>JARHVA010003476.1:1120000-1720000 GCA_037957365.1 Torreya grandis | reverse complement strand
ACACCTGCAAATAAAAATAGACTAAACATGAAAAAATGTTAGATAGAGAGACGGTGGGCTGTCAAGCAAATGCTTGATCTCAGAAGTACGAAAGACTTCCTAGAAGGATATCAACCCACTAGTTAAAAACAGAAATATTTGACAGAAATGGAAATAATGAAAAGACAGAATGAAAGTAAATAAAAAGATGAAAACATAAAGTGCGTACTTGATATTCAGTGAACTATTTTACACAGTCGCCGATGTCGATCTCTGTGCCGGCATCGGTCAAGGGAAGGTGCCGACGTCGGTTAAGGTGCCAGCATCAGTCAGGGTAATGACCAGCATCGATCAAGGCAACAATTTTGGACAGAGTTTTGGGTGAGTCTGGTTGGGTCTAGTTGAGTTGGGACAGGGTCTAGTCTAGTCTGGACAGGGTCTGGGGGTTTGCAGAAGGTCTGTTGTTTTGTTTGGGGTTTGGGAGTGAAGTTTAAGTAGAGCTATAGACTATGTAATCAGGGATGGTGGACAGAAGTGTAAAGGGAAGGAGTAAGGTCTCGAGTTTGTGGTCTGAATAGAGTGATAGTAGTAATAAACAAATGATAACCAGAGAGAAACAAACACACAGAGAAAGATACTTACCTGTTATACGCTTGAAGATGAAGTGGGAGATGTGATTGTCGTTGTCGCTGTGCTATCGGATGACCGAAGTAGGATTCCTGTGCTAGAGAGAGCGAATGCAGATTGGTTGAATGCTGGAGTCGATTGATCACAAGAGTTTTGTTGAATGAATAATGAACTCGTTGGTGGAATGAAGAGGTTACGAATGAAGGTGAGAGACGGTTCGATAACCGATTGGGAAACTGATTGGGAACCGAATGGGTAACAGGTAACAAAATAACGGTTCCTGTGTTTGGATTGAGAACGCAGTGCTAAGGATAACCGACGTCGGCAAGACCGCCGACATTGGCCGATAAGTGACCGACGTCGGTGACGTCATTCGGGTGGCAACCATGGTCGGCAGATGCAGAATGGGGGCAGAGACTAACTTTAGTCTTTTACTCATTTTGACAAGCTGCCAGGGTCAAGGCTAATGGGAAAAGTGGTCAACAAGAGTTAAATAGGCGAAGAAGAATAAAATGAGGGATGACCAGGGGAGTTGACACGATTTTAGTGTCTACATTTGCCCCTTTTTGTCTTGTTAGTTGTTCTAGACGAACTGCAAGACAAAAATAGGAGTGATTGTCCCAGGTGTGGATAAGGTTGATTTCGTCTTGTTGGTTGTTCGAATGAACTGCAAGACAAAAATAGGTAGTGAGATTGCCCCAATTATGGATAAGGTATTCCCCTTCAAAGTAGAAGTCGAGGGAAGGGAATCGAGAATCGGGTGCTGATTTGACAAAGAGTGGATGAGAAAGGGGTGAGGGCAAATGCTACAAAAATTGTGATTGTGTGCATACCACTGCACGAGATGGTTAGGTCAAAGTGTCACAAGTCAAGGGTCAAGGAGTGCCAAAATTGAAATAATCAGGCCCCAGCATTTAGTCGTCTGCTGATCGGGTTATTCAATCTAAGCTGAAGCTCCAAATGGTCATCGCGTTCTAGGTATCCCAGGATCAGGAAGTGCTCCTAGAAACATGAAAAAGTCACAAGTAGTACTGATCAACCAGCTTGCGATCCTATACTTGTGAGGGTCCAAAAAGGTCTGCGCATAAATCTGCTAACTAGTCATGAGATAGCATACATGCAAAAACAACCAAGGCAACATTGTCTTGGAAGTAGTCGAGGTCGGAGGAGATAGGCATGATCTCCAATGGTCATTGGTCGTGGGGGAGGAATGGACAAAAGGATGTGGCTGAGCTAACCTCAGAAGACCCCATGTCAACTGAGTGCTGCCTACATAGCCCCTGTGGAAGGGCCTCAGGCCAATGTAGTTCTCCCTAGAAGGGAGGAAGGGTCAAAGGGATGGAATTGGTCATGGTCAAGGGCAAGGTTATGGTTAAAAGAAGGAAAGAAGGTTTGTCCATCAGAGAGATGAACAAACGAGGGTGGTCGAGCTAACCCCAGATGATGTCGTATCATCTGAGTGCTGCCTACATAGCCCCGATCATAGGGCCTCGGACCAATGTAGTTCAGACAAAGGGTCCGAGTGGTAGACAGGTGGTCAAAATGGTTGATAGAGTGGTCTTGGTCATGATGAAATGATGAGGAGAAAAAGATGTTGTAGCCTTTTCCATATTGTGTGATGGTGTATTCTGCAACATTGGGTGGGGGGTCTTTCATCCCGAGCAATATTCCATATTTGTGATGGATGTATGCTAAAAATGAATTGAGGTCTATTTATGCTTCAGCAAGTATTGGTTTATGCTTAACATAAATTGTGTTGGTTCGATAGTTTCCATGTGTATTGGTGTCCATAGAAACTAGTGTGAATAGGCTATGGGGAGTGGTCTTGAAAAGAGAGTTGAGTTGGGTTGATTAGGTATGACAAGTGATGAAGGTGAATGTGACCAAAGTGTAGAAGAAGTGAAAAGCATATTTCTCTTTCATTGACAAGGACCAAAAAGACAGTATAGATAGGGGTTAGTAGAATCAAGAGCCCCATTCATGTGTGACATCGTTGACCATAGTTATGTTAGAGCGGTAATCGAATCACTTTGACATTAAAGTGAGCTCAAAGTCCCTTGAGCAGGTGATAGGAGGAGGAAAAAGGGTAGCCCATTTTAAGAGCAGAGATAACTTTGCCCCCTTTTATAGGAGACCCTGAGACAACTATAAGTCAAGTCCATGACTCATTTTTTTATTTTTTTATTTTTTTTAGGTGTAGACTGATCAATGCGAGAAGTCTGCATAGAGATGTCATTTGCTTGGTGGTTAGTTGTGAAGCTGATCAATGCGGGAAGCTTCTAAAATAGTGTTGTTTATTGCCACATTAGTCATAGCCATCCTTCGAGGGAGTGGTCTAGATTTTTGTTTAATATAAGGGCTTTTGAATAGCTATCCTTCGAGGGAGCAGTCTATTAATTACAGCAATGATAGTACAGCTATCCTTCGAGGGAGCAGTCTGCCTTTTGATTTGATATTGATATAGTGACCATGGATAATGTGACATCTTGATTTGTTTTTACAGAAATGTGAGTCATGGACAAGATTATAAAAGGTCAAGGGCTCCCTTTTATTAGGACAAAGCATCCATACATCATAAAAGGGTTATAGGAATTGTTAAGAGGAATAGGGTTGAAAGGAATTAGGACTAAGAGGATAGGGATTGCTCAAGGGACGAGCTCAAGTTAAGTGTCAAGTGGATGAGTACTAGACTAGCAGTAGAACGGTCGCAGATGCAACGCATTAAGAGGCTCAGGTTCTGGTCATCTATCAAGAGAGGACAGATGATAAGTCCCTGATCCATACTTGTGCGTGATAATAAAAGGTTTGAGCCAATTAGGAGCAAACTTGCCTCGTTTACTTCGCTCCATATTGGTCACGTGTTGATTGATGAGTGGATGTGAAGTTGGTTGATATGGTCGCTGATTGGTTGAGACTGGTTGAATGTTTTGACAAAAAGGTTGGTCAATGTTTGGTTGAGATGTGGTTGAGACTAGTCGAATGTTTGGTCGAGGGTAGGGTTGATGGACACTTGGTCGAGGTTTAGGATTAAAAGAGTGATTGGTATGTGGTCGAGACTGGGTTGAAAAATTGGTTGAGGTTTGGATGAAGGTTGAATTCCCCCAGCGGTTAGGGAGAATGTTTGACGGATTGGTTAAGGTCGGTTGAGGTCTAGTGGTCAGATGGATTGTGTTGATGTTGAATAAGGGGGTTAAAGGTGGCAAAGGGACCATAGTCAGGCGTGGAGATCCTGATTTAGGCAATGAGGTTGGAGAGGCATGGGTCAGTGTTGATGATTTGTCGAAGGGGTGGTCAAGAGGATCCTTGATGAGAAGGGAAACCTTTCTCCATTGTTGACGAATGATAGCTTTAAGAGTGCAACAACGCTCGGTGTCATGTCCCAGAGTGTGATGATAGTGGCAAAATTTAGAGTTGTCGAACCAAGATGGTCTTGATCTGAGAGTTGATGAGTGGGGTGGTATTGAAGGTTTATTGATGATGTGGTCAAGAAGAAGGGTGCCATTCCCAAGACATTGGTGAATGGCAACCTTGAGGGCACAACAATGCTCCATGTTGTGCCCAAGCATGTGATGATACGCACAAATGCGAGTGTCATCGAACCAGGGGGTTTTGGTCTGAGGGATTGATATGGTCTAAGCGGTGGGAGATAGATACGAGAGGACTGCAACAATTACTGTAACAGCAAGGCATAAGAACATGCTAATAGGTCTGGATGTTTTGTTGCAGTGAGGGCTGATGACTTTGATTTGAGAGGCATAAGAGGCATAGGTTGATGGTTTGGAGGAGATATAAGTCTGATGGGTTGATAGAGTAATGGAGGTGACTCGCCTCTGTGAAGTATGGGAGTGGGAAGCACTCCTATTAAAGTGGACGGATGTGGGCCCAAGATTGAAGGTAATGACGAAGGTGGGGGAGTAGGCCTCCGGTGTGGTTGAATGGCCTTCATTGGTTTGAGTTGAGGGACACCATTGTGTGAGGTGAGATTAGATGTGGGGCGAACACCAAGAGATTTAATCTCTTTGGGCATGATGGACGCCTGCGCGGGTTTGGACTTAGATGTGGACGATTCTTCTCTCTATGGAGAAGAGATTGAAGGTGTGGGATCTTTAAGAGGAAAGAGCACCGGAGTAGTCATGGCTTCTGTGTGTGGTTGAGGAGTTAAAAAGGTATGATCATCTATGGATGATAAGAAGGATGAAGGCGAGGCAGCTGGTGTTGATGTGGTCAAAGCGTCCTCCAATATGGGAGCAGTCGATGGAGGACAAGTAGGAGAAGAAAGTTCTTCACCATGTGGAGGAGGTATAGGGGAAGAAGGGTCTTCCACCTGTGAAAGAGGTTGGTCAAGGATAAAAGAAAAGACAGCATCGACCGTGTGTATATCATGGTCTTGAGGGTCATTGATCATGGTTTGGACATTTTCTTGAGTAGGTGGGTGATTAGGAAAAGGTTGCTTGAAGATGTCGATGTTTTGGTTGGGCGGTACATTCAGGTTGTCCAAGATAAGATCCCCCTTATCTAGCATGTCCTGGACGATATTTTTGAAAGTTTGACAGTGATCCGTGTCATGGCCTTTGACACGGTGATAGTTGCAAAAGTGGTTCTCCCTGTACCATGCAGGGATAGGTATTGAGGGGTCGAATTGATGTGGTCGGATTGAAGGGAGATTGAGGACCCCCTACTTGACGAGTTTATCGAAGACAGAGGCATATGACTCCCCAATTGGAGTGAATTGATGCTGTATGGATTGACGTTAAAAATGTTTATTGATGTAGTCTAATGTTGAAGATGATGGTAGGTTGGTTATTGTTGAAGATGATGGTCTAAAGATGACAGTGTTTGCCGACCCCTTGGATTGAGAGTGGGTAGAAGAAGGTCTGGAAGAAGAATGGTCATTGGTTCTTGTGTTAGTGTTACGTAATTTGACCTTATCTTCTTCAATGGCACGGAGTTCAAGCTTTTGGGCCATGGTGAAGGCCTCATCGAAAGTGTGGAATGTTTGAACCCACAAGGTGGATGAGATGTGACTGGCACATGCTCGGGAAAAGAGCTCAATGAGCTCAGGTTGAGGCAAGGAGAAGGAGAGTTGGTTAATCAAGCCTCTCCAACGGGCGACAAAATCGACTATTGATTCGTCGTCAAATTGCCTAATAGAGTAAAGGTCTGTGATCAAGATTTGTTTAGTAATATTGATTGAGAAATGGTCAATGAATAATTGGGCGAGTTGAATGAATGAAAAGATAGAATGTCTGGCAAGAGAGCTATACCAGTCAAGGGCAGGGCTAGAAAGAGACATAGGAAATGTGCGTAGAAGCAACACATCATCATGGGCGATAAGGTAACAGGCATGTCTAAATGCCCGTAGATGTTGTTGTGGGTCCTCCTTACTCTGGAAGTGAGTGAATTTAGGAAGCTCCCAATGGTTGGGGTATGGTCGGATAGGGATAGAAGGATGAATGGGCTCGTTGTAAATCTGGTCATATGAAGAGACATTACTTGAACCAGAGATAGAAGCTTCGAGACTGGACATTTTATCCATCAGCATCTTGATGACGTCTGCTAATGGATTGGCAGATGGAGCACCCCCTAGGTTGTAAGGCACTTGAAAGAGGCTAGAAGAGGCGTACGACGTAGTCGGTTGTACCAGTAAGGGTGCAACATACGGATGACTAGTCACAGGGACAGAAGTGGAGGCCAAAGGTGGTTGGGTTATGAAGGTAGAAGGCATAGGCTGACCAGATACTGCCAAAGGAGGTTGTGTGGTGGCATGGGCAAAAGAGGAGGTAGGCACTCCTGCATATATGGGCACAAGAGTGTGTGGGGTTGAGACAATCAAGTTCTGGTATGATGTAGAACTTGTTTGAATTGTGTGTGGTTGAGGGGGTAATGAAATCCCGATGGAGGTTGGTTTAAAAATAGATGAGGAGGCCAAACTTTGTGTATTAGCCATGGTCGGGTTAATGGTTGAGGTGAAAGGCTGGGTAGCGGATGATGTTGATGTCATCGCCACTTCACCCGAAAGGTCTCACGTTGGGTTCCTCGCGAGATAGTTTTGGAGGGCTGCGGTATTGAGGTCCAAGAATCTTGCAAAATTTTGGTCCCCTTCAGGGATGATGGGAATTTGAGTCGGGGATGGTCTAGTAGGAGTTCTTTCAGTTTTTGAGTTGAACTCCATTATAGGGCTGGTTATAGGTGGGGTAGATGGAAGAGGATGATGCCTCGCGTGATCGACTAGAGCCTTGGCTTGGCTACGAGTCAGAACCATTCAACACAAGGAAGAACGTCCTCACAAGCTCAAACAAGTAGATAAGAACTAAAAAGATGAAGACACAAGCAGATCCTAAAACTCTAGGAGTAAATTATTAGGATTATAGTGGCTTATGCCTTAGAATGTGTGTAGAGGAAGATTGGCTTTTGAGTCGGGTCCTAGAAGAAGTAGTCTATGGATGGTTTCTATTTTTGTTATGGTGCTCAAGAAGTCTGTGTTAGGTTTCGTATAAGGCCTGGTGCTAAGGAGCAAGCTCCCCTCACTTCACGATTCCAGTGGTTAGCTGGTTTCGCTTATCCAAAATATACTTCCCCTAGAGATTAGGCTCTGCCAGAGAACGGAGTGGGTTTTCTCCTTGGTGATGAAATCCAAGTAAGATCGCCGAGACGGGTAAGGTATCCACTGGGGGATGAAATCCCAGTTGGGCCTTGTCTCAGGTAAGTTAAAATGTTTGTTTTGTGCAAGTGGTTTGGTCGTGTAACATCAAGTGATCTAGATTAATTCAATATGTGGTTTAATTACTATGTGTGGTCTAAGAGATACAGGCAAATAGAAATGAATGCAAAGTGTTTTAATGCCCAAGTCGAAATGTTTGTTCATATGAAGACGAATGGAGAAAGAGTCGAAGAATATGAGTTTTGACTAGTCTAGGAGTGCAAGAAAGAAAAGAAAATTTCTTTTTAGTCCTGCTTATGATGTCGGTTAAGAAGAGACGAAAGGAGGCGAAAAGGAAGGAACCTAATGCACCTATATGAACGAAAGAAAGAAAGAACCCAAGGAAGGCTCTAGGGTCCCACCGGGCATGCCAGAATGTTTCTATGCAAATTTTGCTTTCTACATTCAAGAAATTAAGAAACTAAGAGATATGGTCAAGGTTAGAAGATACCTAATAAAGTCGTGCGCACCGAAATCAGATGTTGGAAGGTACTCCTCTTTGGCTATGGAGGAATGACACCTACAAAGAAAAATAGACTAAACATGAAAAAATGTTAGATAGAGAGACGGTGGGCTGTCAAGCAAATGCCTGATCCCAGAAGTACGAAAGACTTCCTAGAAGGATATCAACCCACTAGTTAAAAACAAAAATATTTGACAAAAATGGAAATAATGAAAAGACAGAATGAAAGTAAATAAAAAGATGAAAACACAAAGTGCGTACCTAATATTCAGCAAACTATTCTGCACAGTCGCCGATGTCAGTCTCTGTGCCAGCGTTTGTCAGGGGAAGGTGCCGATGTCGGTTAAGGTGCCAGTGTTGGTCAGGGTAATGACCGGCGTCGGTCGAGGCAACAGTTCTAGATAGAGTTTTGGGCGAGTCTGGTTGGGTCTAGTCGAGTCAGGACAGGGTCTGGTCTAGTCTGGACAGGGTCTGGGGGTTTGCAAAAGGTCTGTTGTTTTGTTTGGGGTTTGGGAGTGAAGTTTAAGTAGAGCTATAGACTGTGTATTCAAGGATGGTGGACAGAAGTGTAAAGGGAAGGAGTAAGGTCTCGGGTCTGTGGTCTGAATAGAGTGATAGTAGTAATAAACAAATGATAACCAGAGAGAAACAAACACATAGAGCAAGATACTTACCTGTTATACGCTTGAAGATGAAGTGGGAGACGTGATTGTCATTGTCGCTATGCTGTCGGATGACCGAAGTAGGATTCCTGTGCTGGAGAGAGCGAATGCAGATTGGTTGAATGCCAGAGTCGATTGATTGCAAGAGTTCTGTTGAATGAATAATGAACTTGTTGGTGGAATGAAGAGGTTGCGGATGAAGGCGAGAGACGGTTTGATAACCGATCGGGAAACCGATTGGGAACCAAATGGGTAACGGGTAACGGAATAACGGTTCCTATGTTCGGATTGAGAATGCAGTGCTAAGGATAACCGACGTCGGTAGGACCACCGACGTCGGCCGATAAGTGACTGACGTCGGCGACGTCGGTCGGGTGGCAACCGTGGTCGGCAGATGCAGAATGGGGGTAGAGACTAACTTTAGTCTTTTGCTCATTTTGACAAGCTACCAGGGTCAAGGCTAGTGGGAAAAGTGGTCGACAAGAGTTAAATAGGTGAAGAAGAATAAAACAGGGGATGACCAGGGGATTCGACATGATTTCGGTGTCTACAGAAGGATTATCATGTTGCATGATGCAATAAAATTACACTAAATTTATTTAGGAGCTTCATGAAGATGTTTCTAGAGGAAATTATGTTGGTGATGCTATAGTTTGGAAGGTTATATTAGATGGGTTTTCGTCACTCACTTTGTTTAAGGATGTTAAAGTTTATATGTGCCAATGTGATATATGTTAGCACGTGGGTAAACTAAATTGAAGGGATGTTATGCCCATTTATTTGATACTTGCACATGAACCCTTTAATATATGGGATGTTGATTTTTATATCCCTATTGCTCTAGTGGAGAGGTGTATTGGAGCACACTATATCATTACCACCACTTATTACCTCACTCATTGGGGTGAAGTAGTGTTAACCTGAGATTGTATTATTACCACTTATGCTAGATTTATTTGGGAGAATATTATTATAAGGTAAGGATGTCTATTAAACTTGACTATTGATCATCGAACTCAAGTCCTTAATGAAATAATCCACATCCTTTTGGTTGAGTTCATGATTGTGAATCATAAGACTACACCCTTTCACCCTTAGGCCAATGGTACAATTGAAGCATTCAATAAAATTTTGGGTCATACATTGATGAAGATTTTTAATATTGATCATAATGACTAGGATGTTCATATTTCTAGGGTATTATGGTCATATCAAACCACCTATAAATGGTTAAACAAGATTACTCCCTTTAACATTGTATTTGATACAAAATCCATTCTCCCAATTGATTTTCTTGAACCCTTTTTACATATTATTTGAGTTGGTAGGTTAGATATCATGCCTAAATGTTTTTATATAGTTGGATGAAACCAATTTTTAGAGCATTGGAGTCAAGGAGTGGATAAGTGGAAATAGAAGGCTTGGCATGATAGACATCTTAAGAATAAGACTTTTTCTTTGGGTATATAGGTATTAGTTTATGACTCCAAGTTTGTGCACCATTTAGGAAAACTTCACATCCATTAGGATGGTCTATTTATTATTCATAATATCCATCCCATAGGAACTTGTTAGTTGAAAATATTATATGATCGGTTGCTTCCAAGCCATTTCAATGGTAGTTGGTTTTTCCCCTACCATTCTGAGTGATGTTTCCCTTTTGTTGATAAGGCATATTCAACTAGATTAGCTTAATATTTTAGTTTATAGAGACAAGTAGATCATTTTCAAGATATAGAAGAGTGTTTCTCATTTTTTAATGACCAATGTAGAAATTGTGAAGTAAGGAAATACTAGTGAATAAAGAAAGTGGTGTAATAGTGATTAGAGAAGCGTAGTTAAACAAATTATAAGTTACAAGTGTTGGAATCTACCATTAGAGGATAATAATTAGGAGAGATAAAGGAGTTATATCATTAATCATTTATTTTTTTAGGATGGTTAGATAATTATGCCTTAATCTTTGGGATCCTTGAAGGATGATGTGGCTAAAGAAGAATTCTTATCATAGTGAGACCTTACCTATGATTCATGAAGAATAAGAGTTTGAGGGCATCAGAGCATAACCAAATTTAATAAGAGAATAAGTACCTAGTGAATTTGGCACACAAGATGAAGGTTTCCCATATCAGACCAAGAGAATGAACAAAAAATAACCTAATATGGTGTGTCAGGCAAAAAAGAAAGTAATAGCACCAACCCTACCCCCAGTATTGATTAAATAAATACATAATCCTAAAGCAGTGTTGCATGCAGATAAGTGGGAGTCTAATGTGTTAACTTACCAATTATTTAATGAAAATCACTATGAGTTAGGGAATGAAGTGGAATTATAACATAACTATCAAGTTGAGTGGAAGAATACCTAGAATGAACTTATTTATAATCTTACTATTTTGAAAAACCACAATGATGCTAGAGTTTTTAAGTTTTTAAATCTACCTTACTTTTAGAAACCTATGGATATTGTAAGGTTCCTTATCTCACATGTACATGAGGATTAATTGTATTTTACATAGTGTAGGATGAGGACCATGTCCCATAGAGTTAGTAAATTTATAGGTATATAATGTTTGGGAACTAACCTAAATGGAGATTTAGAAGATTAAGAGTAAATTGAGAAGATTTCAATGGCATTTGAGTATAAATAGCAAGGACACACAATGTACATATGTAGTCTTCAAGATCTCACCCTTGAGTGGTTGCATGTTTGGTTATGGCCAAGTTTGGAGGCATCGATAGATAAAAAGAAGAAGGCATGTCACACTTGTGTATTTCCTAATAGATAACCCTAGGGGTTAAGTATAATTTTTCACAATATTTTATAGATAAAATTATTATAGATGTAGAGAAGGTCCACTACCTACCTCACCAAAAATTTGCTTGGGGTACTATTCTTTTATTATTTATAGTTGATGAAATTGGTGTGTTAGAGTAGACTAGAAGTGAATTGAAGTGGGATTACCATTTATAAAATAAGTCTCTGATAGAAATATTTAAAGAATTTACATGCCCTACCACTATAACCCCTACTCACAAATCAAAGATGAAGGGATGATATGATGGAATGAAGGAAGCCTTTGGAAATGACTAGCACATTCCCAAGTACTTACCTACTCATCTAGGAGACAAAGCTTAATTTTTAGTAAATCAACATTATTCTCTAGTGTGTATCTAGATGAACCCTTTAAAGGACTTATTTGAATGGCTCAAGTTGTCGTATACTTTCACTATAATGTATTTTATGAACACCATCAATAGGATATATGATGTGCCCCTTGAAACTATTTATGCTAAAAATATTGAAGTTGAGACTCACACTCTTTGTTAAATGTATGTCTATCTAGGGAAGAAGTCCTATAGAGAGAAACTAGAGTCAAATAATACCAACATCAACACCTAAATTTTTTTGGTCAAGGATTCTATTCATTTATTTATTTGTATGTTGAATACATGAAAGAGGATATCAAAGAGTGTTGAGGATAAGAAATAAATCATTCCACTCCCATTAGAGATTAGGTAGCAACAAAATTAGAAGAGGTCAAGGTATGATGCCAACATGAGTGCTCAAATTGAACAACCTAAATGGCAAAGGACTGCCCCTTTTCCAACAAAATATAATGTGCCAATAGGTCAACTAGAAGGCCTTGATTTAGTAATGTAGGCATCTATTCCTCTAAAATAAGAAACTTAAGAGCCTAAGGATGGGGAATTTGATTAGAATGTAGTAATTTTTAGAAGTAGCACTAGAGAGGAGACCTTCCCCTAAAGAATAAGAGGAATGAGAAGCCACAACATAGCTAGATAATGAGTGTTTACTAGTGCAACATGAAAATTTATCCCTTGATGAAACACAAGTGTATGTTGATAGTCCAACTAGTGAAAAGGGGGAAGGCATAGGCATAACATTGGGCATGGGTGATCTTGATGCTAGTCCAAGTCACTAGGAAGAGGAATTGGAAGTATAAATACTTGAGTGTGATCCCTCTAAAGTGAAGGAACCAATTGATTAATCCATGTGGTAAATTCTAGTGACTACCAATGTATTATAGTCCCTTTTCACTCAATATTAGTAGGGTATGCTAGAAAAAGACTTGTATATGTGGGAATATTTACCCAAGCAGGAATTGACTAAATAGACTCGACAAGAATTATATTTTTATAATGATATATATATATATATATATATATATATATATATATATATATATATATATATATATATATATATATATATATATATATATATATATATATATATAATGAAGAGTGCTAATGTGAACTACCTTAGGAAAGAATTATTTTTCCATCAGGATAGGTAAAACTTCCTGACATAAATTAGGTAGATCCATGAATATGTAAAACATCTTAGGCAAGTGCAACGTTATTAAAATTTTATCATGAGGTGGCAAGGCAAAATGCCTTATAGGAATTTGATGCAAAATAATTAACAATGAAACATCAAGAGGTCATTACTCTCTATTACAATGAGTGCACAAAAATGATAAAGCTTGAAGAGGAGTTAGGAGAGCTCAAACACCAAATAGGAACAATGATAGTGGTGAGAGTGAAGACCCTAACACTCGACAAGAATATTTTGGAATAGGATTTGGATCTTATAGAGGGAATTCCTTAGCTTGGACCCCCTTGAGGGTTGTACCTATATATAAATGATAAGATTCAAGGCTCATTTTAGTTTCAGATCATGTTAGTAAGCCATCCAAATTAAGAGAAGAACCTACCACCTCTCCTTATGATAAATTTAAATTCTCCTTAATGTTGCCTTATTTTGATAAAAAGTGTCTATCCAAAAGTCTTCAATTGATAAAAAGTGAAATAATAGTAAAATGTTTAGACTCTCTAATAAGTGTTTATCAATGTGCATGAGATACTTATCTTCTAAGATATGATAACTAGCTTTGGGTACATGTTTATGTCTAGACTCCTTTGAATTAAAATTGCAACACATTCTTACATAGTGTTGATGTGAGCTTGTTACTTACCCAAATTTAAAATTTTATGAGTAACCAAGTGTTGAATATATTAATTTAATAATGTTTTTTAGATCAACCCTATAATTTCTCATGTGCGTAAGTTATTTCAACTTAAATATTAGAAAATAATACTCTAAATATGGATATTCATGATTTTATTCTACATGAGTGAATTATAATAATGAAAACACTAAAAATAATTTTTTTATTAGATAGGGTGAATAAAGTAGGTTTTACATGGGTCCTACAACCACTAGTCCAAACAAGAGCAATACATAATGAAATAAAAGTGAAAGATCAATAGCAATTTAGAGAATGCCTTCAGTTAATCAATAATAGAGTGAGAAACAAAAATAAAAATATTAACATAATGATAACCAAAACCCAAAAATACCACAATTGAATCCTTAGTTAGATATAAATCACTCTTCAGAGCCAGTGTTATCTTTTATAGGTTCCAACTCTATCTTCGAGATAGTTTCCTTCAGTAGTGATTTATTAATTCTTCTCCTAGTAAATTTCAAGGGGCTTTTAGTAGAGGTATGGATGGTATTTTCTTGAATTGAGTAGGGGGTCCCCTTACGATAATAATTGATCTAGGTAATGGGATTCTCCTCAGATATCACCACAGGTTCAATCATCTTTTCTAGCGAGGTGTCTTGCATCTTCAACACCATATCCAAGTCATTCTTGATTCTCACAGTTGCCACTTTCAAATGGTTCTAGTCAATGATAAGATCTGACATGGCCATCCTAACTTTCCCAAGCTTGTCTAAAAAAACCAAGTTCTCTGATAAACTAGCTAGTAGAGTCCTCCAAGGAGAGGGTTAGGGTGCCTTTATGACTGGTTTCCTCCTTGGTGGGGGTGGAGCTAGCTTTGAATTTTTTGATGGAGGATGGTGAAGGAGATAATAGGTTTTTAAGGGGGTTATGGTCTAGGCTAGTTGAGGGGGTGAAAGAACATGGGATGGTGGGGGGTCTTATTTTTTAGTGGGAACCAAGGCATCAATAAGAAGGTCTTCAATAAGGGATATGGTTTTACTCGGTAGAGGCTCAACATTTTGAAATAAGATGTATATTAGATCATGGTAAATTATGTCATTTTTGTTACTCACCTAATAAACTAGGGTGGTGCTTTCCAGGGATTTGAGAATATAGAAGGCAAACTTATTTTATAACTTTTGAAATGAAATACTAAAAATAAGTGATGGTAAGTCAAAAAATAATATTTTCCAAATTTCACATAGATATTTTATCTTATAGACTACCTTTTGAGATTCACTATATATTTAAAAGAAATATTCACTTGAATTTTGCGTACACTTATATTTAAATAAACATATATGAGAGTCTAAGGATTAATTAATTATGAATAATTCTCATAGCATCACTTTGAGAGATAGTTGACCATAGTTAATTTCAATTAGAGCACATCTATCGATTGTAATTAAGATAATAGTGATAACTAGCCATAGAAATAGTTAAACCACTAAATAACTTGATCCAACTAATTCATAATTAAAATATAAATATTTTTAAATTATATATTTTAATGAAATAATATGTGATGTGTTATTTTTAAATTAAGAAATCAAGACATAAATAATTTACTAAACATATAAAATATTTCTAAGTGTACTTATGTCTCAAAAATCTAAACCTTAATAAGAGTTTAAACAATTATTTATATAGATAAATGGGCATCACCTCATCTTTTAAAATAAAATAGTTTTCATGTAAAATAAATATGTTATTATAAAGTTATCCTAAATCTACATCATGTAGAATAAAATTACAATTGTTTCAAATAAAATGGATAAAAATGGTGTTGGATCTCCAAGTCACTAAGACTTATCATTAACTGATGAAGTGACCACTTGCTGATTTTCAAGTGCCTAAGAACATTTATTATATCTATGGTCTATTTTTCCAACATTAATTTTATGATGCCTAAATAATAGTCATACTCAATTCAACATAATTGCATGGTTATATAGTGTAACTTCAAGATTCTCTATAACTACAGAGGCTCTTTCTATTTTCTAAGTGGCATAAGTGATTAAATCAATCATTCTTGACTTCCACATTTATTTGTATTTATGGCCTTCTTCTTGAATTTTTTCATGAAATTATTAAGGTGACTTGTGAAAATTATGGCTAAAATAAGCCTATCATCTGGTAAAAACAATGATAGGATATTGGCCTCCTTAAACAATTCTAAGATCTTCTCCATGGAATCATTGATATAAATCATTACAAATCTAAAATATTGAGACCAATATTCCAAATAATATTTATTATTGACTTAAAAACCTTTAAAAAGGTTTACATCAAAAACAAACATGATTTTGATCCTAGGAACATGAAATTTTTTACCACAATAGAAATTTTTTTCAATTTATTCTCCATTCAGGTGACTTTCCCTAAATAAATATACATTTTTCCCTAACATCACTCTTTAATTTGGATTCATGAAAATTTTTAAGTTATTTAAATAGTGAAATCAAGGCCCTTTCAACATTTTCTATAATATTTTCAAAAATAGAAGCTTTATTTTAAGCCTCTAGTTTTATCACCTTTTGTTTTATCTCTTAGACTACATTTTCAATAATTTGATGTGAAGACCTTAATAATGACTGTAGGTATTTAACATATTCATCATCACTAATTTCATAATCCAAGACTTTATCTTTACATTTACATTTTATTTTCCTTTTCTTTAGCAATAAAAACAAATCTTATTCAATCTAACACAAAGTGGGAGTTTCATCTTGTGTGATCTTCCATATGGTAATCCTCTTGATTTTCTTGTTGCTTACTCGAAATTGAGTCTAAAATTTGGTTCATCCTTAATTATAATTTCAAGCTTGTATGATTTACAAAGTTTCATATTATGTATTTAGTCATCTTTTCCACCTTAGATGTGTTGGGAGGTGTGGATAAAGGTGAAAACATAGACTAAATATATGTGACTAATGGTAAGGAAGTGGTTGTTACAATGGGAGTATGTGGAATGATAATGGTGGAGATGGATTATAATATTGGAGTATCCACATTAAGCTCCAATTTTGGTATGCAAATAACATGGGATTGGATAGGGTTCACCAATTTCTTCCTAGAAGTGAATATGGAAGGGAAAATGGATGGCCTCAAAACTCTAAAAAAAATGGGTGTTATAACAAGAATAAATGTAGGTTGTATACATATTTTTATTACCATACGTATAAAGACCAAGGGAGGAGGAGAAAAAATATAGTACTAGGAATAAAAATTTTCACTAAGGTTTTATGCATTGATTGTGAAGGAATGATCATAGCAAGTTTTTTAGATACCTTATCAATTTCCTTATAAATTACACTCCTAGTTTGATAAATAGGATTATTGTGTGTGATGGCAACCTATCTAGTATACACATGATAAAATCATATGGATATTTGCATATCAGTAGAAGGGATTAAATACCTTATTAAAATTTCCCCAATGAGACCAAAGGTAGCAAAATATGTATTTTCACTTAGTGATGGAACTGAAGTAGTAGAAACTTTACTAGTAAAAAAATAGAAATAGGAGATGAAAGAGATATAAATATCTTGGTAGCCATTATCAATCTAGGATATGTTGATGGTGGAGGCTGACGAGTCTGTAAAATGACTCATTATTACTATAGTTTATGGCCTTAAATATGTCAAATGGTTGAGCATTGTATGTAATCTTGATGTTTAGAACTTGTATAAAGTAAAAAATAGATGCTTCTACCTATGTAAACTCTAAGTCTATCTTATTTTTACTTTGTTCTAACATTTTCATGTTTTAGGCTCCACATTTTGACTTGTATAGGTAAATAGTAGTATTAATATGAGTTTTGACAAGATTGTGAAGATAAGGAGGATCCAAGGCAAAGAATGAACCATATAAGACCCAACTATAGATTCTGAAATTGATATGAATCTTGACAATCAGCTATGGATTTTGATAGGTGAACTATAAATTTGGATAAGTGAGCTATAAATTTTGATAATTAACTATGGATTTTGATAGTCGGGCTATAGATTTTAATAGCAAGCTATAAATTATTCTAGTTTTGATATAGATTGACCTAGATTACTCCAAAATTGATCCTAGTACATTCTAAATGGTTTAGATGGCTTCCCCAACCTCTTCATGACAATCTGGAGAACTCTTTTCAACATTTCCATTTCTTTACATGTATATAAATAGATGTCTATTTATGTTTAGTCTTCCATTTTGAGAGTTGCTACTCTAGGTTGTAATGATGAAACTAGAAGATACGGGTATCAATATATGTAAAAATTTGGTTGTTATAGTTAGGTGTGGTAATTATTATCTATGGATTCTTTGACTCCATAAAGATATCATTGCAATTACTTTATATTCTAACTATACTACTCAATCTATCAAGAATATCTTCTATTTTTAAATTAGTTAAGTTGTTACTTATGATGTAGGGATAATCAGTTTCTTAGCATAGAATAAATAGATAGATTCATGATTGTATCTATAACTTTTGTGACTACATACAAAGATGTTGTAATTTTGGTGTTTTTTTGATATACAAAGTATTGCAGTAGTTTCCTTTCTCAATTTATGTATTGAAGAAATATATTTGAGCTAAGTTAATTTGGAACTAGATCTGAGGGAGCAAGGGCCCACTCCTAAGGAAATAGTAAACCTATTTGGTATTTATAAGTTGATTTTGTATTTATTTCAATTATATATATATATATATATATATATATATATATGATTTTATAATTCAAATTAAAAATCTATAGGGAAAATTGAATAGTTAATGTGTTATTTCCATCATAGGCATTTATTTCATTCTTTAAGATTATGCAAGTATATATTTATGATTGATTTGAATTAGTAAGTGAAGATTTGATATTATTTTAATTTTTCAAAAGTGATTAAGTATGTTTTATACTTGTGTGAAGCATTTCCAAATTCTACAAATTAGATCAGATTGAGTGATTTATATTTTCTGCAAAGAGTGTTTTCTTTCAAACTATAGCTTAGAATTTAAAAGTAGATATAGATTAGAATAAAATCCAAAAAATCCTAAAAACAAGTATTGTTAACCTAGAATCAATAAATACCTCATTTCAAATAGCTTTAGGCACTACCTTGGTAAGAATAGACACCAACATACATTGGTTAAATGAAGGGGTAATAATGACACCCATTATTTTTGGCACAATTACTGGGAAACTTTCAGGTGTCAGTAAGGTAAAAGTCAAGATAATAGTCCATAAAACATAAAAATATAAAAACAAAATAAAATTACTCTCTTATCCAAATCAAATATATGAGTAGGCCACAAGATTCATAGGGTAGATTTGTTATGAAAGATTTTGATCCTTTACAAGAGAGAATCAAGATAGTAATATAAAAAATAAATAGATTACAAAAAGAGATAAGAGAATAATTTATAAATGTCTCTAAAGGACTATAATAATCCTCTTTTGCAACAACTAAAATTTTAGACACTGAACGACCAAGATCCCCTCCTCTCAATAGAATTTTATTTGACATGGGAGAAAAGGTAGGCTAAGTAGAGAATCCTTGTAAGAATGCTTTTGAAATAAAGTTTTCTTATCATATTGTCTTTGAATATGATAAATGAACAATGAAAAATATTTATCTAGCTAATTTTCCTACCTTTAGAGGTTTATCCACCAAAGACCCAGATCATTTTCTTTTTGAGTTTAAGGTTCTTTGTCAGACTTATGGTTACACCTTAGATAGCCAAAAGTTGAAACTTTTTCCTTCTACTTTGAAATAAGGAGCTATGAGGTGGTTCATGGGGCTAAGATGGAAATCTATTAATACTTGGATAAATATGGAAATAGCATTTTCAGATAAATATCAAGACTATTGTAGGGTCAAGGATAAGAAAGAAGATTTTTTCAAAATCAGACAAAATAAAGATGAGAACCTTGAAGATCACTTAGATAGGTTTGAATTTACCCTCAACAAATGTGATTATGAGATACTTAAAGAAGTGATAAAAACTATTTTTATTAAGGGCTTGGATGACTCTTCCAGGGATTCTTTGAATCTTATGGGGAAAGGAGACATTACTAAACTATATTTCCAAGAAATCACATGGTTATGCATAAACTACTCTAGAATAAAACTCAGTCGTAGAAGAGGTAAAATGGAAAAATATAGTGAAGTAAGCCAGTTAATAGAAGAGTTATAAAACTTTAAAATAGACATATTGGTCTAATTGAATTCAACATTGGATAGATTATAGGCTGAGGCCAAATCTAATATAGAACAATTGGAGATCTATTTCGCAAAATGCATATTAAAATTTCACTTAGAGACTATACTTTGGATAAAACTAAAATTTATGGAATATGTGATTTTAAGGATCATAACACAAAGACTTTGTCACCTCCCTAGTCTCAAGAATCATTCCAAACAAAATGTACAAGCCATATAAGAGATCAATTATGTTCAGAGACAAGGAAATACCTTCCAAAAAAATTGACAATTTGGCTCAAGATTTCCTTTCCTATAGTGGCATGAACCTCCAAAAATGTGGGTTGTACCACCATGGGGAACTCAAGAATGGATGCCATAGTAGTGGATTATGCCCCAGCCTTTTCAACAAACATGGATGCCACAAGGCCATCAACAGCCATGGACAAACCAACACTAGAATTCTGGTCCAAACTATAATTAGCAACACTAAAGAAGGTATCCATAAAAAAAATAAAAACAAACATTAATGGCTCCCCAAGGAAATCAATACACCCCTATAAAATAAGTAAACCATCCTCAACTACCTACTCAACTAGTAGTAAATCCAAAAAATAGATAGGTTTTTGTAAATGAATAGGGTGAAATAATGGGAGTAGGAGCCATTGAATGTGCAGAAATTCATCCAAGATTATGAATAATAGTTTAAGAACCTCATATCATCATCATAGAGGTAATGAAAGAAAAAACAAGTCCAAAAAGTCAACCAAATAATAAATTGGAAAAATAGAAGTTATCATAACACCTCCATCTGTGACTTTTCCAAAAATATTAAAGGAACTAGAAAATAATAAGGAATCTTAATTGATCTAAGAACTTAGAAAACTAAACATAGAGATTCCATTGTTACAAGCCATCAGAGACATACTAAAAGTAAATAGGGTGATCAAAAGTTTATGTATCAAGACACCTAGAAGAAAAATATAGTATCCTAAGACCATACAGGTTGATGGTAATCTTGTTGATTTATTAGTAAGAAAGTTGTTGTTGCCTAAATATAGAGATATTATAAGTCCTATCATTTCTATAAAAATTAGATAACAAGAGATACCAAATGTATTGGTAGATTTAGGGGCTGCTATTAATGTGATGACTATGGACACTATGCAAAATCTCTCTTTGAAGGACATGAAACCAACCACCACAATCCTACAAATGGTAGATTATTCAACTACTAAACTAGAAGGTGTCATTGAAGACATAATTTTAAATATAGAATCATGGGAGTATCTTGCTAACTTTATTATCTTATAACTTAAAATAAAATAGATTGGATACCCAATGATTCTAGGAAGACCTTGGTTAGCAACTATAGTAGCATTGATTTATTTTAGATCAGGAGATATGACCATCTCAAATGGTCTTAAATAAAAATGTATTTCTCTATATCCACTTTCTCAACCATCAATCAATATTGTCAAACAATTGTGGGTTGACCAACCTGATGAAAAACACGATAACATCTCTCTTCTAGCTATGGTTACAATCACTGAACATGTAGAGGAAGTAGATGATGAGTTATTAATAATTATTGTAAATTTTATGTATCTTGATAGTCTAACTATGGATCTTGACAATCCAAATACATATTTTGATAGTCTTGTTATGAATTGTAATAGACTAGCTATAGATTACAATAGATTAGTTACATATTATAATAGACTCACTATAGATTTGAATAAAAGACCTTTTAAGATAGCACTTCTTATTCTTATAATCATTCATCCTCTTCTACCTCTTCAAATACATTACATGATCATAAAAACATTCAAACTAGTGTGATGCAATCGGTATATGAATGCCAAGATTAATTTCTTATAGCCTTCCATTGTCCTTTAGCTGGAATTATTCCCACAGGAGAAAAAATTGTTAAAGATGTTATTAAATTTCATACATTACTTATAAATACCTATCCTCTCAACTCATTTATGAGTGAATTCAAACAAATATATTATTCTCATCTAGGCACTAAATAAATCATAGTGGCACCAGGAAAGACACTCTACATAAATAATTGGCTAACAAATGATCAAGAAATGAAATTTTTTGATATACTTAGGGATCACACTCAAGATTTTGCATGGGAATATTAGGATATGAAAATAATTAATCCAAGTGTATGTACACACCACATTTATATAGAGAACATTAATCCAGCAAGGTGGCCATAAAGAAGAATCAATCTTGTCTTGACAGACATTGTGAAATTTGAAATTGAGAAACTACTAGAAGTAAGATTTATTTATCCCATTTTTGAAATCCAATGGGTCTCTCCCTTGGTCATTATTCCTAATAAAAATTATAAATGGATAGTATGTGTCGACTATAGATAATTAAACAAAGTAGCAATGAGAGACTACTTCTTTTTACCCTTCATTGATCAAGTACTTGATAATTTGGTTGGCAAAAGATACTTTTCTTTTCTATATGGTTTTAATGGATATAACCAAATACAAGTGGAACCTGAGGATTAAGACAAAACAACTTTTACCTTCCCATGGGGGACATTTTCCAATAGATTCTTTCCCTTTGATTTGTGCAATGCACTTATCACTTTCCAATGAGCTGTCCTAGCCATATTTTCAGACTTGACTAATGACTATGTAGAGGTTTATATGGATGATTTTACTATTCATGAGGAATATTTTGATGAAAGTTTAAGCAATATTTAAAAATTAATACAAATATGTGAGGACCAACATTTGTCTCTAAATCATGAAAAATGTTTGATTATGGTAGAAGAAAGCATAGTTTTAGGACATCATATTTCTACAAAAGGGATCCAAGTACATCCAAAGAAAATTGAAGTCATTTCAAACTTACCTATTCCTAAAAATCAGACTGACATTAAGAGTTTTCTAGGACATGTAGGATATTACAGAAGATTCATATAATATTTCAGCAAGATTTTTGCTCCAATGTTTTCTCTACTTACAAAATAAAGTGAATTAGTTTGTAATCTAGCCTATCAACAAGAATTTGAAACTATTAAATAAAATTTTAGCATTACACCAGTCTTAAGAGGACCTAATTGGTTAGATCCCTTTCATATTTATATTGATGTATCTAATCATGTTATGGGAGTTGTTTTGGGATAGAAATATTAAAATGGACATATGTATGCCATATATTACATAAGCAAGAATTTAACTTCAACTAAAAGAAACTATAAAACCATTGAAAAGGAAATATTTGTTGTAATTTATGCCATAAACAAATTTAAACATTATATGACTAGCTATAAAATATTTGTATATACTGATCATATAGCCATTTGGTATTTGATGAATAAACTAGTAGTAGGAGGAAGAGTTATCAGATGGATATTGTTACTACAGGAATTTGATATAACAATTGTTCATAAAGCAAGAAAGTTTAATGTAGTTGATGATTTTCTTTTCAGATTACATAATGAAGATGAAGAACCTGTAGAAGATAAATTTTTAAATGAACAATTATTTTTTGTTTCAGCACAAACACCTTGGTTTATAGATATAGCAAATTTTCTGGCTATAGAGAAGTTTCCTCTTAATGTACTAAAAAAGAAAAAAACATTTAATTAGAATAAGTTTTTATAAATGGACTAATGGTATACTTTTTAGAATTGGACCTGATCATGTTTTTTGTAACTGTGCGAAGGAAAATGAGATGTATGATATTATTTGATCATGTCATGATGAACTTAGAGGTGGGCACTACTTAGTGAAAATAATGGTACACAAAATTTTTGGAGCTAAATATTTCTCGACAACTCTCCAAAAATAGGGAAAGACTTATGTTTGGCAATGTGATGCATGTCAAATAATGGGGAAACCTAAACTATCCTTTGAGATACCTCTTCATCCACAGGTAATTATAGAACCTTTTAAAATTTGGGGTATGGACTTTGTTTGGCCCATAGATCCACCTTTACAAGGTAAATAATACTTATTGGTATGTACATACTATGTAACCAAATAGGTTGAAGTTCAACTACAAGAGAAGAGGCACTAGTAAATTTCCTCTATTCCAAGATCATGCAGCATTTTGGAGCATCGAGAAAGATAGTATCAGATCAAGGACCATAATTCATGACTAATATGATTCAATCTTTCATGGAGATTTACCAAGTCAACCACTATAAATCTTCACCAAACCATCCTCAAAAAAATGGACAAGTAGAAGTCACTAATAGAGATTTAGACAACATTCTTACCAAGATAGTCAGTAGCAGCTGAAAGAATTGGGCAACCAAACTCCCAAAAGCTATTTGGGCATACAACACTATGTGGAAGACCACTATTAGTTTTTTACCATATGAGTTAGTCTATGGTAAGAATCTTATTTCAATTAAATTTGAAATGCAAACATTGAGGACTGCATTAGAAGTAGAAATTGATTTGGATGAATCAAAAATATATATAATCTTGTAGTTAAATGAATTGGATGATATGAGGATAGAAGCCTTGTAGCATAAAAAAATAACGTAGTACTAGAGAAAACAATGGCATGACTTGCATATCAAAAAAAGGTAATTTAGAGAAGGAGATTGGACACTCTTATATGATTTTAAATATCAACATTTCAAAGGTAAGCTCTGAACTAGATGGTTAGGACCATTTTAGATAGAAAATATTTTTGATAATTGTTCTGTATAGTTCTCTATTGATGGAAATCAAAAAAAACTTATTGTAAATAAACATTTTCTAAAACTATATCAAAATCCTACTATCAATGAGGAATTTATTCAATCAATATAGAATGAGTTTGGTGCCATGGAAGAACTCAAGTCTTTCATGATAGTTGATCTTTGAAAGATAAAATTAGCCTAAATAAAGGAATACAATCTTTATCTTCCCTAAAAAATGGTAAAAATAAAATAAAAAATAATAAAAATAAAAATAAATTTAACAATGAAAATCTTTCAGGATATTGTTGACAGTCATGAGCAAAAAACCAGCTTGTTGGCTATTCATGCACTGAATAAAGATCCTTGACTAAAAAACTAGAAATGGTTAGTCAAGGGAAAAATACCAAAAAAAAATTTTAAAAAAATAGAAAAGTTAGTTCAAAAGATCAGTTGGTTCTAAAGCAATAAATTTAATTCTATTATCTATTGTACTATTATTTAAAGACTAACTCATGAAATTTGTTTTGTGAAAGAATAGATAAGGAAGATTGATAAGGACAATACTAAGATTTGTAAGTTAAAGTAATTATTTTTCTACTAAATGTTAGTTTTAGTTATTTAGGATTGTATGAATATGCTCAAACCCATTGATATAAAATTTTCATGGTATTATAAGGGGGTCAAACTTTATGAAGATAAAAAAAAGTCATTTCACAAGATCATATTTTGAAATATCAATGCAAGATCTATGGATAGTAACCTTTAGTTATAAAATGGTTTTATAATGACACATCATTGTAACTATGAATAATTGATAAAATGCATTAAATGGAGGATTAAAGGTAATTAATGGTGGAATGATTTAAAACAAAAAGTATAACATTATTACTTTTAATAGATGTTGTCATCATTACTCAGCATGCTTCGAGTAATATCCATAGTCTAACCCTCAAGGGATATTATTGCCATCCAAATCATGTTTCAAACATAGTTTAATCTCTTTTGGAAAATAGGGAAAAGAATAGACTATGCAAAACTAACCTGAGGGTGAAAAATTCAAAAATGGGTTTGAAAAAGAAGTCAAAACTTGAGGATGTAGGTGAACTATTAAAAAATGAGGTAGTAAAGGAGATATTAGCTACAGCTAGATGGCTTGATTTCTTTCTCAAGTTTTAGGTTTTTAATGAAGCATTAGTGATAGACTCTATTCTTCACTTAAATCCTAATTTATCCATAGTTAGAGGTGTTTAGATACTCTTCTCCATGTAAATCCTTAATGAATTGTTAGGGATTCCAAATGAAGGAGCTCGAATAGCAAGAAGATCGTCATTTCATGATCTTGTTAGAATTTTTAGCAGTGAAGGATAGGCCACACCAGTTTTTATGGAGGATGTCAAAGGAAAAATAAAAAGGGTAAAAAGAGAGTCTCTAAATAAACCTTGGAGGTCAATTTCCTTTTTGGTTATTGAATATTTTACATGTGAGGGATAGTGTAGTGTCTTGATTTGTATGGTCTTAAGAATGTTAATTCATTTAAGATATGGTCTTCAGTAACCTCAACATAAGATAAATTTTCCCTCTTTTCTCCTAGGATCCATTTAGGTTGTAGCTATGAAGTATGTCAAAAACCCTACTTCCATACGTCATCATGGATTGATTCAACTCATTATTCAACATCAATCTTATAGTAAGAAAATGGAATGGATGTTTAGGTTGCCTTTTTTGAAGGAAAGAGAAAGAAAACCCCTAAACTTGCTAGACAAACTTCTGCACACATGCATGCTTCTAGTTTAAAAACCCCACCAAAGATCTCTTCTAAATAAATTGCCTCTAAGTTAATCCATAGCACATCCAAAACCAAGACTAATCTATTGAAAAACCTAGATCTTCCTCCCATAGTCTCTCCTCCTGAGCCAACAAGTAGGAAATTAAGGATCCGATCCTCCACTAGAAGCCAATAGCATATTTCCCAAGTTGCTTAAGTCTAAGAGCCCATTTAAATTATTGAAGAAGAGTCTTATATAGACCCTACCTCCTAGCTAAAAACTTAGGCCACCCTACCTATAGAAGGTCAACCCCCTCTTAAAAGAAGAATATTGATCCTGATAGTTGATAGTGATGAGACCATTGCTTTTGAGACACTGGATAGTTTGAGGCAAAACCCCATAACCACTACTAGTGAATATTATAATAGAGAAGATGAAGAAACCTTTCTTCCACATGAAGATTTGGTTGATTATTTTGCTAATACTATTCCTGATGAAAGTCTCATTCCTCCTACATAACAGATAAAGGATAAAGGAAAATCCCCCATGATTGAAGAAGATGAACATCCTTCAAGGGAAGTAGATGATATATAAATCTAATATGATTTAGCCTTGTCCCAGTTAGAAGCCATTATTAAACAACATGTAGAGGATATAGCTGAACTAATTACTATAGCTCAAAATAAATATTTTATAATTGTTCATTTAATGAAACAAATTGAAAATTTGGAAAATACAGTCCTTGAAGAAAAAGTAAGAGGTAGAGGATGAAATTATTGGTATATGGGGTCATACTAGATCAATTAAAGAAGAAAATATTTCCCTGAGGAGGAATATTCTAAAAATTGAAATGGAAAATGCTAGGCTAAGAACCCACATAGATTCTAGCTCTTCTCATGTTCCTATCAGGGTCATGGTAGAACAAGGTTGTCAAACTACTTTGTCTATTTTAGAAGTGAAAAATCAATGAGACCAAGTCTACTCGTAATTGGAAGACATGAAGATATAGAATCATCTACTTAAGAATGAAAATCATCTTCTTAAATAATAGAAATGGAAAATATATGAAGAAATTACCCAAGCCCAATATAAAGAAGAATAGGTTAAACAAACTCTTCAATTTATGTCTCAATTAAGTGAAAATTTATCCTGCAGATTCCCTTTTGCATATAGCCTATTTTTACATGAATAATTATTTAGATGGAAATTGTTATAGATATATTGTGATTTACCACATGAGATAAACACCAATGATGACTTCATGATAGCATTTAGAAATAGTACTCCTAACAGGCAAGATCTGCTTTATGAGTTTTACTTATGTGACATTGTTCTAAGAAATATGAATAATTTCTTGGTAAATCTATTTATGAGAGAGCTTCAGATGATAGCCCTATTATTTGCATATAGAAAATAAATTACCTGGTAGGACAGATATGATGATCACACTAACATTGCACAAGATGTTAGTTTATGCATTAGGCCTCAATTTGGTAGTGCACAATGTATATTACACCAATTTCACATGTATTACCAACAACCTAGAATTTTGGATCATTATCTCTCCACCTTATAGGATGGGCTTCTCAATTTTGAGTTATTTGTTCAATGTAATTTTGATGATGTAGTGGTGGCTTGTAGACAATGCTGGAATATGCTACTAGTTACATTAAGATGAAGAGAAGTGTTGTCCCCCACTACCCTTTAGTTGTCCATGAGAAGAGCCAATATTGTTGTGTATATAATTTTAGAAGTTTTACAGAGGGATGGAAGAAATCCATGGATTGGAATGAGGTTCACACCTCCCTTACTACTTTCTCTTGTCTCCTTGGCAGAACATAGGACCACAATCTTAGGAATAGTTGGATATTTGGGTTTCTTTTGTGAAAAGGGATATGGGTTTCACTCCTCATAATCAGAGGATACTTCAAAAACATCTATATTCCATTTATGATTTGAGTCTAAAGTTGTAACAGATAGTACATAACTATGGAGATTGAGGATATATTTTGCAAAGGGACTTACAAAAAGTAAGGAGTGGGGGAGATGATGAGTCTATAAAATGACTCATTATTATTATTATTATTATTATTATACTTTATGGCCTTAAATATGTCAAATGGTTGAGCATTGTATGTAATATTGATGTTTATAACTTTCATAAAGTAGGAAATAGATGTTTCTACCTATGTAAACTCATGTAAACTTTAAGTCTATCTTCTTTGTACTTTGTTCTAACATTTGCATGTTTTAGGCTCCACATTTTGACTTGTTTAATTAAATATTAGTATTAATATGAGTTTTGATAAAATTGTGAAGATAAGGAGGATCTAAGGTAAAGAATGAACCATCTAAGACCTAGCTATATATTTTTGAAGTTGCTACGGACCTTGACAATTAGCTACATATTTTGATAGGTGAGTTGTATATTTTGACAAGCGAGTTATAGATTTTGATAGTTGAGCTACAGATTTTGATAGCAAACTATAAATTGTTCTAGTTTTACTAGGGATTGACCTAGATTGATCTAGAATTAATCCTAGTATATTCCAAAGGGTTCAGAGATGGCTTCTCCAACCTCTTCATGACAATCTAGAGAACTCTTTTTGACATTTCCATTTTGTACATGTATATAAATAGATGTCTATTTCTATTTCATCTTCCATTCTAGAAGTTTCTACTCTAGGTTACAATGATGAACATAGAGTATATGGGTATCAATATATGTAGATATTTGGTTGATATATTTAGGCATGAAAATTGTTATCTATGGATTCTTTGACTCCATAAAGATCTTATTGCAATGACTTTCTGTTCTAACTATATCATCAGTCTGTCCAAAATATCTTATGTTTTTAAATTAGTTAAGTTGTTACCTATGATGTAGGGATAATTAGTTTCTTGGCATAGAATAAATAGATAGATCCATTATTATATCTATAACTTTTGTGACTACATAAAGAGATATAATTTTAGTGATTTTCTAAAATACAAAGTACTATAATAGTTCTTTTCTCAATTTATGTATCAAAGAAATATCTTAGAGATGAGTTAATTTGGACTTGGATCTAAGGGAGCAAGGGCCCACTCCTGAGAAAACATTAAAATCTATTTGGTATTTATGAGTTGATTTTGTATTTATTTCAATTCAGGATTGATATAGATATATGATTTTATAATTCAGATTGAAAACCTATAAGGAAGATTGAATAGTTAATCTGTTATTTCCAACATAAGCATTTATTTCATTCTTTTAGATTTTGCAAGTATAGATTTATGATTGATTTTAATCAATAAGTGAAGATTTTATATATTTTTAATTTTGCAAGAGTGATTGAGTAGGTTTGTTTTACAGTTGTGTGAAGCATTTCCAAATTATGCAAATTAGATCAGATTGAATGATTTATGTTTTTTTCAAAGAGTGTTTCCTTTCAAACTATAGATTAGAAGTTAAAAGTAGATACAACTTAGATTAACATCCAAAAACAAGTATTGTTAATCTGAAATCAATAAATACCTCACTGAAAATAGCTTTAAGCACCACCTTGGTAAGAATAGACACCAACATATGTTGGTTAAATGAAGGGGTAATAATGACACCTATCAGAGGCAGTCCCTTTACTACCATATTCTTAAGACTTTTTTCTATCCAAGTTCATATAAATATAAGTGGGCACTTGGTCTCTCATCTACTACTTGATATCAAGCTTCTTGACTGTGTGGCCTCTCTAAACCTACATCACTCATTCTAGCATTCACTTCATCATTCTCAGCATTCATGTAAATCTTATCATTTAGATGATAATTATGATTATATACTATTTTTATATTTCCCCTTAACATATGTAATGTGTCTTGATGTTTTTATCAAAACCCATTGCATTATATCATTATCATTAAAGTTAAATAAATACCAATGTAAATATAATGCCTAAATTGATGGCCATTTTTATATAGACTTCTCCCTATCTTTAGGGGTGTCTATGGCCATGATTAGTTTTTATTACTTTTAAACTAATCTCTTACCCATATAACAAGTTGGTAAGCAATTTATATTATGCTAATTTATTAGGTACATAGTATGGAAACTTAATTGGTGACATTATAATACCATTTATTTTGATAATCATGAAATCACAATTGTACAAATATGCTCCTTTTTTTAAAATGGATTTTCACATTGCATCTAAAAGTTGAAAAATTATCTATTGATTGATATACAAGTAGATAGGTGGATAAAATAAATTGTAGATATATTTAATAAAATATTGATACATGAACACATATAAATTAGAAAAATAAAAATGAATGGGATCTTGAGATGATAGAGACCGACTAGAGAAATATATATAGTAAAATTACATAGTGGCAAAACATGCTCCACTATATATGACATCATATGGAATTTGTGGCCTTGTCTTACCCTCAATATTTTGATAACTCCAGAATCAAAATAGGTTGAACCTTGTCCCCGCTTAGTGCAAGTGCACAAGTATTTTATTAATAATTCAAAAAATCAAGTACATAAGGGTGTCTTTACTCTGTTAACCCTTTTACAATGCAAACATTGATTTATATAGTTTTTACCAATGACCGGTAAAAATAACTAATCCTATAACCAACTAAATACGGGAAAACAACCTGTAAAGTAATTATAATTAATAAATATAAAACATTAAAACTACCTAATAATTAAACTAAGTTTATTTTATGGGGGTGTCTTTATAAAAGATGCATGCCCCATTTACAATAATTCTTTATTTCCTACCAAAAATCTAACCTAACGTTAAGACTTTGGAACAAGTACTAACAAACCCCCCTATCATCCAAAGTCAGGTCTTTGGACACATACCAAGCATTTTTCTAAATTTTTCAAATTTGATTCTGTCAAGGGGTTTTGTGAAGATATCAGTTGTCTGATCGGCAGTTGGGCAATATATTGGATCAAGAGTTTTCTTTGCCACCAACATTCACAAATAATGGTATTTGACATCCATATGTTTTGTTTTGGCATGAAACACTGGATTCTTAGACATCTTGATTGCACTCTGATTATCAATGTATAACTGTGTAGGAGCAAATTGAGAAACCTGAAGATCTTAAGGAATACGATGAAGGTAAACAATTTCTCTAGAAGCATCCCATGCTACAATATACTCTGATTCTACTGATGAATTTGCCACTGTATCCTACTTCTTACAACACCAAGCAATGGCAGTTGAACCCATATACATAGTGTATCCTGTGGTTGACACTCTGTCATCCACACATCCACCAAAATCTACATCACAATATCCAACAAGTTTGAAGTTCTTATTGTGGTGGTATTCAAGGCCATATGTTTTCGTTCCTTGAAGGTAACGAAGTACTCATTTTGCTACATACCAATGAATTTCTCTAGGATCATGCATAAACCTAGATAAAATTCCAACTGAAAATGAAATATCAGGCCTAGTAGTCATCAAGTATATCAAACCTCCCACTAATTGTCTATATGTGGTGCCATCAAAAAAGGCACTACTATCATCCTTAGACAATTTTAAGTTACTTTCCATGGTAGTGAGGGCAGGTTTGCAATCACTCATGCCAAACCTCTCTAATAACTCAAAAATATACTTAGTTTGTGAAATGAAAATACTATGCTCTTTCTGAGTTACCTCTATGCGTAGATAGTAGTGAAGAAGTCCAAGATCTGTCATCTCAAACCCATCTTTTAATTCCTTCTTCATAGACTTGTTATGGTTTTCATCATTACCTGTAATAAACAAGTCATCAACATAGAGAACTAGTATCACCATTTTCTTACCCTGCACTTGAAAATAGAGAGTATCATCTGATTCACTATGATGAAAACTAATGGATTGCAAGTATGAATCCATTTTCTCATACCAAGCCCTGGGTACTTGTTTGAGCCCATACAAATCTTTTGTCAATTTACACACTTTGTGTTCAGCACCCACCTATTCAAAATCTTGAGGTTGTTTCATATAGACTTCTTCCTATAAATCACCATTTAAAAAAGCACTTTTAACATCCAATTGATGTACTTTCCAACCGTTTTGTTCTACTAAGGCAAGTACCATATGAATAGTGTGCCATTTAGTAGTTGGTGCAAATGTTTCCTCATAATCAATACCTTCTTGTTGCGCATATCCTTTGGCAACAAGTCATGCCTTATGTTTATCAATGGAGCCATCTAATTTATACTTAGTCCTATAAACCCATTTACATCCGATGGGTTTAACATGTGGAGGAGGATCAACTAAAACACATGTATTATTGTTAAATATGGAATCATACTCACATTTCATTGCATGTTGCCAAACATGTTCAGTAGATGCCTCCTCAAAAGTGGATGGCTCAGTGGAAGAAGTAGTGACAACCATAGCATAGTTCACCTATTTTCAAGAATTCTTGGGCCCTATTAAACCAACTTCATCTACTATCAAATCAGAAAAAGTACTTTGAGCCCATTTTGGATACTTAGACAAATTATTCAAATCAGGGACTCGAGAATTCTCATTAGGTGCATTATTCAATGGGGGACTTAGAGATTTTTCAACAATTTCTAAGTCATCAACCTGTGAACTTGTAGATGAAGGAGAGGAAAGTGAAGGAATTTGAGTCTCATACCATAACTTTGAAGAGTTATCCCCATTATTCAAACCCTTATCTCTTTTTGTATTTTTCCTCTCTAATCTATCAAGTTGAGAATCAATCTCTGCAGTGTTCATAGTCCCAAACTCATCAAATATTACATCTCGACTCACTATGAATTTGCCTGAATCCTATGCAAGCAAATGAAAACCCTTTTTATCTTCAAAATAACCAAGAAATATGCATTTTCAACTTCGTGGTTCCAACTTAGTTCTATGTTTAATAGGAACCAAAGCAAAACAAACACATCCAAACACTTTCAAGTGTTTAACTTTGGGTTTAAACCCATACCAAGCCTCATATGGAGTTTGTCCCAAAAGTGCAACTGTGGGGGACCTGTTTCTCAAATACACTATAGTACTAATAGCTTCGGCCTAAAATTTATCATCAAGCTATTTATAGTGTAACATGGCACGTGATGTGCCCTCTAAAGTTCTATTCATTCATTCAGATACTCCATTTTGTTGTGGAGTATAAGAATTACTATATTTTCGATGAATTCCATGTTCTTGACAATAGTCTAAAAATTCATTAGAGGTATACTCACCTCTATTATCTGAACGAAGAGTGGCCAAATGTGAACCTATTTCTTTTTTGACTAAGTGTAACCAATCAACAAACTTAGCGAAAACTTCAGATTTGTTTTTCATAAAGAATACCCAAGTCATCCTAGAAAAGTCATCAATAACAAGACAAAGTATCTACACCCACCAATGGATGACTTTTCCATGTCACATACATCACTATGAACTAACTATAAACATCTGTTAGCTCTCTAAGATGACTGTTTAGGAAATTTTTCCTGATTCTGTTTGCCCAAAACACATGACTCACAAAGAATACTATCTTTGTGAAAAGTGGGCAACCCATTCACCATACCATATCTCTGCAAATCCACTAAAGAGTGGATATTCAAATGTCCATAGCAGAGATGCCATAACCACTGTGTAGACATAGTACCTGTACCTGAGTCAACAACTGCTGCAAGTTCTATATTGGGAGGAAGCACCTTATAATGTAATCTAACCAAGTTTCCATCTTCATATCCTGTATACATTGTTTTATAATTATCCTTCACTGAATTGATGTAAATGAGCCCATTTTCAAGCACAATTTGATAACCTTTCTTTCAAATAGTTACCAAATAAAGTAAGTGTTTCTTTAATGTGGGAACATACCAAACATCCTCTAAGTATTTTATAGACCCATTAGGAAGAATAATTCAAATAGAACCAACTCCTAGTGGTGTATGCATAGACTTATCTGCTAAGGCAACTGGAGAGAGAGAAGCTTCCTTATAAGACCAAAATAAATCTCTCCTAAATGTTATGTGTTTGGTTGCTCCTGTGTCTAAAACCCATACATCTGTGAGCTCATCTCTAGCCTCATATTCAATATAATCAGCGTGCCCTAAAGTAGTGAATGCAAATTCATGGGCAAAATTACTAGATTCATCATAGTCATGATCGACATACTGAGCAGAGTTAGTCTTAGTCACTTTTTGTGGCATTTGAATTTTATCAAAAGGAATCCTACATTGTGAGGTAATGTGACCAAATTTTCCACATCTATGACACTGAATGTCAAATCTACCTCAACCTCTGCGCCCCTATATGAATTGTGACCATGTCCTCGATCACTTGTTTCATGTGAATGTGATTGATTAGATTGTTGATTATTTGAACGACCCCTACCTCTATTTTGATATCTGCCTCCTCTGTAACCTTGACCCCCTCTATAACTATTTCCTCTATTGTTTTGATGCCCAGATGAAGATGAACTAGGATTTGACTCTAAAACATGGGCTTCTTCAGTTTTCTTGGATTTCTTAGGTAGAGAGAGGTCATGTTGGATGAGAAACTCAACCAACTTATCAAAGGTGATGCATGTGATCTTGTCAGAGACATGCAACATTTCAACAAAATTCCTATAGGACCCTGGTAGTCCTTTCAAAGTAGGAATAACTATGAGGTCATCATCTAGTTTTCCAAAACTAGCCTTAGTGTACTCAGTAGTGATATTTTTCAAATTAGACATATATTCTCCCATATCCCCATCCTCATCTAATGACAAAGTAAATAATTGCATATGGATATCTACCTTCTTATGCTTAGGTTTCTTATCATACAAATCTGACAATGTTTTCCATGCAGTGTAACTATCAGGAGAATTTTCAATATGAACATACATATCACGAGTACAACAACATTTAATGAGAGATAAGGCCTTAAAATCACGCAAATTGAAAATATCTAATTTAGCCTACTCTATTGGCAATGTGGGATTTTCATTCTTAACAATATCCCATAACTCATTAAACACTAGTGAAGCCTCCATCAATCGTTTCCAATCTGAATAATTGGAAATTGTTAATCTATCACCATCTGAAAGCAAATTCTAAATTTTTGGCATTTTGAAATGAAATCAAGTGTAGTAGAGAAACGTGTGAAAAAATACAAAAGAAATGAAACAAATATCACACTCATTGCACAAAACACTGCTTCTACGGGGTTTTGCACTTAACTTTCGCGTAGAGCGTAAAAGAAAAAAATAAGTATTTTTGATGGGTTTTGCACTTAACCACACCAAAAATCAATGATTACACCCTTTTTTCACCAAATTACAACCTTATTCCACCAATTACACCCTTATCTCACCACAACAACTCAAAAAGAAATATGATTGAATTCTGCCCCTTTTTCAAAAAATTAAATAACACAATATAATAAGTATGTGTTTTACAATATTCTGAATTTAAAAAAGAAAATATTCCTTTTTCAAAAAAAGCATATTCCAAAGCAAAAACAAATTTCTCCAAAAAGAAGGGATTTGAACCCTTGACCTCCTCCTTTACAAGCTTCTAACAAAATAAGCTTAACCAGTTGCTCTAAGAGCATTTATAGAACATTATACTCAAAAATTTCTATTTGTACCAGATTTAGTGTATGAGGGAAAATAAAAAAATTACATATGAGTAAATGTATTTAAATTTTTCCCTTTTTTTTTATAGCCTCTCTTTCAAGCTTCTCCCGAGTGGGTCCTCCATAGCAAATATTTGAAACAAAACTATAGAAACATCAAAAAAATAATTTCTAAAATTTATTCCAGTGCCATTCTTCCCTGGGATGCCATGGCAGCTCTGAGAATTATTTTCACCTATTTTATCTCACCTACAGGCCATATAAATCCGTACAGGCATGCTAAAACATATTTTGACTGAGTTTTGGCAGATTTTTAAAGTATTTTTTTTGCAGGGAATGGATTCCAAATGAACCTGGACGTTGGAAGGCCGTACAACAGGCCGTACAAGTGTAAAAAAATTCTAGATTTTCAATTTGAATGCAAACACAGGGGTTTTAATGCCACTTGTAGATGTTTTAGACATTAAGAAGCCTTATTTCATGCCAAATGATATCACGTGAAATGATTTTTCACCTTGCTCCTTCGAATTCACCGTGCACCCAAAATAACCATGCTCTAATACCACTGATAACTCTAGAATCAAAATAGATTGAACCTTGTCCCCGCATAGTGTGAGTGCACAAGTATTTTATTATTAATTCAAAAAATTAAGTACATAAGGGTGCCTTTACTCTGTTAACCCTTTTACAATGCAAACATTGATTTATATAGTTTTTACCAATGACTGGTAAAAACAACTAATCCTATAACCAACTAAATATGGGAAAACAACCTGTAAAGTATTTCTAATTAATAAATATAAAACATTAAAACTACCTAATAATTAAACTAAGTAAGTTTATTTTATGGGGGTGTCTTTATAAAAGATGCATGCCCCATTTACAATAATTCTTTATTTCCTACCAAAAATCTAACCTAACGTTAAGACTTTGGAACAAGTCCTAACATATTTTTTGTTTCATATTTTAATAAATGACTTATTTTATGGTAGGAACTTGCATGTCATTTTTAATCATTGTGAATAATATGTCCAAAATTTCATGCACATGTACAATGTCTAAGGTCACATATCAACTATTCATGAGTGAAATCCAAATATTATCCATTTATCCAAATAATATTATTAGGTATGCATTAGTGACTTATCTATTGAATAAATTATCAATATATTATGCCCAACATTTGATAAATTCCCTAAGGTCTTGTTTATCAATAAAACTTAAGGAAACTACCTAGTTATTTGTGAATTTGGGGGGTGGAAATATCTAGTATTTCTAAAAGGCCATTATATCTATAAAATATATCTTATATTTGAAGGTAGGTTAATAAAATATATATTACCTACAACCATATGTTGGTAATTTTTCCTATCAATTCTAAATACCAACCCATATAATCTAAAACTTTTCATAATACTATTAATAGCCTCATTTATGGTGATCAATCGTGTGTTTTTTGCTTAAAAGAGAGTTTTTAAGCATTTAAATGTCAAAAATAAAGTAAAAAAGTCATTTAAATATCATAAATTACTTTAAAATACTTTTAAATACCTTCAAATACATATAATTACCTTAAGTCAAAGTTTCATACTTTTAAAAGGTCATTTAATGCAAGTTTAAGCCTAAAAGGGTCCTTTTTGAGATCACACATGCCAATTTTTCTCCCAAAAGCATGTAAAAGGAGTCAATAATTATCATAAATTGTTTTTTATGTGTGGTTATCCTCTTCATGCACTAAAGTGGTGAATAAATTATAAAAAAAGGCTTTTTCAATGTAATTTCATGCACAAGTATGGACTTGTACAGACCATTCAGTAAATAAGGGCTTAGGATAATTATTAATAATACATGATAGGTGTTATAAAATAATTTTGAGGAAAAATAATTTTAAAACATGCCCAAAACCAGTTCACATCCTTCATCTTACTTGTTTGCACATAAGGAGAGCCCTTCAGGTTTGCAGGTGGTACGCCCATGAGAGAGAAAATCTAGTTTTGAAATTTTGGACAAATAAATTAGCCTTAGAGGGATTACAAATAGATAAATTGGTTATATAATTGTTCATATATTCTTCATGAACCATCCCTTTGATTTTGAGGCACACATCAACTCTCCTTCATCCAAACAGGCAGTTAGTTTTCTTGATTTTCTCTTCATCAGGGCATTACAATAGAAACATTCTAGGTTGTGGAGATTCTTATGAGTATAATTAAAATTTATATGGAATAAATCAGATATTTTACACGTGTGAGGGAAAAATAGATCTCAATAATTCAAAAGAGACTATTCTACAGTATACAAGCATGTAAAGGAGACTTGTATGGTTTAGGAGAGAGAAATAATTTCAAGATTTCTTGGTCTCTTACTTGCATGGGACTACATCATGTTTATATGTCATATCCTCATATTATAAAGGTTTAATGAATCTTCATTTCCAATAATATCATCAAGGTGATCTCAAGAGCTCTCAAGGAGTCTTAGTTTAGAAAAGATTAAGGGAAATTAAAATATTTTAAGGTTTTTATATATTCCTAGGTTTCAATTTCACCCTCTTATGCTCTGATATGTATGGTAGAGGATATGATCATGCTTAAATTGGTATTAAAAATAGTCTTGGAATACTCCTCATGTCCTTTTTCATCCCCATATTGTTTCATCCCCCATATCATTATTTTTCACTACCATTCTCATTGTAATAAAGCTCTTGTTCACCCTCCATTCATGGTTTTTCATAAGTTCCCATCTCCCATTCACTTCAAAATAATTCATCTCAAATTAATATCATGAGAAACTATCAAGAAGGAGTCAGAATTAGTTTATCATCATTATCATGTAAGTAGGATGTGTAGACCTTAAAATCATCACTTGACAGCCATGAAACAATCACCTATAGCCAAAGTACAGTCAAGGGTTTTCACATGAAAGTGTAAAGAGGGAAGGGATAGAAGATACCTCCTTAAAATTATTTGTTCAAACTATCTCCTCAAGTCTAAAGGATAAAATACAAGTTCACAGTCATGTTTTATGACTTTGTCAAGGTCTATCTCTGCCATAGTTTGTACAAGCATACATTCAATCTCCACCTACAGCTACCCAATATGAAAATTCTTCAAGGAGGAAATCTTGAATAAGTTTATTTTTTAAGCAATAAGCATTAAACTTGGTTGAACGACAAATATTTCAAATGAAAGTGTGAGCTCATATGTTTGTAAATATTCACTTTGCATACTATAACCTACATGTTACAATCTGTATAAAGGCCTGGGTTGATGCATAATCAAGGATATTATAAAGAAGAATGTATGTTAAAGAGAAAGAGTAGTAAGTATGGGGGTAAAAAGTATGGTGATTGATGTTCATAAGGCTAGGATCAAAATCAAAACCTTGAGGTTAAGAAAACTTAGTTTAGGCCATGTTTCCATACTAATCACCACCAACAACAAGGTAAAAGTCTCTTAGAGTATGCAAAGTCACTAAGTTCAAAATTGCATGAAGGGTGTTATTATGGCATGAGGTTAAATGAGGTATATGTCCATGCATTAATAGTCTCATGAATGTTTCAAGAGTTTTATCAAGTCAATCAGGTTTCAATGACAAATAAACATAGTCATGACCTCAAGCGATAGTCATCTATAGCCACAAGAACACAAGCTTATCTCCAAAGTTTGTAAGAGAATGATGAGAAAAATGATCAATGGTGGAGTTTCATGGTAGTATGAAGGATCCCTAGGATAAATGATGAATGGAATGAAATAAAAAGGATAGATAGGACTCCAAATAAGTTATTATTAAGCTCAAGTTTATGTAAATTACAACCTATAGCCATACAAATTTGAGGTATAGCTCCACATAGTCACATGCCCTAAAGTGAAACTTAAGACCTTTCATTAAAGATTAATCTTATGAAATTCAAGAAAAATGGACATATCTAATCCTTCATCAAGACCAACAAAGCAATTCCAACTCATGAAGATATACCACATAGCTCTATTATATGGAATTTAGACTGTGTGAGGCCTAATAACATAGTTTGAGGTGTCAATATGAAAGAAATATCAAATAAGGTTTAAAATGGTTTAAAGGGTATTAAAATCACCAAAGGATGATGTGATTATTTTAAAACACCTCCATTACTTGTAAATGCATACCTACAGCAGTTTAGTACATAGTCATGTCACTTTGAAATCCTTTGAGGATACATGGTTTTTATTGGATATGAAATACCAAGTTAAATAATGAATAAAATCCATTGAAAATGATATTTTCATCACTTTTTAAAATCACATCCATCATTATCAATAACAATCAAGGTAAATCATCAAAACTCAGTCACAAGTTTGAGACATAGGTAGCCTACTAGTCAGATTTGGTAAAAGGCACCTACAGACCACTATATGCATCATCCAAGCATGAACATTGGTATGGTTTGTCCTCATGAATTATTATAACTATCAATTTTTTTTGAGGGTTCAATTGATGGGTGTAAGTTCCCACTATTTTTAAACTATCACCTACCTATCTAATCATAGTCAAAATATAAGCAGGCATACTTTTTCAAGCGTATTAAGGTGTGTAAAGAGGGTTTTAAGTTATTGTAATTGTTTTTAAATCATAATATCTAAAACACCTTTTAAGAGTGATCACACTCCAAATTTTATGCATACCATTCCCTTGATGGCTAAAACAAGAAAGTAAGCATGTGTACTATGCTAAGAGTGATGTCACTCAGGTGGTTTGAGAGTGTTTCAAGGAATAAAGTATATTTTGGAAGCTAAATGGAGATTGATATTGACATTTAAACATATAATGAAGAATAATATCTCAGTTTTTAAGAGGAAAATCATCAAATTTAGACCAAGGGCTAAACAAATTGTGTTTACAATAAACCCTGGCTAGTGGAGTCAAGGTATACCAAATGTAAAATGACATTAAGGATAAAATAAAAGAATTATTATCACTATGAAAACATGTCTAATATTTTTTAAACTCATAAAATTTATTATAAGATGGTAAGAATAAGTTGTAAACCTTTGTTTCTATCATACACATACAGGCAGTCTCAAAGGCATAAAGAGTAAAGTTGGATTTTTGATCATTTAAGATGAAAAAAAAGTTTAAAATAGGTATGAATGAAGGTTTAATTTTTTTTTTCAGACCTTAATCAACTATAGTTACCTTGAACCCTGAAACTCAAATTTGGTCAATCAGGCCTAGAAACCAATCTTGAAGCCATAACACTAAAAGGCATTTACAAACACTATCAATCCAAGATGATCTCATAAAAAGGTATGATGATATGGTAAAGGTCCAATTATGATGATTTAAATCATGAATAAGTATTATAATAATCAATTTCACTTACAAGGAGAAACTTGAACTTTTCAGTCTAAGACACCCATTTGAACACTTGAATCAAGTTCTCATATCTTTGACCACATGAAGAGTTGGGCCATATTATATTATCATGATTTGAGGACCCATATGCACTCATAATTAATTAATAATTGAGTTTTGTTAATATGTTGATATTTTTTAACAATTGATAAGAGCATAAGCATATCCAAAATATAAGAAAAACTCTCCAAGCAAACTTCATTATGTACATATCTTTGCACACCATTTTCATGGGAACCCAATCTTCTAAAGGAAGTTTAGGGGGTATATACACTAAATATTCATAGAAATAAATTTGGGTTTGGAGGTCTATACTTTATGAACCATCATTAAGAAGGTTCACCTCCAAAATACTCCTAAAGACCAATTTTGAGAAAAATTAATTTTCTTGCAATCAAAATATCATCAATAAACCTAAAACCTCATCAAAAATTAAGTACACTCAGAGAAGGTCCTACACATGGGAATTTTTTGTGTGAAATTGTATGAACATGAAAAAAATAGAGTTTTTTAAGAAAAAGTGCTAAAAACTAAGGTACAAGATAGTTTAATGGATTCCAATCATGGAGAGTGAATTTTGGATCTTTTTATTCCTCCTCAATCCATTAGATGATCAAAACCATGCTTAGAAGTACCTCTATGAGCTTATTAAATTTGTCTAGTCTATAAAAATTTAAGGTAGATTGACCTAGTCAACTAGTATGACTAAGTTATAGGTGTTTTTCCATCAAAAGCACCTTTTTCATGATATGAGGAGTCATTACATGTCTAATACTCACCATATTTTCAATTTTCTAGTGTTTTCATATAGGTTATAGTGTTCATCAATGCAATAATTTAGGCTACTAGGGATATTTGGCCTAGTATGCTTATTTGATAAATCAAGCAAAAATAAAATTGGTGTTGAAGGGTGAAGACACCTAAATCTTGCCACCAATAACCTCTAATCAAGATTTTGACTAATTTCCACCCAAAAAGCACAATTTGGCCTAAAAACACTAAAACATGCTAAATGATGTGAAACTAACATATTCAAGTGCCAAATTTGGCTATGGTGTGTCTAAATGGGGCAATGCAATTTATGGGCCAGCTAACTTTAATTAGATCATTTCAAGTCAAAATGCTAATTTTGCACCTACGTGCTCTGAATTGATTTTTCCTATCAAATCTTCTACACAAGAGGTGTGCCTTTTTTATTTGTTGTTGGTAGCATATTAAATGGGAATATAGTTCCAATGTATCTAACATGGACTTCTAATTTCAATCCAGTCAAATTTTGGATCAATAATAAGACATTATGATCAATTTGAGTAATTTGTGCACAAATTGCTTAAGCATGCTTAAGAGTTAATTAAACCAAATTAGATCTTAATTAATAATTCTATGGAAACTTGTTGAATACTTATTTTTGGAAATGAATATTGAATATCTGCATTGTCAGGTGACCTCATTTCTTGGGAAGATATTCTTAGGCCATAAATGCCATAAATATCAGGGTTCATGCCCTCCATGCCTCATCAATGCCTTCCATGATGCCCTCCATGCCTCTTAATTTCCCCTTATTCCAATGTCATGATGAGGATAATTAAAAACTTAATTATAAAAATTGAATTAATCCTCAACCACACATCTTAATCTTGAGATGAACAGTTGAGGTTGATTCTGATCAAATCCAAAAATCTATAAATAGAGAGGCCAAGAACATCATTTCTAATCTATTTTGGTGAAAATTTATTAAGCTCAAATATCTTCAAAAGAACTCATAATGCAATGTTATAATGTCAAATTGATTCCAAGCCAAGCCAAGCCAAAGCCACAAGGTGCCAAGGAGAGATGGAGGTAGCCAAGTTTCCATTGCCAAGGACTTCATAAGCACAAGCTGAGTAAGCCACTACTACAAAGGCATTTTGATCATCTAAGGAAGGTGAACAAATTATTGTATTTTATTCTTTAATTTCTAGTTATGTTTATCATTTAATTTTGTTAATTAAGCTCTCCCTAGTGTCTAAGCCTAGAGATGTTATGTTATTGGTGTGTTTATTTCATTTTATTTTCATTTTGGAACTAACACCATACTAACCATCCTCTCTTGAGTCAAATTCCTAGATCACTTTATGGCATGCCCAATGGGACTAGATGCATCTCACACCTGAAGAAGATCATTTTATAACTCTAAAATATTTATTTGGACTTTTAAAACTCTTACAAATTGATTTTCTAACTTTATTTTGTTGTTTTTGGTTACCACAGTTCTTACACAGTAACTGGCATTGACAAGTAAGACTGACATTGGTTACATCGCTTAACTAATGTCAATTATCAAAATTTACATTGGTTAGATCTCAGTTAGCCAAAGTAATTGATGTTGGTGGTAATAACTGATGTCCGTCACTATGTTTTTCCAAAAACACAGACCTAAGAGCTACTTTTTCAAAGTTCATTATTTCAAGCTAAAAAGAGCTTCAAAGCTAAAAGACATGCTAACAATTTTGCTACAAGACCAAGGTTTATATTTGTTCAAAACATGTTTAAATCACCTTTGCATGCTTAAAAATCAATTAGGAACCTTGTTTTGGGTGTTTAACAAAGAATTTAGATGTTTTTCATGAATGTTTTCAAAGTTTTTGACTAAGACCAAGGGGTCAAATGAATACCACCAAATCTTTCATTTTGGGCTTAAAATTTAATGCACTTATCAATTCTTGTTTGCAATAATTATTTAATCAAATTTTTATTTGGTAAAAAGAGAGGTGTTGCATGTATGCTCTTCCATTTGTCCCCTATAGAGAACCTTTGGAATCAAAAGCGCCATTCCTAGTACAAGTATCCTAGTCCAAAGCTTAGAAAGAAAGTCATCTAAATCACTCCCCAAAAACTCATTAAAGTTTGGGTGACCTTGAAAATAACCCTAAAGTCTTTCTAATTTCATTTCTTTATTTTTATGCATCTTAACTTACGAGGGGGACTTCATCACCTCCCACAATTTCTTTAGGGAAGCTTTGACCTAGGGTTTCATCTCTTGGCATTGACTTTACTTGGCTCCTTTAGATTTACACATGAGATTTAGTCACACTTTGGGCATTGCACTACACTGAGTGAACAATAGGATGTAGTGGTTACAAAAATGACTAGACCTTTTTGCAACAAGCTAAGTGATATGGACCTAAAATTTGTGCTTTTCTTTTGCATTTTTTGGTGTGAAAGTCATTATGCAATTGATTTCCCTAGATCATTAAAAAACTTGTTAGATCTTAGACAAATCCCCACTTGTCATATAAGTATTGTTGGTGCAAGGTTCACCTCAAGGTCCATGTCACAGTACTATCATTTGAGAGGAGGGGGGTATAAAAAACCTACTATATAATGCGCATTTATTTTTGGATGAACACTTCAAATCCTCTCAAATGATTTATATTGATGGATTCCAACAATACCAGGTAACCTTGTCAATTTAAGATCTAAGAACGATTAATTAGTTGGTCTTGTCCTAGTTTAAAATCTTGTTTGGAGTCAAAACTTGGTGTAAACAAATAATCTAAACCAAACACATAGTCCAAATTTTTCTTTGAATAGAGAGGCATTATGTTGTCTGTGTGAGATCATTAATTTGCCTTGTTCAAAACTTCATCAAAATCTTGAGATTCATATCATCCACTTTGTTATAGTTATGCTACCCAATTGAGTCTAGACCTTTACCAAAGTTGTTTAAGTCCTTCACTTATAATCTAAATTCAGAATTACACCTTTACAAGTTTATAGGGTTGATGTGTTAAGTTTGCACTAAACTTGAGGAAACTTAGGTTTAATTTCCAATTTAGGTTGAAGGTCATTTAAAGACTCATGATCATTATCATCACTTGATAGAATTAAACCATTTTGTGCTAAACACTTGCACTTGGAGTCTGTGCAACATAACATTTTGAATCAAGAAAGGTAGTGTTATGTTGTCAAAATTGTAGGAAAACATATTGGCCTTAGAGAGTTTTTGAAACAAACCTTTTTGTTATACCTTTTGGGTAGTATAGCATCATTATGATACCCAAAACATTTCAAATATTGTTTCATAGATCCTCTTACATAGAGTTCCAAATTTGCTCCTACATTTTTAGACCAATCTAAGTGTACTTTTGTGATCTTTTGTCTAAAATAGTTATATTGTTCACCTTTTTCTATCTTGTTTGTCAAAAAAATCAAAATTTATACCATTAAATAAAATACTCCTAAAGTGCCTTTTGTTTCATACCTTATACCTAGTTGATCAAGTTCGTGACCAAGAATTGAATGCCTAGTGTTTGTTACAAGTGTTTCAAATCCGTTAGATTAAAAAAATTCATTTATTTTCAAAGTCTACATTTTGATGTTGTTTGGCCAAGAGTCCTAGCACATGCCTTTTTTGAGCCTAGATTTTGATGCCACGTTTGGCCAAAAGACCTAGCAACTTTTAAATTCCTAGATTAGACTAATTTGAAACACTTCAACCTTAGAGTTTGGCATTTTGATTTTTAGTCAATTTACTTGCTTATCTTTATGTGAATAGTGAAATGTTAGATACTTCATGCTAGCTTGTTTCTTCACAAACCTTTGTATAAACTTGTTGATCCTTTTGAAAAATCTAGACCAAGTTGGAACATCATCTATTTTAGACATTATCCTTTTTAGAGTTTGTATAATTCTTTGACCTTTTATCACAAAGATTTTACTATGGATCCCAACATGAATTCCTACACTTGTAGTGGACTAATGTACAATCCAAGGATTAGTAATGTAGTTGCACAAGAAGAAATGGTGAAAGACCCCTATGCAAATAATATTTCTTATGAGATGGATTCTTATCCCTCTTATAATACTCAATCAGTGGCACAAAGCCAAGATCTATTGGCTAACTATTTGGTTAACACACCACCTTACATAGAATAGGACCAAGAGCAAACCACACAATACCTAGCTACAATACCCATAGTAGATGAGTTAGTTCCTCAATAGTCATATTCTACTAATACAACTTCCACATATGATCCATTTTTATTTGAGTGACATTTTTTAGAGAACAAACATGAGATTTTGGTTAGATCCATCAAGATAGGGGCCAAGTTTCCAATAGATTTCTTCCATGAAAATTTACCTAGTCTAGTAAGAGTGCCCCATAATATCATTTACGATCAACATGCTTCTTCTAGCAATCCTATGGCTCTAGTCCAAACAACATACCAAGATCTTAATATATCTGATCAAGGAAAAAACATCATCGAAGAGCACTTTAACCAAATATAGATATCATATCAAACATATCTAAATCTAGCATGTGATTTCAATCGGATGAACATGGTAAGTAAGCCTCTCATTAACCTAGTTCCTTTAATAGGAGTAATGATAGAGTTAAATAGACAAGAGAATCCAAATTTTGACTTATTCATACAAACCATTTCAATAGATAACTTGATACATATACCCATTATTGAAGAAGTGTCTTTAGCCTCTACACTAAATAATGAGCCAAACATAGTAGATAATGTGCAAACAATGTCTAGTCTCGATTAAAGTGGTATTAACGTGCAAACAATTAGCCAACAACATGTGCCTATAGTTAATCTTATGAATAGGTCATCATACTAGGGAATATGAGTTTCTACACCCTAACATCAACCAACTACTTCCTCAAATGTATAACCTATAGGATTAGGTAATCAAATAATAGCCAATATCATGCCTCAATGATAGAATGTGATAAATCCTTCTCCTCCTCAATAGGTAATGAGTAGTATTCCACAAAAACAGGCACAATCTAGTGTATCAACACAATAGAGGATAAATACATTGCCACCTCAATTAGGGACAATAAATGTTTCACCTTGCTAGATAACAATGAACATACCTCTTCAGTCATAGACTAATATGCCAATCCAAAACAAAGTAATGACTAGTCAATAACATGTAAATATTGGTCAATGATAAATGTTCAATCTATAACCTACTTTCACTTCCTCATAGGGATTCATGAAATAAGGAAGTCCCCATGTTTCTCAGGTACCTACTAGACAACTGTTGGTTTAAAATGTGCCAAAAATCTAGAGATAGGGCCTTGGTCCACAAGTTCCCACTCAATAGCAAGGTTTGATTAGTCAGAAACATGTCCCTTTTAAACCATAGTAGGCACAATATAGTTATATCCCTCCATCTCAACCATAAAATCCTATAAGTCAAACCTTAATCACCAACCCAAACTAAAATATCACATAACCAAGTGTGTAATTTTAAGTACATCCTAATCCACATATGTATATTCTTGGTCCATTCCCCAACCAAGATACTATACCCAAACAAGTATCTCCATCATACCTTGGTCAAAGTGTTCCATTTGTGACCTCCCAACCATCTATCCAAACCCAAATTCTCCCTCAAACTAATATTTCATCTAGTTTTATATCCCAAGAATTACAATAGATGAAGGATGCAATTATTACCATTCAAGCTGGTAAACAAACTAAAAATTTCAAATTGGATGACATATGCTCCTATCCATTAAAACATGGAGTATTTGTAGATACCATTTCCTCCAGGATATGAACCACTAAAATTTGATAAATACAAAGGGAAAGGTGACCCTAAGGCTCATTTGACCAAATTCTTCATCGCATGTCAACTAGTTACATGTAGCAACATATACCTTTTACTTTTGATTCCAAGAAGTTTGGCTGGACAAGCCTTGGAGTGGTTTTTGAAGTTGCCCAAAAATTTAGTAACAATTTTTTATGATCTTTTTGATAAGTTTGTGCAGCACTTTTCATATAATCTTGAGCATGGATTTCATTGGTGGATTTATCGCAATCAATGAAAAAACTAGTGAGAGTTTTACAAGTTATTTACAGTGATGGAGAGCCTTTGTGAGAAATTTCACCCATAGTTTACCAGATAAATAATTAGCCATTATGTTTACCAAAAATTTTCATAGTGAGATAGCTTATCATTTGGAACTACAATGTGCACATACCTTCAAGGAAATCATTGACAAAGGCTTGTTGATTAAGTGAGATTTTCAATAAAGGAGTCATCAACCTTAATTCAACTAATAAAAATCAAGGTACCAATCATGGAAATGACAAACATCCCATTTAAGCACCAGCATCACAACTGGCACAGGCCAATAACCATGAAAGACCGAGGTAATTCAACCAAAATAAAAATGTTGTGGGAAATGGAATAACTGAGTCCTATCATGTCTAAATAGTGTAAACATCATTTGCACCACATTTTTAGATTACTCCTACCCAGTAACCTCTCTAATAAATTTCATTATCACAATAACCAAAACCTTCACAACAAATACAACAGTTGTTACCATTGTGAACCCCTCCTCTTAGAAGAACCATGCCTACACATCATGTCTTTAGTGACCTAAGAGAGCCTATCAATTTTGTATTTTTTAAGATTTCTAATACTAATATGATTAGTTGGCCCATACCAAAGCATTATCTATAAGGTATTCCTTATCTTAATTGGTATCATGAAAATGAATTATGTGACTGTCATTGGGTCAATAGACATAATCTATGAAGATGTGTCTAAATCAAGCATTTAATTAAGAATATGTTAGAGAATGGGGAGATAAAATTAGATAATGGTGCTTCCAATTCTAATCAAACTCTTGGGATACATCAAAATCCCTTTCCCTGACATAAAAATCAATAGCAATAGAATAATTAATAAGAACAATAATGGCCATTGTAGTAGCAAAATCAATAGTATCAAAATCAAAGGTTAAACCAGTAGAATCAATAAAATCAGTAGCAAAACCCACAGTAATAGAACAATGGAAAAAACCAAGGTCATAATGGTAATAACCAACAAACCTACCATGTGATATCACATGACTACAATAGTGTTGTAGGTCATATTATAGGGGGTAGTGTTAATACCATCTCTATTAATCGTAGACCAAACATTAATCGGTCTAGACCATTGATAAATAACAACATTGAACTAAATTAAATGGATAATCCTTCTTTGAATTAGGAATGCATACAATCAAACCAAAAAACTAGGACTTCCCCTTTTGGACCTTATATTGACAACTCATTCTTGTCACGTGACCACATGCAAGTGCACTGGCAACCGAAACTTATCCTATCTAGTCCCACACCATTCCCAACATTGGTTAGCAATAATGGTCTAATATTTAATCCTAATTATATAATCATAACTCAGAGGCCAAATATTACCATCCCATGCCCATAACCATCTGCCACTTTACCTATCATCCAACCAACCTTTTAGCCTCAAAATAAACCATTCACTACTGACCAAGACAAGAAATCTGATATTGTGGAATAATTGCAAAAAACACTAGTACAAATTTCTATTTTATATTTTTTGTGAACATCAATAATTCACAAAAACATCTTGAATGAGTTTTTGACTTAATCCACTATTACTAGTGACATATCCCCTCATAACTTTCAAGATTTCTTTGGACACCTAGCACCAGCCCAACAAGTCACATTCAACCAAAATTATATATCTTCCCTTGGCCCGCTCCATAATAATCCATTATACATAGAAGTTTATATAAAGTGACATAAAGTGAAACATGTCCTTATAGACAATGGATCTAGCCTCAACATAGTGTCTCTAAAGATCATCAAGCTTCTTGGGTACACAATGGTAGATCTCCAACTAGAAACAATAACTATCAAAGCCTATGATAATCAAGAAAGAGAATTGCAAGGCACCAGTAATTTGCCAATTATCATTGGACCTTTGACCCATGATACACTTTTCCATGTGCTTGATCTTGAGTTATCATATAATATGCTTCTATGGAAGCCTTGGTTACATGAGATTTGTGTAGTAACACCAATGTATCAAGTTTTCCCACTCAGGGATGGAAGTGAATATTGTAGGAGATTTACACCCATATGAACACTACAAGCATCTTGAAGCTGAATTTCAAAGCTATAATTATCATTATAGTATGAATCTAATTTCTAAATAGGAGAAAAGAAAGACCATACTTATTAATCCTTCACTAGATAATTGCATAGATCCTAATACCTTGGATTCCAATTCCCACATGCTACCTCCTAAAGCTTCTAATCATTTCACCATTTTAGATAATGGACCAGGAGAGTATGTGACCCATGATACATTTCATATTTCCAATCTTCCTCAAAATTCAAAAACCTTTGGGCAAACTAAACTCATACCACATATGCATTGGTAATAAAAGAACAAAGATAAGGGACCTATCACATTTGTACTAGCATCTACCCTAGGACCTGACCCTTTTAAAGGGGATGACTCATGGCTATACAATGATAACCAAGTTTATTTTTATAAAAGTGCAAAGTATCCTATTCCTAATAGGATCATGGAGTGTCACAATTATGAAAAAAGAGGCCTCAAACTAAATCAACAAGGAATCATCGAGCTAATTTCCATGACTAAGTATGAATGACCTTATGGACTTGGATTTAAACCTCCTGGGGGTGACCCCACATATCTTATTCAAATTCCCTTACCAATGACTAGTGATGATGATGTTGATAGCAAATTAAAGCCTGATCATAGTCTAACCTTTGATGACTTAGTAGAAACCAACCTATTTGATAACAATGCCATTTGTACCATTAACTTGGCCACTCATTACAACTATTTTCCATTATATTATCTCCAACTGATATATTGGTTCCAACAAGAATCTAGTCTCTTGATTGATGAGTTCTACAATGATGATCCATTCTATGATTTCTTAGGCCTTAGAGATAATGTTCCATTCGAAGATCACAAATCAAGGTTCTGAATCACATTGGATCCTGCAACCCATTTTAGAGAGCAAGTGAATACCCTTAGCTAAAAATAAATAAGTAAAACATTGAGGTCCCAAAATGAAAACCTCTTTGAGTTGCTTTCTGATAAGGGAAAAATTAAAGATAAAGTCCAGTCTAGTGGTGAAAACTTATTTCAGGTGCCATTAGATGGGAGTGTTCATTATTCTTCAAATTTAGACTAGGAGACCACCAATGATGAACTTCCCTATGGATCAAAGTTCAAATTTGAGAAACAACAATTATTTGATTAAATTCTTGAATAATTTCTAACTATTTTTGTCACATGGCTAGATCTTCCATTAGGGGATTCAGATTCATCATGCCTAAGAGAAGTTGAAGAACAAGTCCTAACACATGACCCTGGCATAATTCAATAGTTCAAATCACTACCTACTCTACTAGAAGATGGTTCAACCCTTCTAGTTGAAGCTATAATAGAGTTAAATATCAGGGCTCCATCAGACTTGAAATGGATAAAATTAGGTACATCCCTCACTGAGGAGGAATGTGACATCTTTGTAGCTCTATTGAGAGAGTTTGTGGATAGTTGTATATGGGCCTATTTTAACATGCTAGGTTTAGATCTTGCCTTGGTTCTACACCACCTTGTGGTTAATCCTAATGCCAAAGTGGTAAAACAAAAGTTACGTAAGATGCATCCTCACATTGATGTATTAGTAAGAAAAGAGTTGGAAAAACTCTTAGAATCATGATGTATCCAATCTATTGACTACTTAGAATTGATCTCTAATGTGGTACCTATTAGTAAAAAGCCTAAAGGTATCAAAATCTATACTAATTTTTGAGACATCAACAAAGGTTGTCCTAAATATGACTTTCCCTTGCCTAATATCAACATGATCATCAACTCCATAGTAGGTTATGAAATTCTTTCACTCATGGATGGATTTTTAGGATACAACTAGATCATAATAGCACCAAAATAGCAACATAAAATAACATTCACCACTCCATGGGGAATATTTTGCTATCATGTAATTCCATTTGACCTTAATAATGCTAGAGCTACATATCAAAGAGCCATGACTATCATATTTCATGATATGATGCATGATATTATTGAAGACTATGTCGATGACATATTAGCAAAATCCAAAACTAGGGCTGACCATCCAACAGTGTTGTGTAAGATATTTGAATGATTAAGGGAGTACAAAGTCAAACTCAATCCAAATAAATGTGTGTTTGGTGCAACTTTAATCAAATTACTTGGCTTCATCATGTCTCATAGAGGTATTGAAGTTGATCCAGCTAAAGTCCATGTTATAACTGAGATATTGCCACCAACCAATTTGAAGCAACTCCATAGTGTATAGGGTAAGATCCAATCCATATGATGCTTCATCTCTTAGTTAGTAGATAAATGCCATCCATTTACACACCTTTTAAAGAATGGATTTGTATTTCATTAGTATGATCACTGCTAAATAGTTTTTCAACAACTCAAAGATTATCTTATTAATCTTCCCATTTTATTACCTCTTATACCAGGAAAGCCATTTTTTATATACCTATCAGCTACTAATCATGCTCTGGGGGCACTCTTGGCTCAACATGATGACAAAAGAAATGAGCATGTTGTATACTACGTAAGCCATACCTTGGTTACATATGAACATAACTGTGCACTTAATGAAAAATTTTGTCTAGCCATGGTCTTCGCAACTCAAAAACTACACCATTACATGTTGAATAATAAGACCAAGGTCATTTCAATAGTATATCCACTCAAGTATCTACTATATAAAATATATTTGTAAGGAAGAATGGCTAAATGGATCATGCTTCTCAGTGATTTTGACATAGATTATGTCAATTAGAAGGCAATCAAGGGACAAGTTCTTGCATATCAACTTGCTAAAGCACCTCTCATAGACACATAGCCAATCATGTTTTAATTTTTTTATGAATCCATAATGACCATCATTAACACACCCCTTGAGGATTATCCCTATAAACTATATTTTGATGGTTCATTCACTGCACATGGATCAAGGGTAAGCCTATTGTTTATTACACCATAGGGGTGTCTAATCCCTAAATCATTCAGAATCAGCTTTCCTTATACAAACAACATGGCCAAGTATGAATCACTTATTACAGGCCTTTAAAAAATAGGGCATTGGAATATATCTCATCTTCAAGTTTATGGTGATTCTCAATTAATCATCAATCAGGTCACAGATCATTTTTAGACTAAAGATGACAAGTTGGTTCCATATAAAGCCATGGTCAACACTCTTAAGCAACAAATTTCCAATATTTAGTTTGATCACATATCGAGGGATAGTAAAAAAAATTTAGATGGTATGGCTACTATTGGCTCTCTAATTTTACAAATAGATAAAGTTAGAGAGTATTAGTTCCTTGTCAAGAATTTGTCAACACCATCTCATGAACCTTAAACCATTACCATGATTTGTGATATTATTAGTCCTAACTCTATCTCATACTTAGACCTTTATAACTAGCTTCATGACCAAGTTATACCACCTAACCTATCTCAAAAAAAAATCTAAGCCTTCATTCATCATTCCACTCATTATACTCTACTTAGATCCACCCTTTACCATCACAGTTTTGATGGAACTTTGCTTCATTGTTTAAACTCGATAGAGTATACACTAGCATTAAGATAAGTTCACAAAGGAGTGTGTGGAGCTCATTATATTAGGTAATTCCTATCCAAAAATCTTTTGCATACTAGTTATTATTGGCCCACAATGGACGTAGATGACACTGCCTACATAAAAAAGTGTGACAAATGTCAATGGCATGCTAATCTGATTCATGCCCCAACAAAAACTCTAAAATTGATGTTGACACCATGGCCATTTTATACATGGGTACTTGACCTCACTGGGAAGATCAACCCCACTTCATATGATGGCCATAAGTATATCCTTACCACCACTGAGTATTTCACTAAGTGGGTTGAAGTTATACCCCTCACTTACATGACTAGAAAGCAAATTTCCAAATTCATTTTCAACCACCTCATTTTCCACTATGATATTCCCTCTAACATTATATTTTATAATGGAGGATCATTCAAGAACAAGGATGTATAATAGTTATGTATTGAATACAATATTACACAACATTTTTCTATAGCATATTACCCTTAAGGTAATGTTCAAGCTAAGGCATCCAACAAAACCATTGTCAATATTCTCAAAAAGATTTTCAATGATACTAATCATGATTGGCACCTCTAGATATTCCCTACCCTTTAGGCATATCACACCAATCATCATACCCCCATAGGAGCCACTCTATACTCAATTGTTTATGGTACTAAAGTCATCCTTCCCATTGAGGTTGAATTACCTTCACTGTGAATCTCTTTCAGGAATGTCCTAGATGATCATGACTATTGAGTATCTTTCCTACAAGTGATAGATCTACTTGATGAAAAATACATAGCCATGCTCAACAATCTTCAAGCATATAAGAACTTACTCAAAGGCCACTATAATAGATGTGTTAAGTATAGAACATTTGAACTTGGTGATCTTGTTCTTAAATAATATCATAGCTAATAAGAAGCATAAAGGGAAATTCAAACCAAATTAGATAGGTAATTTCATCATCACTACATATTATGGATCAGGAGCATACAAGCTTGCCACACTAGATGATGATGAACTTCTAAAGTTGATGAATATTATTCATCTCAAGTGGTACTATGCTTGAATGATAAGGTGTATTTTCTATAATAATTATTTCATTTATGTCATTTTATCATTATTATTCTTTATACAAATACCATCCTTATCTATCTCTTCATCGTATCCACTTTCCTCTTCCATTCTATCAACCCAGTATGTTTTAAAGCCTAGATTAATTGACCTTGGTTTTCGCCATTCATTACACAATTTTAACATCAAGTTATCTGATCATTTTCATTAGTTGGTTCAATTACTTCAAATAGAGAGTGTATTTTGGGATAGTGTGACATAAGTTTTAACAGTTGCATCCTTTTTTTTAGTCCTTTCTTACCACTGATCTTTCTAGTAATTATAACCACTTTTGGGAAAATTAGTACCATTGATCTATGTTATTGTGTCTTGGTTATAACAACCTATGGGCAAACTAGGGGAAAAATTTAAGCTTTGACGTACCAACTTACCACTTCTTATACCACATTGTGCCTTTTTACCAAATATGAATGTTTTGTTTGAATTAATTTCTACACTAGTTGAGTTTCTCCACTGTAAGGGTGGAACTGTAGGCAACATCCACTTGCCTAGTGCATATGGAGATGTCTCGACCAACCTCTTCTTTTTCTTCTATTCCCCCATTTTGTTCATTTGTTCAGTTGTCAACTATCTTATAGGGGTAATGTTTGTATGGTTTCTATTGCATTATTTGTTTATTTATTTCTCCTTATTTTATTTCATTATCTACTTATTTTTTTACTTTCAAAAATATTTCCTTGACTCAATTTATGTGTGTTTATTGGGTGTTTCTTTTCCTACACTTATACTTTAATCCATCCATATTCATATGTTTACATTGGCATCATGGTTTCTATCATTGGTACATTGTTTTATATTGAGTATTAGATTATGAGATTCAATACTTATGCATATTTTAGCCAAGTCCTCATGATGTTATACCATGATGTCTACCAACATGTGCTACAACAAACCTCAGCTTCAAAAAGTCTATTTGGAAAATGGTAACCTCTCTTTGGCACCGGCATACTGATTCACTCCCAATCATATCCCAAATAAAGTAATCAAACATGAAAAAATTTAAAACTTTATTATTTCAAATGAGCATCTCCCTCTTATTAGGTTGTTCCAATTCATCATTACCCTCTATGTTAATTTATCATCATCCTCGGCCAAGTTTATCATCTTTTCCATAATCGGGGTTCTATGATTATAAACACCTATGGGAAAATCATTACTCACCATCCCAACTACATTTCTTAATTATTATAACCACCTTTGGGTAAATCATTGTGTTATCACCACTTTAATTTTTCTACCTATACAAGGGCATGTTATTATCTTGTTTGTCTATCCTAACTAGGATAGTTCCATCTTCTCAATGATAATAACTGCCTTTGGGTAAATCATTGTGTTATCATACCACATTACCACTATAGGGGTACAATTATTATAACCACCCTTGGGAAAACCATTGTACACCATTCCACTTACATTCTCAATGATTTTGACTACTTTTTCACTATCATTAAGTTTTTACCCCATCATCGTTCCTTTCTTTGGTTCCCCTCATGTCACTTCTTTCTTTTTGAGGGATCATTTTTTGACCTACTTATGCCAACCATTCCCTCAAGGGGGGCATCATATAGTTAGTTTATCATCATTAAAACTATAATCATACATGACCTTTTCATTCTTTGAGAAGACTTTACTATGCTTATAGCTTGTAATACCTTCCCAAATAGGGGCAAATTGTAGATACCTAAATCTAGCCACTGATAACCTCTAATTAGGCTTTTGACCAATTTCCACCCAAAACATACAATTTAGCCTAAAAACACTAAAACATGCTAAATGATGTGAAACTGACATATTCAAGTGTCAATTTTGTCTAGGGTATCCCTAAATGGGGCAATGCAATTTATGGCCAACTAACTTTGATTAGATCATTTTGAGTTAAAATGCTAATATTGTATGTAGGTGCTCTAGATTGATCTTTCCTATCAAATATTCTACACAAGATGCATGCATTTGTTATTTTTTTTTTGGTAGCATCCTAAATGGGAATATAGTTCCAACACATCTAACATGGACTTCCTATTTCAATCCAATTAAATTTTGGACCAGTAACAAGGCATTCTGATCAATTTGAGTAATTTGTGCACAAAGTGCTTAAGCATTCTTAAGAGAAAACTAAACCAAATTAGAGCCTAATTAATAATTCCATAAAACTTATTGAATAATTATTTTTAGAAATGAATATTAAATATCTACATCATCTGGTGACCTCATTTCTTGGGAAGACATCCCTAGGCCATAAATGCCACAAATATCAAGATTCATGCCCTTCATGCCTCATCAATGCCTTCCATGATGCCCTCCCTACCTCTTAATTACCCCTTATTCTAATTTCATGATGAGGATAATTAAAAATTTAATTATAAAAATTGAAATAATCCTCAACCACACATCTCAATTTTGAGATGGATGGTTGAGGTTGATTCTGATCTAATCCAAAAATTTATAAATAGAGAGGTTAAGAACATCATTTCTACGATATTTTTATGTAAATTTATTATACTCAAATATCTTAAAAGGACTTGATAATGCAAATTCATAATGCCAAATTGACTCCAAGCCAAGCCAAGCCAAGCCAAAGCCACAAGGTGCCAAGGAGAGATAGAGGTTTCCAAGGAGAGATGGAGGTATCCAAGCCTCCATTGCCAAGGACTTCATGAGCACAAGCTGAGTAAACCACTACTACAAAGGTATTTGGAGCATCCAAGGAAGGTGAAGGAATTCTTGTGTTTTATTCCTTACTTTTTTGTTGTTTTTTTCATTTGCTTTTGTTAACTAAGTTCTCTCTAGTGTCTAGGCCTAGAGATGTTATGTTATTAGTGTGTTTATTTCATTTTATTTTTATTTTGGAACTAACACCATACTAACCATCCTCTCTTGAGTCAAATTCCTAGATCACAAAGGGATATCAAATTAATTCATGTGGATTTATAATGCCCTATATCTGTTCCTCATGTGAATTTTTCATGCACATTCAATCTTCAAGTGTTAATTCATGCAAAAGTGGGCTTAAGGGGAGCTAACTTATCTTAAGGGCCAATCACTCTAAATTGACTGATCATGAGTTGACTAGCAATCAATGCATATTCCATGGTTTTCATGAAAGAGAAGACATTCACTTATCTTGGTCTCATGGTAAGTGGATTTAACTAACTAAGGAATAACTTAGCATGTTGGAGAATAATATTGGACAAGTCAAAAGGGTCCACCACATTATTTCCAATGCCAAAAGGAGCTCATGTAAGAACATTCAACATAAAGATAAGTCTTAAGTAATATTATTAGAAAATTATAATTGAAATTGACTAGAGTTTATGATTAGATGACTCTCTCTTCTCTCTTATACACAAATCTTTTGGCTTTATCTCTTCTCATTGCTATATATTCAAGCTTTTAGACCATTTTTTAGGATCCCTATCTTGGGGAATGATGAAACTTTGCCAATATTAAGCTTGGTAAACCTCTTAATATAATAAAATGACTATTTTTAGATTCATATGTATAGGTTTCATGTGTTATATTAGTTTGATTTTCACATGTGCTAGTGTTTTCTCCCTTAGTAGGTCCTAATCTCACCTAATTACTAGTATGTCATCTTATAGAAGTCATATACAGTGTTTGATGTTGAATTACTAAGCTAACAATGGATATATTGATTTCTTAATGCCTTTAAATAGGCCTTCCATCATTTCCCTCATGCTTTGATCACTTCATGGAACCTTTATGTGAAATATTATTGCATAGTAGTCCTTTGGAGCTGTAGATTCAATTATTTGAATTATTCATTAGTGTTTTGGAGCTCAAATAGAGTGTATGAACCAACAATATAGGTGTATCACCATTAGTAAAATAGTTTTCCCTTTCAATTATCCTTCTAACCCTTTTCATCCCAAAAAGCATAATAGATTTTAGGAAACTGAGTAAAGTAGACATATTCAGAGGAGATATCCTCATAACTAGATGTTTGGTCTAATTATAGGTGTACCACACCTTAGACCATTCCAATGTTAGTCTAGGTGTGAAGGAGATCAAGCAATCTACTTTCAACAGGGTTTAATCTAGGTTGTTAACAATTTAGGCATGCCCAATGGGATATAGATCTAGCCATTATAGTATTCATTTACAACATTTTGATCTTCAAAAGTAATTTCAAGTACTCATATGGTCCTCATCTCTGAGGTAAATGGAAAATTTTATTCAAAATTTAGTTGATTTAGATGTGTTTCTAGGCTATGTTAACATATGGAGAAAATTTATGTCATTCATCTCCTTATCAATAGCCCTATGATCCATCCCAATTTCAATATGATCCATATACATCTTTTTATCAGCCTACTTATCCATCTAATCAGTCATGGTAATCTCATGACATTCTTAATCAACTCAATCAAGTTCTAATACAATCCATTTCAAGTTTTAAAAAAAACGCTATTTACCTATGTGAAACAAATGGTAAACATAGATAATCAAAATAACTATGGATAGGAGATCTCCAAGCATGAGATTGATAGTATGAGATCTCATTTTCATCAATCTAAAGAAGAATGTACATATTTCATAAGACAAGACCAAATAAAATTTAGTAGTGTTATCCTTAACATAGGTGGTCTAATTGTAAACATTGAAGAGAGTTTAGTTGTTCATGAAAAACATCAATTCCCCTTTGATCTTCCCTTTTCTCTTCATGAATATCAAGAAAATGTATATCAAATCCCTCAAGATTCCATTCAAGCCTTTCCAAGCTTTCCTAATTGTAAATCTATCCAAGAAAGGCCTCAGAAGGTTGAAGAAGAGTATTTTGAGGAGGTTGAATCCCATGTTTCATAGCAGATCATTTTGGATCCTTCATCTTCAGTTTTGTAGGTAGAGATCTCTAATGAGTTGGTTCATTATTTTTAGGCTCATCTTTCCAAGAAAGTTAAGCTTTCAAATCAACATCTTCAATAGTCAATGGTAGTTATAAAGGCAACATAACAGCAAGTTACTTCTTTCACACCCATGGCTTCAATAAGTGCAAAAGAAGAAGTCTCTAAACCTAAGTTCATGACTTGGAAATAGGTATAATAGTCCAAGGAGAGTGAAGATAATTCAAACATGAATCCAAGTGTTATTCTAGAAATTAAGTAGGAGATCATTCATCCTCCACTCCTCCCTCCTCAAGAACCTAAGGCCTTTCCTTCATGGAAAGCTATTCAAGAAATATTGTAGTGGAGAGAGGAATTGAAGGTGATCAAGGATGAGTAACCTCATGAGCAAAATCAATCATCAATGGTAACATATTTTTACCTTTCTCATCTTCTTGAGTATTTTTAGTGGTCTACCATACCAATTCCTAAAAATGAGCCTCTCTTTTGTGAGGTAATTGAAGAAGTTTCAGCTGAGGTATATGAATATAGAAATGATTTGAATAAACATGAAGAGAGCATCACCATTGGCACACTCCTTGTCAAGGAAGAGAATGATCCAATCTCTCAGAGTGTAAAAGAATATAAATTCAAAGAGGTTATTGTTGAGATAGAATATGAGCTATAAGTACAAGACCAAGTAAAAGAAGAAGATTTTTTTGATATCCAAGAGGAAGATACTCTAGTTGAGAAAGAACAAGATGATTTCCATGAGTTATTTGATCACATAGTAGCTACCATTAATCATGATAGTTCACAAGATATTTTATTAGTGATAGAATTCAAGTACCAATTAACCAATTAATAAAATATAATTGCACTTCAAGTTGCTGAAAATTAATCACTAGATTTACTTAATGTTTTGAATTCAGGTTATTTTTTACTTGATTGTGATACATTTTAGTTTGAGAGTGCTTTCATCAAGTAGGAAGTAAATTTCACTTCAAACAAACCAATCCAAGAGGTTATATTCTCAAGAGATGACTTGTTTGAGTATTTAAATCAAGGTTATTAACTTCTCACTTCATCTTCAAATGTTTGTTTACTTTTGGAAGTGGAATATAAACTCAAATGGCCTCAAGAAATCATGAAATTAGATCCATCTCTTTTAGAGGCTATCCTTGCATCCATAACATAGGAGACACTTCAATCTACCCAACATTACCATAATAAGTAGCTCATGACTCAATAATAATTGAGATTATTATTTTAAAGTACATGGATCTAGGAGGAGTATGAATGGGTCTTAAACTCACATATACAACTCATACACCTGAAATTAGCACTAGAAGAACTAGTTGATTTCCCAAGAGACAATGAACATACAAATTTTCTAATCTAAAATAAGAAGCTACCAAGAGGTGGAAATCATGATTCAAAGTCCTATGGTGGACAATCTAGCTTTTTATTTAACCTTGGAAGAAATATTTTGATCTTAGGTTAGTGTTTTATGTTGTTTATCATGCTTCAATAAGTGAATAGCACAAGCAATAGTCTATTGTCTTATTTTTTTTTCCTATTTCCTTAGATTATTTTTCATTTATTCTTAGTTTAGATTTTTATTTATCTTGTCTTGTTGTTACATTCAAAATAGGTGTCACAAAGTTCAAAAGTTTGTTTGGAAGTCAAGAGAGTCATCAGTTCATGTTGTTGTGTTATAAAATTGTCATTATCATGTAAGATTTAGTGAATTCTCTTGACCATCAGGCTAGTTAACCCCTCTAAATTTCCAAAAATGTTGGTAATTTGGCCTATCAATTCCAAATACCAACCCATTTAATCCAAAACTTTTCATAGTATTGTTAATAGCCTCATTCAAGATGATCAACTGTGTGTTTTTTTCCTAAAAGAGAATTTTTAAGCCTTTGAATGTCAAAATAGGAATCAAAAATTCATTTAAATATCATAAATTCCCTCACAATACTTTGATATACCTTAAAATACATGTAATTACCTTAATTCAAAGGTTTAGACTTTAAAAAGGTTATTTTATGCAAGTTTAAGCCTAAAAGGGTCCTTTTTGAGCTCACACATGCCAATTTTTGGCCCAAAAGCATGTAAAAGGAGACAATACTTGTCCTAAAAATTTATATGACTCATGGTTATCCTCTTCATGCACAAAAGTGGGGGTTCATTACACAAGTTGTAAATAATTACAAAGAAAAGTTTTTTTCAATGTAATTTCATGCACAAGTACAGACTTGTATGGACCATTATGTATAGTAAGGATTAATAGCATGAAACATAGAAAGTATTCCAAAATAATTTCAAGGAAAAAGGATTTCAAATAGGCCCAAAACTATTCCACATTCTTCATCTTGTTTGTATGCACATAGGGAGAGTCCTTCAGGTTTGTAGGTGGTATGGCCATGAGAGAGAAAATACAAGTCTAAAATTTTGGCCAAATAAAGTAGCCTCAGAGGGATTCCAACTAGATTAAGTGGCTCTAAAATTGGTCATGTCTCCTTCATGAACCATCCCTTTCAATTCAAGGCACACATTAGTGCTCCTTCATCCAAGTAGGTAGTCAATTTTCTTGATTTTTTCTTCATCAGGGCATCACAATAGATAAATTCTAGGTTATGGAGCTTCTCAAGAGTAGAATTAATATTTCTATGTAATTCATTATTTTTGTTCCACATGTGTGAGGGACAAAGAGATATCAATAAGGCAAAAGAGTGAAATTCTATAGTATACAAGCATATAAAATATAATTGTACAATTTAGTAGAGAAAAAGGGTATGAAGATTTCTTAGTTTATTACTTATAGGGGTTTCCATCATGATTATATGTCCTCTCCTCATCTTCTCAAGGTTTAATGAAGATTAATTTCTAATGAGATCATAAATGTGCTCTCAAGAGATCTCAAGGAGTCTCAGTTTAGAAAAGATTAAGGAAAATTAGCATATCTTAAGATTTTTGCATATACTTAGGTTTCAATTTCACCAGTTTATGCTCCTTCAAAGGCCTCAAAATTAATATATATGCTATATGATATGATCATGCTTCCATAATGTCTTCAAACTAGTCTTATCATACTCCTCATGTCCTTTTCAATCCCCATCTTGGTTCATCCCCCATATCACTATTTTTCACTACCATTCCTTCTATAATAAAACTCATTTTCACCCTCCATTAATGGTTTTTCACAAGTTCCTATCTCCCATTCACTTCACCACCTTCCATCTCACCTTCATCTCCTTCCATCTCAACTTCATCTCAAGAAAAATTGTCAATAAGGAGTCAAAGGTTATTGAGCATCATGATCATGCAAGGAGGAAGTGCTTACCTTAAGATAATTGCTTGATATTTATGAAAGGATCACCTACAGCCAAAGTATAGTCAAGGGTTTTCACACTAAAGTGTAAAGATGGAAGGGATAGAAAGATACCTCCTTAAATTTCTTTAGCCAAACTATCTCCTCAATCCCAATGGATAAAGGACAAGTTCATAGTCATGTTTAATGACTTTGTCAAGGTCTATCTATGCCATAGTCTAAATAAGCATACATTCAATCTCCACCTAAAACTTCCCAATATGAAAATTCTTCAAGGAAGACATCTCTAATAAGGTTCTTTTCAAGAAATAATCATTAAACTTGGTTGAATAACAAATATTTCAAATGCCATTGTGAGCTTATATGTTTGTAAATCTTCACTATACATATTATAACCTACATGTTATAGTTTGTACAAAGGCCTAGGCTGATGCACAATCAAGGATATTATAGACAAAGATGTATTCAAGAGATAGAGCAGTAAGTATGGGGGTAATAAGTGTGGTGAGTTTTTTTCATAAGATTAGGATCAAAGTATAACCTTGGGGTTAAGCAAAATTAGTTTAGGCCATGTTTCCATATTAATCACCACCTATAGTAGGGTAAAAGTTTCATAGAGTATGAAAAGTCACCAAGTTAAAAATTCCATGAAAGGGTGTTGTTATGACATGAGGTAAAATGAGGTATATGCCCATGATTGAAGAGTCTCATGAATGTTTTAAGAGTTTTATCAAGTCAATTAGGTTCTAATGACAAATAAACACAATCATGACCTCAAGCTATAATCATCTATGGCCACAAGAACATAATTTTATCTCCAAATTTTGTAAGAGAAAGATAAATAAAATGATCAATGGTGGATTTTCATGGTATTATTAAGGATTCATAGGATAAATTATGATGAAATGAAATCAAAAGTATAGAGAGGACTCCAAATAAGCTATATTCAAGCTCAAGTTTATAGAAATTACAACCTACAACCATATAAATTTGAGGTCTAGCTCCACACAGTCACATGCCCTAAAGTGCAACTCAAGACCTTTTATTCAAGGTTAATATTATGAAATAACTTATTCAATTCAAGAAAAATGGACATCTCCAAGCCTTCATCAAGACCACTAAATTATTCCTAGCTCATGAAGATGTACTACACATGTATATTGTACAGAATTAAGACTATGTGAGGCCTAATAACATAGTTTGAGGTGTCAATATGATATCAAGTGAATGTAAGTATAAGGTTTTAAATGGTTTAAAGGGTCGTCAATGTATCAAAGGATTATGTGATGATTTTAAAACACTTACAATACTTGCAAATGTATACCTACAATAGTGTCTAGTACACAGTTAGGTCACTTTGAACTCCTTTGAGAATACATGGTTTTGAATGGATGTGCAAGACCAAGTTGAATGATAAATCAAATCCATTTCAAAGGATATTTTCATGAATTTTTAAAATCACATTCATCATCCTCAAGAATAATCAAGGTAAATCATTAAAACTTAGTCATAAGTTTGAGACATAGGTAGCCTACTGATCAGCTCTGGTAAAAGGCACCTACATAAAACTATATGCTTTTGGAGGAGTAAATTTATGAGTGTAATTACCCACTATTTTTACATATTGACCTACCTATTTAATCATAGTTAAAATACAAGAAGACATACTTCTTGAAGATTCTTAAGGTGTGGCAAGAGGGTTTATACTTATTTGAAGTGTTTGTAAATAATAAGATGATTATTTTTAATCTTCAAAACACCTTTCAAGAGTGATCACACTCCAAATTCTATGCAAATCATGCCCTTGAGGGCTGAAACAAGCAAGCAAGCTTGTGTACTATGCTAGGAGTGATGTTACTCAGGTGGTTTGAGAGTGTTTCAAGGCATAAATTAGATTTTAGAATATAAAGGGAGAGTGATAGTGACATTAAAACATCTTATAAAGAATAATATATTAGGTTTTAAGAGTAAAATCATCAAATTTTGACCAAGGACTAAACAAGTTGTGTTTGCAAGTAACCCTGGATAGTGGACTCAAGGCATACCAAATGTAAAATGATGTTGAGGATAAAATAAAATAATGGTTATCACTATGAAAACATGTTTTATATGTTTCCAAATCATAAACTTCATTCTAGGAGGGTAAGAATAAGTTGTAAACTTCTATCATTATAATACACATACAGGTAGTCTCAAAGGCATAAAGAGAAAAGTTGGATTTTTTATCATTGAAGATGATAAAACAAGTTGAAAAGAGATATGAATGTTTCATGATGTTTTTTCATCCCTTAATCAACTACAATCACCTTGAACCTTGAAACTCATATTTGGTCAATCATGCCTAGAACCCAATCTTGAAACCATAACACCAAAAAGCATTTGTAGACCCTATCAAGCCAAGATGAAATAATAAAAATGTATTATGTGATGGTAAAGGTATAATTATCATGATTTTAAGTAATAATAATAAATTAAATATCTAATTTCACTCACAAGGAGAAATTCAAACTTTGTAGTCTAAGACACTCATTCAAACCACCTAATTAAGTGATCATATCTTTCACCACATGAAGAGTTTGGAAAATTTATATTACCATTATTTTAGGACCACTATTAAATTATAATTAATTAATAATTGAGTTTGGTTGAGGGGATAAACTTTATGAACAACCTCTAAGAGCATAAGCATGTCTAAAATGCAAGCAAAACCCTACATGCAAACTTAATTATATGCGTATCTATGCACACCATTTTCATGGGAACCCAATCCTCAAAATTAATTTTAGGGGGTATATACACTAAATATTCATGTTAATAAGTTTGGGTTTGGAGGATTGTACTTTATGAACCATCATTAAAAAATTTCACCTCCAAAACCCTCCTAAAGACCTATTTTGAGAAAAGTTAATTTTATTACAATAAAAACCTCATAAATCAGCCTAAAACCTATTAAAACATGAATTAAACTTATATAATTTATTTTACATGGTATTTTGTTTTATGGAATTATATGGACATGGGAAAAAATAGAGTTTTTTAAAGAAAAATTACTGAAAACTAAGGTACAAGATAGTTTAATGGATTCCAATCCATGGAGAGTGAAATTTGTCTATTTTTATTTTTCTTGAATACATTATATTAAAAAAACCATACCTATAAATACCTCTATGATCTCATTCAAATCAGCTAATCTATAGAAATTCAAGGTAGATTGACCTAGTCAACTAGTTTGACTATGTTGTAGGTGTTTCTTCATCAAAAGGACCTATTTCATGATATGAGTGGTTGTTAAAAGTATAATAATCACCATATTTGTATGTTTTTAGTGTTTTAATGTAGGTTATAATTTTCATTAAAGCAATAAATTAGGCTACTAGGCCTATTTGATCAATCAAGTAAACATGAAATTGGCATTGAATGGTTATCACATGAATTCATGTCAAGTTATCATTTCACATATTTGGTATTCATGTGTATTTTTCATGCACATTAATTATTCAAGTGTTAATTCATGAAAATTATGGCTTAAGTGGGAGCTAACTTGTCTTAAGGGCCAATCACTCTGAGTTGATTGATCATGAGTTGACTAGCAATTAGTGCATATTTCATTTTTTTTCATGAAAGATTAAACATTAAATTATCTTTGTCTCATGTTAAGTGGATTTAAATAACCAATTAATGGTGTATCATGTTGGATAATAAGCGTGGATAATTCAAAGGGACCCACCACATTGTTTTCAACACCAAAAGGAGCTCATGAAAGAACATTCAATATAAAGAGATCTCTTAAGAAATATTATTAGAAAATTGTAATTGAAATTTAATAGATATGATGATTATATGACTCTCTCTTCTACACCAATCTCTTGGATTTATCTCTTCTCATTGCTATATATTCAATCTTTTAGGCCATTTTTTTGGATCCCTCTCTTGGGGCATGATGAAACTCTACTAAGATTGAGCTTGGTAAACATATTGAGATAATAAAATAACTATTTTCAAATTCCAATATATAGATTTAATGTGTTATATTGGTTTAATTTTCACATGTGGTAGTATTTTCTCCCTTGATAGGTCCTAATCTCACCTAGTTACTAGTATGTCATCATATGCAGATCATATATAGTGCTTGATGTTGAATAACTAAGCTAAAATTAGATATATTGACTGGTTAGTGCATTTAAATAGGTATTCCATCATTTCACTCATACTTTGATCACTTTATGGAACTTTTATGTGAAATATTATTGCATAGGAGTCTTTTGGAGTTGCAAATTTAGTGATTTACATTGTTCATTAGAGTTATGGAGCTCAGATAGAGTAAATGAACCAAAAATATAGGTGTATCACCATCAGTAGAATAGGTTTCCATTTCATTTATCCTTCTAACCCTTTTCATCCCAAAAGACATAGTATATTTTAGGAAACTAAGAAAAGTAGACATATTTAGAGGAGCTAGCCTCACAACTAAAGGTCTGGTCTAAGTACAGGTGTCCCACACCTTAGACCATTCCAATGTTAGTCCAGTGTGAAGGAGATCAGATAAATCGACCTTTAGTAGGGTACAATCTAGGTTACTAACACCAGACCTATTGAAAAAATTGAAGAGAATATCAATACATGTAAATACCTTAGGATTCACTACTACTTGGTGGAGACATGCATTCTAGATAGTAAAAAAGTCCTTAAAATAATTAGTGTCACTCTGAGGAGCATCCACATCATCTGAGATCACTCTAATTCCATCCACTACTTGTAATACAACATTATTGTTCTTAAAACCTATAACCTCCAGTATGAAAATTGTGTCCTTATATTCTTTAATAGGGCCTATAGAAGAATAATTGGCCATGGTGATTACTCTTTGTTCTTGGTGAGGCTAATTTTTTTTAAAAGGTCTTTGTAATCACTTGATTGTAATGATTCAATTTTTAGTGGTTTGTATGCTATTAGAACTAAATTGGATATTAATTTTTAATATTTTCATTTTATAATTTAAATTCTCATTGATGTCTTTGGTTGCATCATACTTGTGAATTAATTGACAAAGGTGTCCTTTCATAGGTATAGCAATATCCTTTCTTATTGTATTTTTATTTCACCATATTTATATGTATTTTTTATTATAAAATAGATATTTTCATCCATTTATTATGATATTTTAGCCTCAAAGTAATTAAATGTATAGAGTATTATTTATTGTATGATATGTGGAATTCATTAATTCTCTAATTAATTAGACTAAAGTTTGAGTATATATGATTTAAAACTTACCTTATCCATGGGAACGATCTTAAGATGCATGTTTCTATTAAAATAATATGCCTTAACTTATCTCTTCATTTTCCATGATTAATGATAATTGGTTCAGATCGGATCAGACTCACAGATTTCATGTAGCTACCAAATTCATTGATCCCTATCAACTTTGTAGCTAATTAGGATGATACCCATATAATAATGTGATTTACTCAAATTCATGGAGTTTATGAAGATTTATAATGTTATTAAAATCCATTTAGTTGTATGGGTAGTTAGAGTGTGGCACATGGTCATTTATGATTAAGTCACATAGTGTACGAATCCTCAAAGAGTTTCTAAATTTTGATGCAATAAATTTTGTGAATTTGATAGTCCCTATAACTAACTACACATAAATAATAAAGATAATTCATTTTTTTAAATACTATATGAAATTTAAATAATTAATAAATAAAATGTTGTGATCTAAAGGGTGCCTGACATTCAATAGATGGCCAATAAATCATGGAGTATGATCAATGAATTTATTTACATATCTCAATTAATGTCTACGAATGTGTGTAAATCTAAAAATTTAAATTCCAAGTCACATATATATCACATTAAGGAAAAAATTTGAAAGCATTTTTAAAATATACTGGGTGCAAATTAGAGAGACCAAATACATTTTCAATGTGAATCATAAACCCTAGGAATATTGTGTGTGTGTGTGTGTGTGTGTGTGTGTGTGTGTGTGTGTGTGTGTGTGTGTGTGTGTGTGTGTGTGTGTGTGTGTGTGTGTGTGTGTGTGTGTGTGTGTGTTGTGTGTGTGTGTGTGTGTGTGTTTGTGTGTGTGTGTGTGTGTGTGTGTGTGTGTGTGTGTGTGTGTGTGTGTGTGTGTGTGTGTGTGTGTGTGTGTGTGTGTGTGTGTGTGTGTGTGTGTGTGTGTGTGTGTGTGTGTGTGTGTGTGTTAATATTTCAGTAGTAAAATGGAATTATATGCATATAAAGAGACATAAATTTATGATCAAAATGAATAGTGTTGTATAAAAACTAGGGCTCTAATGTACTATTAGTACCAATCAAGGAAGTTTGAGGAAAGAGAAACAATTCCTTCTCTTCTACTTTTTGATCTGATTCAAATTTGTGTTTAGTTATGAATAAGTGTGGTTTCCATTTCCAAAATAAATGGGGCATGTTGGTTACAAAAAATGGTGATTTTTTTGTTTAAAACATCATTAGATGTTTATAACTCATAATATTATGGTTTCACTCATGAATTAAAAAAACTAACCTTGTTACATGTTTTTTAACAAATCTTTGAACATAAATTATATTCTTACCACATGAGATATTGTGTTGTGACAACCTTCAAATAATCAAAGTGTCTAAGTAATGTGATTTGAATTTTTTTCCTTAACATTTTTAATATAACCAAGGAATAATCATCTTAACTTGAAACTTTTAGAAGGTGTGTGTGCTTTATGTGTCTATGTGTCTACATATGTATGTGTGTATGTGCATGTCGTTCATGTGTTTGTGTGTGTTCTAAACACTTTAAATATCTAAAAGAAAAGGGGGACAATTTGAAATCTTTGAAAGTAAATCATAATCTTTCTCTCAAAAGGGTGATTTGGGTAACCTCCATCTAAGTTGTGGACACCTAGTTGGTAATGGAGTAAGGCCTATAATAGAGCCAAATGTACCTTTTCAGGGTTATATATGCTTGATTGGTAGTAGATCCATGCATTAACCTTCCCCTCCCAAGCCCATTAGGAAAAAGGAATATATATATATATATATATATATATATATATATATATATATATATATATATATATATATATATATATATATGGGTTGGGTTATAGGAGGAGAAGGCTTGGGCATGGCTCTACTACCAATTAGGAATCTATATCCAATATAGAGGTACCTTTGGCTCCACTCTAGGCCTTGATCCATTGGCATTCAGGTGTCCACATTCTCAATGGAGGTTACTTAAATCACCCTTTTGAGATAAATATTATGATTTCTTTTTGAAAATTTCATATTATCCTCTTTTGTTTTTATCATTATTTTAGATATTTAAAGGGTTAAGAACTAATATAAAAAAGATATAAGTATTACCAAAAGTTCAATATCAAATGACGTTCATTTGATTTTCAAATTCCTTAAAGCAACATTATTAAAATCTATTTTGGGCTCTTTTCTAATAAAAGAATTTTTTTTAATCCATGTGATAATTCTAAAATGAATCTCCAAGTCTTTAATAAAAAATATATATCAATAAAACTTTTTTTAAATTTAAACCCATATTTATGAAATTATAATAAAAATCATACTAATTTTGCTCAATCAACCATTTAAATTAAACTAAATTTCCCTATGGGTAAGCTAAGCAATGTGGTCCTTATGAGATTCAAAGAGTGGTTGGTGGATGCAAGGTATTTTAAAAATATATATTCTCTATATTTAACAATACTTATTGACTAATCTCTATGTAAAAAAAACTACTTTGCAAAAATAATGAAAATAACAGCTAACTATGAAAGTAAAATAAAACTAAAAGGAAGTTAAATAAAAAGATTAACTATCCTACCCTTAAACTATGTCTAAAAAAAACTCTTATTCAATCTAAAGGTGATGAATATGACACAAATAAAGATTAATGTTTCAAGGATTGTCCATTCACTAGAAGTGATAAATCATTACCTTATAAATATTTCATCCTAAAGATGTTATTTCTTAATATCTCAAATATTTGTCTAGATTGATCCATAACATATTGATCTTGGCATGTTAACCTTTATTATCATGTTCTTTGTCCAGAAGTAAAACCAAGTCTAAAATTATGAAATATTTTACCTTGGCTCTCTTTTCAAACCATATGTTAACTATGTTTTATGCTTACTGAATCTACGTAGAGTTTCACCTCATGCATCCTCCATTTGGATTATGTTTAGTAGTTTTGACTATATTTGGTCATCTTCTTCTATGTACTCTTGTATGAATTGATAGGTGGGAAACTTCAATGTAATTGGAAATACTAGTTCCAAACCATAAACTATAAAAAATGGTTTAGATTTGAGTGTATGTTTGTGTTTGGTTCTATTAGCCTATAACACATATTTTAATAAAAAATGCCAATCTCTTGGAATCTTCTTGATATAATTATTTATTCCATCGATGAGGTTATTATTTATGGACTTAATATCCCCATTTCTTTATGGATAATAATTGGAATATAACTTCATCATGATTTTATTATCATAGGCCTAATCATTCAATTATATAGATTAAAACATAGGCCCATTATCACAAACCAAATAAAATGGAGTGCCAAACCTTGTAATAATGTTTAATTTAATAAATTTGATGACTTATTTATTTTTTTAGTTCTTTATGGAAACTAATTCAATCCACCGCATATGGTAATTTTCTATTATGAGTAAAAACTTGTGGCCTTTAGTATAAATAGGATTAACAATACCAATGAAATATAACCCCATTAAACAAAGGGTATACTCTAAATAACTAGTTATAGGAACATGGTTGCATATTTTTCTCTTTAATCAAATGCCTAGCATTCATGATAGGGTCTATCATAATTTTTAACATCCTTGAAAATTGTAGTAAATTAATAACTTGCTCAAAGTATCTTATGTGTTATTATATTTCCAGAAGATTGATCTTTTCATAATATTCATAATTTTTTTGATATAATAATCCATTATTTAGCATATAATGAGTTTATTTCAATCTTAAAGCTCTCCTTTGAACTTTATTTAGTTCTTGAGGATATCTCCCATAAAACAAGTAATTTATGATGTGATCATATGAATCATTAAATGTGACTTGAATTTTATCCATTTTCATCACTATGATCCTAGGATAAATCTTTGTAATTATCTACATGAGACCCTAGCCTCTCATCATTTTAGCCAGTTAGATTTGTATGTCATACTCCTAAAAAATTGCATACAATTACCTCTACGCTCACTCATATCATTGTGTACTAACATGAGTTTTATATTATGATTTAGCAAAAAATTATGTAGATGTTGTTTTAAAGTATATAATGTCTATATTTATTCACTGCATTGACTAGAGAATATGATTTTTTATCCAAGAAAAATATTTTATTTCTTCATCCTTTAAAATTTTTTATCATAAATATAGTGGGATGTTATCCACCATCAATCCTTTGTGTAAGCAAAACTAAAACATTGTGATTAGAAGTGAAATAATATAGATATAAATCCTTGGTAAAGTATAGACTAGGTAAAATAGGAGATTCTGTAATGTCTTGAAATTTTTATTTCACTTGGGGTGTCCACTCTCTTTTCACATCATTTTTATCATAGGTTAAGAGACCTTATAATTTATTCAAATAAAAAATGAACTTTCATAAAAAATTAATTATGTCAAAAAATGATTTTAATTCAATTTTTTTATTAGGAATATAAATTATATAAATGGCACTAAAGCTATTGGGGTCAATTGAAATGCATTCATGGGTGATGATATGACTCAATAGCTTACTTATGTGACACAAAATATACTCTATTTTAGATCCAAGGAAATACCATACCTTATGTATATTTTATATTCCCTCTATAAATAATGTATGTGTTCTGATCTATATTTAGAAAAAATTACTAAGTCATCCATGTAAATAATTCTGCATTTTACAACAAAACCTTGAAAAAAAATTAATAACATGTTGATATGTTGCACCCAAATTTATCAAACCAAAAAAAAATTATTTTAAGTGAATTTTCCACATTTAGTGGTGAAATCTATTTTTATTATATCTTATTTATCGACTGAGGCCTAATTATAGCTTGAGAAATATATCTTAGAACCACTAGCCATTTGGACAACATCATCAATGAATGAAAAATGATAATTACCTTTATTTAATTCTCCATATAAATTTTTTAAGTCAACATAAATCATAATCTCCCCATTCATATAAATTTTGAAAGTCAACATAAATCATAATCTCCCCATAAATTTTATAGAGAGGCACCAAATTAGAGACCCATGCAGAGTGTCTAATTAGGAAAACAATTTTCATTATGAGTAATTTCTAAACTTCCTTAAGGATAAGGAGATTGAGGATGAAATTGATTGAGTCTTTGCCTTTGCTTATATGATTTGTGTCCTTCTTTAAGTAGGATGATTGTTGTTTTCTTTAAAATACCACTCCAAAATCACTCATGAGATTAAATGTTTAGAAGGAAAAGAGGATGACAATACATGGGACAAAATGTCCCCTCATTAATTTTAGTATTGATGCTAGTTCAATCCAAGGACTGAGTATTTAAACTAACTTTACTTTAAGAGTAACAACTTCTACCTCCATAGTTTTAATGTCTATTTGATAATACTTAAAATTCTTATTAGTTGATTGAACTTGATTCATGATTTCTATTGAGCTTCACTTTTACAACTTATAAAATAGTGAAAAGTGTTTCAATTCCAAAATAAACATAAAAATAAGGAAAAAGGGAGTAGAAAACGAAATTTATAGTCAAGGGGACACCAGTGTTTGAAGACTAAAGCATGTCAACTCATATTTTTACCACTATGTACCTAGTTCAATAATTACACAAACATGTAACCACTCAGTAGGCATGTTTATAAGGGACAAAAATATGAATATTCTACTTGTAGGTCCTTCATAGAATGTAAACATTCAAAATATTTATAGTAATGACACACAATGATTTTGAAACACTTTATAACTGAAAGCACATAAAGCATGGATTTTTCACAAGGAAACTAAAAATAACACACAAGGAATTATATTAGAAAATGCATAATCTAACTGCTATATTCATCTCTATAAAATAAACATAAAATTTCTTCTCTTGCACAAGCATGAACTCTAAACTAGAAATAATGGACCACATTCATGAGTAGAAGATAGGGTCAAAATAAATAAAAGGATTTTATTATAATTTTGATAGAATTTCATTACATGACAACGTTAACCCCCTTATCATTACAAGAGTTGTCATTATATATAACATCTTGTCTATGAATAAATAAATCATTCATCATTCAAGTGTTTAGGAAAGATAGTCAATTTGAAATCCATTATGCACTTATATTTAACTAATTTACAATTGATCTTAATGGTATAATGGCTAAAGTAATGTTGAATATACTTGTAGTTAATTATTGATGTCTCTAAAGTACCCAAAATTAATTAAGATTATTTAGGCCTTATACATAAATCCATACTAAATGCATTCAAATTGAATTTTGGGGTTGCCTGTCATTTGAATCATCTTGGGAATGCCATTTATCCATGCCTTCATAGATAAAATCATTCAATTTGAAATTGATTTGATGAACATGCTATCTTTTTTTTACTTTGTGGCCTTTCAGATCAATTCAACACTTTAATATATTTTAAATTTTCCATTTGTGATATTTTATTTGATGAAAAACCAACTACAACACATACATACACTTAAATTTGACATACATTCCTTTTGTAGGCTTTCATAACCTTTTAACAGATAAACAAGTCATTAAATTTAGTTTCAAGTTTGCCTAATGACTTGGTGATCTCTACATTCCCCTTGGGTCCTATTTCTTCCCCTCAGTAAGCTTCCCTTCATTCTTTTAGATATTGGGTCTAGGCCACATGTCTTTTGCTTTACATTTCCCAGTTATGCCATGCACTCATCCATCACTTCTCCATTATTTTATCTTTGTACCCAGGCTCTGCCTTAAGGCCACATGGCTACTATCTAGATCTTAATCTTCATGTTCCTCTCCATTAGGATATCTTTCATACTAAAATCCTCAGGCTCATGGGATGGCACCATGCAGTGTCATCCCAGTGAGTTGCGTGAGTTTATGTGTTTTTCCTACCTCCCCCCACTATTGATCTCCACTAGTGCCCTTCATCTAGGCCTTCAAAGATATATTGACCTATGACTACCTCTATTATCCTTCATCAATCTAGGCTTCCATATAGTCACCACATGCCTCCCATCTAAGGATTTTGGCCTATGAGGATCATATTTATGTTTCATTAACCTCTAGGCTCTCAAGCTCTTGGATGGTTGCCATGTGGTAGTCATTTGGGAGTTTGAGTTAATGGGGTTTTTTTCTTTGCCAACTCTGACTTACCCCAAGACTTTTGGATCCTAGATAGTTTCCACATCATTATCATCTAGATCTCAAGGACATGAGGGCTTTATAGATGCTTTGAAAAATCCCCTCTATACTAAATCACCATGATTGTGCCACATGGCATGATTTGAGGGAGCTAATGGGTCAAAAAACTTAGCTAATGAATATGGGTTATTGATTTTATAGATTCAATGGCCCAAAATTTTGGACACTTATATAAAAGGAAATCATAAATCAAAATCACATCAATTTAGATAAGTTAGTTAAAAAATTAAATAAATCAACTAATATTTTTAGATTGGACTCAAATTTAGACTAATTCTAAACTTGAACATTGACCAATCAATAGTCAATGAAAATAATAAATTTCTAAGGGACAATGGTTGACAATATTCAAAATAGAGGCCTAACTATCATCATACAAAATCCCATAGATAATGAAAATAGACACTATAATAGGGCCTATCAAATTTAGTCAACATAGTTCAAAAGCAGAAAATTGAATAAAGGATCCCAAATATCTCTTTTAAAAAACGTAAAGTCTAAAGATTATTCATTTTAAAGACTCAATTATTTATAATCAAAACCTAAAATTGAAATAATTACTAGGTATTTATAATGCAACACTATAAATATTTAGTCAATTGAAATTGATATAAACATTTTGAGGCCCAAGAAAGCTTTGATACTTAAATCCATTGAACTCAAAAATGGATAATGCTTATAAGTTAAGGGTATTCAATGGATATGACCTCATGATTTAGGAAAAAACTAAAATTTTGATTTTGATGCTCATATATGAAATCCTAGACTAAATTAAGAAAAATGCAAAGGCATTAGAAACAAGCATGAACAATCATCTTCAACTTAGTATCTATCAAATTTATAGAACTCTCTAAACTAAGATCAAACTCAAGAGAGAGAAAGGTTCCATGATTTCATAAGATGGAATTAGGGCATGTTGTTTACGTCAAAAACAATGGCAAATTCTTTGTTGGGAGATACTCCTAAATATTTAGAGAATTTAGAATTTTTGGTTCATGCATCCAAACATAAGTATTAGCTGCAAGCAATTGTTTCAAACATAGTTCATAAAAGTCAGCACTAAATTTTGCTCCAACACATGACATACTAAGCTAATTTCCTACCAAACACCATAAATGTGTGTGTTTTAAGTGATTAATCAATTTATAGTTTTGCATTCACACATAATTATTCATATATACCTAAATAATTAGAACTTTTAATGGAGAAAGATTTAACAATTCCACTTAGGGTGAATGGCACATGCATTGCTCTACTTCTAACCAGGCATATATATACCTGATAGAGATGCCTTTGGTCCCCTTCAAGACCTTTCTCCACTTTAAATCAGCCCATAAAACCCATGGTAGAGGTTTTCTAAATTACCCTTTTGAGGATCTCAAGATTTCACTTGTTATTTTCATTTTCTTTTTTTCTTCCCTTTTTTGAAATATTCCATTAAGTGTTGGGAGCCAATAAATGGGTTTAGGAAAGTTTATAAAATTCATTAATCATTTGATACAAATCATAAATGATAGTGTTTATGTTTTTTTAATATTTTATCTTGATTGCATTTTATGGATTCAAATAAAGAAATCAACATTATAAATCATTGTGCTCCATTAATAATCATAGGCCACAACAATTCTAAAATTAAAAAAGGAGTTATAATACTTCACACAAAAATTTTAATCAATATTTTCAAATAGGCTCTAGAATTCAATTGATGTTATATTCACATAAACATACCCTTCATTTCATTAAGCATTAATAAATCAAGGTAACCTTTGAGTCAAAATGAGATAGCTTAGCCAAAAATAAACATAATAAGGTTAAACCCAACAAGATTAAAAATAAAGCAAAGAAAACAAGTAGAAAACAAAGATAATAACAAGGGATATGAATAAAAGGTAGAAAACAACACAAGAAATGAGAGAGAAATATTCATAGGGATTTTTCAAGCAATGCATGCTTGAATCAATTAGACACCTACAAGTAGGATTTTGGGAATGCTGAGGGGAATTAAACACTCATTTACCTTACCCTCTACATGAAAGAAAACCATCCCATTGAGATTTTATAATGTTTTGCTCAAAAAAAATTTACGTATGAAAAACTAGATCATTAAATCTAGTTGCATATTTATAGTTATTTAACAAATAGGAGTTGGAATAGTTCAAAGATGATACTTTATATCTGTACCTTAAATTTATGATGATGAGAAAGGTTGATCATTGATACAAATTTATGAGCTACTTACTCAACTTGGATGATACTTTCCGTTCATTACATCTAATGATGAAGAGATTGATGGTTTCTCCTTGGTCAAAATAGATGATTTGGAAGTCATGTTACTTATCATCTTGGGATTTTACAACTTCATCATTTATCATCAAGATGGATGACTCAACTATAAATCTATCTAGAAGTGGGAACTCTTTAAATTTATGTTGTTATCTCTTTAAATTGACAATTTGAATAAGCTCAGCTTTATATTTGTTGAAGCACAAGTCAATTATTCATCAAGAAGAGAACATGATAGACTACATAAATAGAACAAGATTGTGCACAAGACACACTAAGATGGGACAAAACAAAGAACCAGGATCAAAATAAAATACATTGAAAATAAACTACTCTAATGCTAAACTAGAAAATAGAAAAACTATTATAAGAAAGCATAAGTATAAAACAAGAGATTAAACTACAATGCACAATATACATTATCAAACCATTCTGGGAAGCTTATTCTAAAGATGTAGTGTAAGGGGCAGTTGATAAATAGTGATTTAAGAACTACCCATTCACTAGTAATGGAAGTTCTTTCCCATCTATATCCTTCAAGAGAAAATCATTTTGCCCTAGAAGTTTAGATATTTGGTATGGGTCAATCCAAAGTGGATCAAACTTGGAATTTTGACCCTTATTCTCATAGTCTTTGTCTCATATTAGCATTATATCTAAAATCCTAAAGGATTTCATCATGGCCTTCTTGTGAAACCATCACTTGATAGTTCTTTTATGCTTACTAAAATTCAATAAGGATTCATCTCAAGCTTTTTCCAATTGAACAATCTCTAGAGGCCTAGAATTTACCTTTTCATTAGGTTCCATGTATTGTTGCATAAAATTTTAGGTAGGCATCTTAAGCATAATAGGTAGCACTAGTTATAGTCTATAGACTAATATAAATTATGATATATTAAGTGCTTATTTATGCCTGGTGGTGTCATCCCAAAGAGCAAACTTTAGCATAAAATGCCATTCTTGAGGCTTCTTCTTTACAAACTTATTGATGGCCGCAAACAATTTTTTATTGGTGGATTATACCAATCTATTTCCTTTAATATAGTAATTGGATGATAATATTAAATTTATCTTATTATCATATGCCCAATCAATGAATTCTATGGATTATAATGTAGGGCCATTGTCACAAATTGATGAGATAGGGGTCCCAAATTGAGTGGTTACATTATTTTCCATGAAATTTATTACTTCATTAGTTGTGATATTATTTGTTATTATTGCCTTATCCCATCTCATACAATAATCCATGGTATTGAGAAAAAAAATTGGCCTACTAAGGAGTTATGATTAATGACTCTTATAAATCTAGGCCCCATCAGACAAAAAGTGTCCCTTCTATGACTGTCTACAAGGGCATTACAGGTTAGACTTCCCTTTTGGTGAAGGTTTAACATTGATGGAATACTCTAGCATGTGAATGGATGTCTTTGAATATGGTAGGATAGTAATATCCTTCTCAAAGTACCTTATGTGCCATTGCATTTTCCACAAGATGACCAATGCCTATTTTTTTAATGGAAATTTGCCATCACTTTCTTGGCTTCTTCTTCTAGCAAACACCTTAACTAGACACCTTCATAGTTTTTTAGATGAGAAATTATTTATTCTTATATAATTCATTACCTTCAACTTGATATCTCTTTTTTACATTTGTTTTAGTCTAAAGGGTGGGATCCTATAGAGAGGTAATGGATAATTGGGGTGTACCAATTATTACAACACTTGCTCTTGGTCTAATTAATGCATAATGATCCTTGGATCAATATCAATTATCAGTTGATAAAACCCTATTCATTGATGAGTTTGGTAGTTTTTATCTCCAAGTCATACTCGTGTGTCTTATTCATCCATCTACCTTTGTGCTCCCCTAGCTTTTTTTGCCCCAACATTTGTTTGATAGCTAGGTCTAACACAATTGCATGCACTTTATTACTAAGAACATAGTGCCTAAATTTTTTGATAGTTTTTACTAAATAATAGGCATTTTTTACAATGTATATTACTCAATTATACACATTTAAAATTGGTTCTCATGAAAGAAATAGGGTGTTCTTATCCATATAATTTCTATGTGAGGCAGGTGGTAATGATGTGTTTGGAGGCAAAAGGGTTCATGTATAAACCTCTATCATAATCTAGACTAATTAGCACTGGTGCTTTCATGATGGCATACTTTATGTCTTGAAATTTCTTCTTTAACTAAGTATGCCACTCCACTTTAGCATCATGCTTCAACATAGTGTTTAGAGGCTTCACAATTTTAGCAAATCTAGAAATAAACTTGTGAAAAAAATGATTTTACCAAATAAGGATGTTAACTCTTTTTTAATATTAGGTTGAGTTAATTTAGATACTACTTCAGCTGACTTGTTAATATAAATACCTTATTTTTTGATGATATAACTGAGAATCTTACCTTCGGTGACACCAAACATGATCTTTTTTAGGTTCAAGGAAACACCATACCTTATGCATATTTTAAACACTTTCTATAGATGGTGAATTTGATATGATCTACACTTTGGAAACATAGTTAGATCATCCACATAAATCACAATGCATTTATCAATTAAACCTTAAAAATCAAAATCCATAGCTCATTAAACATCTCTCCAACATTGATCGATCCAAATGGAATTCTCTTGTAGGCAAATGTGCCCCATTTTGTTGTAAATGTAGTTTTAGCTCATTCCTCTGAATTTACTAAAATTTAATTATATCCAAATAATCCATCCAAGAAGGACATCATCTAGGATTTATTAACCATATGAGTCACTTTGTCAAGGGAAGGCAATGAATAATTATCCTTATTTGAAACTCTATTCAAATTTTGGAAGTTTATGCATAGTTTAATTTCACCATTTTTCTTTGGACAAGTACTAATTTTTCCACCCAAGAAGATTATTTTAGAATAAATTATTTTTTGAACTTATTTTTCTATTAACAGTTTAAGGATTAGATTCACAAGTCTCTTCTTCTACCAAAAGGTCTTTGGTCTACCTTAAGAGGGATAGTATGATTGATCACCTTTAGTTTAAAGACTTTGAGGTCACGATAGGCATAGGCAATGACATCCTTATATCTAAGTAGAATCCTCTAAAGCTATTCTATTTCTATGGTTGTCTAATCTAGACCTACATTTATAGTTTGGGGCTTTTCTAAAGAACTAAGGTTAATGGTTCAATACTTTTGATTTATAATTTTTAATTTCTTTGGTGTAGGAAAAAGGTTAAATGTGTCAAATTCCTTCTCTATAGATACCATCCCCTTTAGGATTCAATTCCATTGGATATTTGGAATTTCATCTTTCTCAATTACTCCCTTAGGATTGTCCCTATATGCTTCATCAATTATTTGAGCTTAAAACACCCCAACACTATTAAAGGATTGAATAGTTTATTGGTAATCTTTCAAGACTTAGAAATTCATCACATTTTCTAGGACCAAGGGACAAAGAACTAATTCAATATAAAACTCTTGAAATTTAGTGTTGTTGAGGGGGTTTAAGCTCATAGTTGAGGATGTTAGTGTATCAAAAACTTGATTTTCTTCCCTAGGGATGGGAATGATATTGAATGCATTGAAAATTTTTATAAGGTCCCATGCCCTCTGCTTGTATTTCATAAGGTATGGTAATTTGCAATGAAACTTTATTATTATCTAATTTATAATGATCTTGGAGTTGTTAAATACTCTTAGTTTTTTTGCCTTATGTTTCAATGCAAACTACAATCCTAGGATCAAAGCCTCATATTCTGCTTGGTTAGAAGTGCATGGAAATGTTAGCCTATAAGCATCTAGATGTTTCTTACCTATGGGATCAATTAGTAATATTCTATCTCTAGAACCTTATTTAGAGCAAACTCCATCCACATATAATGAGCACAACCTAAGTAACTCAATGTCATCATCAATTTTGCTTTTAACTGGGTTTGTTTCTAAAGTGTAGATCCTTAAATAAAAATTCACTAAGTTTACCTTCTCATTGACCACATTATATTTTATGATCATGTGGTTTATCCTTATCTCTCTATCAACTCTTATTTTGTTGGAAATACCCCTTCAAGGTAATCACATGTGAGAGAAGTCAATGGTCATGTATCTCTAATGAGTAGAATTACATATGCTTTAAGGATTTTGACTACTTATATATCTATAAATTGCTAGACTCTAGGCTCTAACTCTAACTACAAGTAAACATTTAGTAATTTTCCTACTAGTATAATCTCAAACTTTTATAGATTCACCAATACTTTACCTAACTTAATAGGGACCAAACCTATTTTATAAAAAAATGCATAAAGGCATCACATTTATTGAATCACTTGAATCTACTAAGCAATTATGCAAGTTATTCTTGAATAACCTAATAGGTAGGAAAAAAGGAGGCACTTTGATCCTATTTATATGGATAGAGACATTGGTATGAGTTATTTTATACTAGGGATAGATTGGTTTTTTAGTAAGTGACTTAAATAAAAGATCATGTTGCTTAGTGATTTGAGAAAGCTCATCCAATGTGATGTTGGCTTTGATATTTTTCATATCTTTCATGATATTATATATATATATTTGCCTTGAGGTGGTTAAATATCCACATGGGATTCGGGCTCATTAGACTTTGGAGGTGGAGGGTAATTCCTAGCCTTGGGATTGGGGAGAGTTTCACCAATGTTTGGAGGAGTGGAGGTAGTGAGTGGTTAATGTTGTTTCTGGTTCCTAAGGGCATAATTGCTTCTTTGAAATTTTTTCAAAGCATTCACTTCACTATCACTCTCTTTTTTTTCATTTTATTCTTGGCAAGGGAACTCCATGGTTTCTAACACCATGGATATGCTAGGTAGATTACTATTATTATATGATTTAGGTTGGTTTGTCACTACCTCATACTCTTCCATTTCCCTTTGGAAAATGTTAAAATCACTACAAAATTTGATGAAATCAAGCTCTCCATGTTGGGATATATTATGAACATGGCACCATTTAGGAAGATCTATTTCACAAATTTTAATTTTATATAGCTTATTGGGAGCAGGCTCTAATTGATTATAGTAAATATTTTAATTTATGTTTTTTCTTTGATAATTGAAGTTCTTATTTAAACTCTCAGCACCAAAGTTGCTCATTTACCCTTGTAAACTAAGGAAGTCATTTCCTAGTCTTTGCATCATGCATTGGATGGCATCTAACTTGTTTTCTATAGACTCTTGGGTATGGTTTGGGTAGTATTATCATTTTATGATAGCCCTTGGTTTTGCAATTAAGGAACCATCTCATTATTTATCGAGTTAATAAAACCCAATTGATAATTTGGAGGAGCATGTCTCATTGAGAGCACATTCATTATAGGTAATGGTTAAGGTGTAGGCAATTTTAGTTTGAATTAGGAAGAAATATCAATGTAGTCATTTTGGGTGATGAATTCAAGATGGGAGCCACCATTTGGCTTTGCGTATTGAGCTATCTATCGACCTTGATAGCTTCAGCATCTACCAAATTTAAGGTCATTACCATGGGGTCTCATCTTAAGAACGTAGCAATCCATGGGTCTAATGCATTTTTATACATATTTAATACTATATTATTGTTATGTTTTTAAATAATAGTGACTTAGCTACATATCTTATATAAAATTGCATTGAAATTCCTAATGGGATCATTGGGATCTTGTTTAATGAATGTAAATTATTGATACATGATACTTGGACCTATAACTTGCCTAAATTGGGATAAGAAAGTATAATAAATCAGTCCTATATTTTAATGGAATCCTTAAGAAGGTTTAGAAACCAATTTTATGCTACATCCATAAACATGAAATAGAATAGCCTACAAGCCACACATTCATGCTCAACATTGAGAAATATCATAGCAATTTTGTATGATGTTACGTGCTCCTCTACAGTCCTTCCTACATTAGGATTGAATATTGACAAGTATCTCTTTGGGTTCCTAGGTAGTTCATGGATAACTCTAGGAATGTTTATATCAGATCCAAAAATCCAACCTATAAGTAAATCCATGGGTATGTTCTAAGTTCGAGCAGTTTGAAAGGTTGATCCAATATGGGTAACTAAAGGATTAGATCTATCCATACTAGTTTGATCACTTATATGGATATGTAATGGTGAGATAATCAATCTCCCATAGATATATTATGACTATGTAATGCACAAACTAGGCTCCAACTTAGTTCATAATGCATAATTCAATCATAGCTACGTTTCTTGGGCCAACTAATGCATGTGTCTAAGCTTACAATAGGATGAGAAAGTAAAATTAGAAACAAAAAAGGTAAAATTTAGAAAATTCCAAATCATACAAAAAGTATTATCCAATCTTAACAACTTTCATCAATTTACAATTACTCTTGTACCCAATCAAAGACTAAAATGTAATACACATCCCTCTTTTTAGCACCAATTATTGTTCTCTTTGAAATCCCACTCTGAAATAACTCATGAGATTTAATTTTCATAGTTAAAAGTGAATGATGATACAAGGTAAAAAATATCCCCTCATTAATTTCATGACTGATGTTGGTTCAATCCAAGGACTAAGCAGTTTAATCAACTTTACTCTAAGAGCATCAACTGCTACCACTAGAGGTTCAATGTCTATAATACTTGAAATTATTATTAGATGATTGAAACTGATTCCTAATTTATATTTATCCTAACTTTTATAATTTATAAAATAGGGGAAAGTGTTTTAATTTCAAAATAAACATTAAAAATAAGGGAAAAGGGACTAGAAAAGGAAATTTCTAGTCAAGGGGATGCCAATGTTTGAGGACTGAAGCATGCCAAGTCATAGTTATACCACTATGTGCCTAGTCCAATAATTACATAAAATTTTAGACACTAAGTGGGAAATCTTGTAAGGCACACAAATATGAATATTCTACTTCTCGGTCCATATAATGTAAACACTCAAAATATTTACAATAATGACAAACAAAGCTTTTAAAACACTTTATAGCTAAAATCACATAAAGCATGGATTGTTTATAAGGAAATTGAAAATAATACAAAAATAATTAGATTATGAAATGCATAATTTAATTACCATATTCATATCTATAAAATAAGCATAAAATCACTTTTCTTGCACAAACATGAACTTTAAACTAGAAACAATGGACCACATTCAATAAGTAAAAGATAGGGTCAAAACAAATGAAAGGATTATATTACAATTTTGATAGAGTTTCATTACATGAAAATGTTAACCCCTTCTCATTAAAATAGCTATCATTCTATATACCATCTTGTTCATAGAAAAATAAATCATTCATCATTCAAGTGGTTGGGAAAGACAATCAATTTGAAATCCATTATGTGCTCAAATTTAATTAATTTATAGTTGATCCCAATGTTTAAATGGATAAATCCATGTTGATTGTACCTATACTTAATTTTTTATGGATTTAAAGTCCCCAAATTTTATTAATATTATTTAATCATTACACATAAATCCATACTGAATGTATTTGAATTGAATTTTAGGGTTGCCTATTATTTGAATCATCTTAGTAATTCCCTTTATCCATGCTTTGTGTAGATAAAACCCTTCAATTTAAAATTTATTTGATGAACACACTATATTTTGTTTAACTTTAGGGCATTTTAGATCAATTCATCACTTTAATAACTTTTAATTTTACCATTTATGAGCTTCTATTTGATGAGAAACCAACTACAACACATCCATACACTCATATTTTACATATAGTCCTTTTGCATGATTTGATGGCCTTTTGACGATCAGATGGGCCATAAAATTTAGTTTCAAAGTTACTTGATGGATTGGAGAGCTTTGATTATCCCTTGGGTCCTATTTTTTTCTCTCAGTGAGATTCCTTTTATTCTTATAGGTATTTTGTCTAGGCCACATGGCGTTTACTCTATATTTCTCAATCATGCCATGCACTCACTCATCACTTCTCTATCCTTTTATCTTTATTCTTAGGATTATCCTTAAGGCCAAATGGCCACCCTTCAACCCTTGATATTCATTTTCCTCTCCCTTATGTTGTCCCTTATACTACCATCTTTGATCTCATGGGATGGCACCACATGGTACCATCCCAATGTATCAAGGCCTTTAAATATTTATTGATTTTATGTGTTCTACTTACCTCCCCCTATTGTCGATCTCTACAACAATCCCTTCATCTATGCCTTTAGGGATATATATACCTCTGACATCCTTCAAGGTCCTCTACCAATCTAGGCTTCTAGATGGTTGCCACATGGCTCTCATTTAGGGATTCAGGCTTGTAGGGATCATATTTATGTCTCATTAACATTTGGGCTAGAAGATGGTTACCATGTGGTAGCCATTCATGAGTTAAGGGCCATGGGGGTTTTTTGATTCACTGACTATGATTCACCCCAGGACTCCAAGCTCTTAGATTATTGACACATGGTGATCATCTAGATCTCATGTCTATAGGGGATTTATAGATGCTCCACTAACTCCCCTCTAGGTTGAATCACCATGATCATGCCACAAGGAATGATGTTAGGGACCCAAGGGGTTAATAAACTTAACCAATTAATGCACATTTATTTCATATATTTGATAAATCATGATTTTGAAGACTTTTGAGAAAGGAAAACAAAAAGTAAAAAACACAAGTTTAGATGAGTTAGATAAAAAATTAAATAAATTGACTAAGTATTTTTAGACAAGACTCAAATTTAGACCATTCTTGAACTTAAACATTTACCAATCAACAGTCAATGAAAATAATCAATTTTAATGGGATAACAGTTGACAATATTTAAAATATAAGCCTAACTATCATCATACAAAATCTTAAAGATAACAAAAATAGACACTATAATAGGGCCTTTCAAATTTAGCCCATAAACTTAGATCAAAAGTGAAAAATTGAATAAAGGAGCCCAAATATATCATTTAAACAACCCAAATTCTGAATAATATTCATTTCAAAGACTTAAATATTTATAATCAAAACCTAAAATCAAATTAATGACTAGGTGTTTATAATGAAACATTATAAAGACTTATTCAATTGAATCAGTATAAATATTTTGAGGCCCAAGCAAGCTTTGACACTTTAAGCCATTGAACTCAACCATGGATAATGATTATAATTTAAAGCTATTTAATGGATAAGACCTCATGATTTAGGAAAACCTACAAGCTTGATTTTGATGCTCATAGATGAAATCTTGGATTGAATTGAGCAAAATTCAAAGGCATTATACATAAGTATGCATGGCCATCTGCAAATTAGCATCTATTAAATTTTTAGAAATCTCCAAAAGAAGATCAAACTTGAGAGAGAGAGAGAGAGAGAGAGAGAGGTTCTATGATTTCATAAGATGGAATTAGGGCATATTGGTGAAGGAAACAAAAATTATGTAAGTAATGACCCTTGGATAAAATATATTCAAGTCTTCATATGACTATGAAATCATGTCCTTACATTATTCAAGAAGAGATCTCAATTCTTATTTTTAAGACTTAGAACAACTCATGCCTACATTGACATATTTTGGAGACCCAAGTGACCCTAAGTTCATCAAAGGAGACTCATGTCGACCAATTTTTTATTGTTCATTATTTTCAAAATATGTATTTAAGTCAAATACACTCTCGAGTGAAATCATCCCCTTAAGATTATTTTTTTCTTTTTGTCTCATTATTTCATTATCACCAATTTCCTTTTTTAAAAATAATTCCCTATGTTTCTCATCAATCACTTGCAATTCAAAAACACCAACACTATTCATGAATTCAATAATTTTTTAGACATCGTTAAACATTTAAAAACTATCCACATTGAATAGTGTGGATTGACACTTGAGGTAATGGTGAAAAAATCATTGAAAAATGTTAGATGTGCAAATCATTTAGTGTATTTTTCATGGAGGGAAATAGCCAATGTATTACAGTGTATTTTGAAGGGTGACAAAAGTGTAGAGAAACTACCTCCATAAAATATTTGGTCTAAAAAACTTATACCAAGAACAATAATTCCACCTTTACTCTTGTTTCTTAAACCCTAAAATGTTCCATGGCAATAGAATGAATAAACAATTGGTATTCTGACAATAAGATTTACCTTTTCTTTGCAAAGGAGTGATTCATTCTAGATAATGAGGAGGTGAAGACACCCACATATCAAATTGATCAGGTTGCAGATCAAGTGTTTGATGAGTTTTTTTTAATGGAGGAAACTAGTTAAACAAAGGACAGAGCTCCAAATAATGGTTTGGTCCCTTCATGGTAAAACCTCCTACTTTTGGATGGTCTATGTAATGGAGTATTTGGTAGCCAAGAGGTTAAATCTAGCTAGAAATGTTATGTGGGATAAAAAAATTGAATAATCCATAATCACCATTTTCTTGTGATAAAAAATGATGAGGAGTTATGGATATTGATGAGTGGCATCACCATTACCCATGGTGGAGTTCTTCTAAACATTCACTAGGATTATAAGAGGTAACCACTTGATATTATGGGGCATATAATTCTGGGTAAAATAGATCAGGATATGGAGGATAAAGTTAATAAATTCAAGTTGGATGAGGAAGGCCAATTATTTTATAAAATTCCATAGTGAACAACAACATCAAGAAATGCATTTTGCATATCTAAGGCACTTGAGGATGGCATTATTATTATTGGGGGAGCATATGATTATACACAAGGTGCAAAGGAAGATAAACCAAGGTTTTAAATATTGGTTAAATATATTTTAGGAAAAATAATTTTCATTTGGGTGAAAGGGATAAATTTTATGAATGATTTAAAACTAAGTCTGGAGGTTTCTTTAGGTGTCCTTACAGAGTCTCAATGTCTGGTGCAATAGGGAAAAGAATTACAGGATCCTCTTCCATTATCCTTCTATCATTTTGGAAAATATTCTCTCATCTTCATGACTTCAATATTATGGGGAGGTGTGGAAGGATTAAATTAATATTCTCCTCATAAATCTAAAACTTTCAAATAAGTGATCAAAAATATTGCTTCCAAGCCAAATTATACAAAGTGTCCTCCGCCTCAAGCCTATATTGTAGAACAAATGAAAAAGGTACCTTATATAGATATTTTAAATGAGGGATTGGATGATTATTTTCATAATTTAATTAATGATGCAATTATCTATATATTTAATGGCCTATGGCCTTCTTTGACTGCCTTACATTAGCGGGTCTATGTGACCTAGTCAAATTAATGCGATATTTCTTTATGGTCTAAAGGTTTTTTAATTGTTCATTTTAGTGATAAAAAGGATTATCATAAATTTATCTTGGAAGGCCCTTGGTTTTGGAGTAATATGGGTTTGTTTATCACTCCTTGGTTTATGGAGTTTGATCTAAACACTCTCTTAGTAACAAATATTCCAGTGAGGGTTTGCCTCCCTAACCTACCTTTGCATTTTTGGCATGCTTATAGAGAAATAGGGAATAATTTGGGGTCATTCTTAAATAATGATCATGAGAGAGCTACTACAGACCTATGCACTTTTTATATAATTTGTGTAGAGATTGATCTATGCAAAGGGTTTTTGAAGAAAATGATTTTGAAATATGGCAAATTTCTTCATGCTTAACCTTTAGATTATGAGAATATAAAATTTAGATGTCGTAAGTTTAAATGACCAGGTCATCTTTATGCTTATTATCCCTAGGGGTGATATTAATCAATTAATAAAAATGGGGGAAAGATAACCTTGAGAAAATGGAGCACTTTAGATCTGACAGTAGTCACTAACGATTGTTTTTAAGATTCATAAATTTAAGAAAATGTAGAATTGGGAGATAGAAAGAAAGAAGAACAAGTTATTTCTACTAAAGAAGATAAGTCAATTATGGAGGAAAAATAAAAATCCTATAATCTTCCCTTAAATAATATAGTAGGGGAAGTGAAGAGAGGACATGAATCTAAAACTTTAGATTCAAACAAAGAGTTGCTTAAAAACATAAATTTAGAATCATGATAAGCATATGGTTGTAGTGAACTCCAAACAAGGAATGGGGTAGGAGGTAAAAATAGAAAAAAGGTAAAAAGGGTAAGACGGTCAATCTCTTAGACTATTTTCCCACTAATTGATGGTTTTATTTCTACTATCTCTATTTGTGTGGTTGAGAGGACTATTGTTTAGTATTCTTATGGATTTTTAGTCATTTGATGTTATTGGCTCTTGTATGGCCTTGGTGGTTTGACTTGGATATTTTGTATAATCTATTTTATTAATATAGGGTAAGGTCCTACCAACCCTAGTATTTATCCCAAAAAAATTATCCATATTGCCTGGGACAAAATGATAGGGTACTAACTCAATTGAAAACTTATATAATTATTATCATTTAAAGGAGATAGATTTTTCAATTGATGTTAATAGCAAATCAATAACATGATTGTATTTTATTGTAATATCTGTAATGTTAAAGGCATCAAATGATTCAATTAAGTATCAAGCTCCATTTGTTTACTTATTCTAATAAGACAATTTACACTAAAATTTTCTTCTCAATTGATTTATTAACATCTCTGAGCCTCCAAACATATGCAATTATCTCACATTATGGTTTAAGGTAAATCACAAACTAATAATCATAGCCTCATACTCAAAAATGTTATTGGTGTATGGGAGTTAAAAACACTACATAGTTATATATATTTTTTAATAAGGGTCTACCAATGAGATTCCCACTCCACATCCCTCCTTGGAACAAGAACCATCAAAATATAGGGTCCATAAGCTAACTAAATCAAATATTTTGTCTTTATTTTTTGTGATAAACCTTTTCATGAAGCTATAAATGCCTATTTTATAATATAATACATTTTTTTTTCATTTCTTGCTTTATAATCTATTTTCATGTATTTCATCTTGGGTTACCTAGCCACATTGATTTGATTTGCCATAGTTCTCTAAGGCAATGATAGAAGGGAAAATTTAGTAGCCATGTAGTCATTCAATGTTTTGGACCAATCCTAACTTAATAATATTCCATATGTTTTAGTAATATATACCACTTAGATGTCAATGAAATGTTATATCCTACGTTCAAACACTATCTACATGTGGACATTTATCAATTTGCATACGACTTTGACTTCATTTATTTCTAACTAGATGACAATCATGCCAGAATTGATTGGGATCAAACATAATAATTTATAAATGCATGCAATCATGACATTGGATAAGGCTCATGTGTCAAGTATAAACTTGTGTAGGTTCTTCAAAAAAATGCTAATAGTAAGGATAAAGGGAGGAAATATGGTCTCATTCTATGAATTATGACATTTATGTGTGTAACTTTTTGTTTATTTGAAACATGTTTCTTAGTTAGTGATTTCATAAGTAAGTCACACTACTTAGTAATTTAGTCCAACTCATGCAAGGTGATATTTTGTTTGATTCTCTTGATATACTCCACTATGTTGTAACCACCCTTGCTAAAATTAGGGTGTTTATCCACTAAAGGATTCTGATCATTTCCATTTTAAGGAGGAGGATCATTGCTTATCCTAAGATGAGGGGGAGTGGCATTGTTATTTAGTGGAGTGGAGGTGGTGAGAATATGTTTTTATTGTGCCTTAGTTCTTATTGAATAATTATTTTGTTTGTACTATTAAAAATAATGCACTTAATAATCATTTTATTCAAGTTCATTATCTTATTGACTAGGGAAATTAAAGGTTTCTAATGTCAAAACTATGTTGGGTGCTAAAGATGTGTTTTGATAACTATATGTGCTAGATATGTAGGGTTGGTTAGGGACCATATTGTATCCTTCCATTTGATTTTAAATATATTGAAAGTATTATAGATCTCAACATGATCTATTTCACCCTATTTGAAAGTATTGTGCACTTTACTCCAAGGCAATTCTACCTCAAAAATATTGATATTATGTAGTTAATTTGGTGATGAATTAAGATTTTTGAAATGGTTCACTAGATGTTTATACCTATAATATGTATAATTTTGAGTAGTGTTATCTCCACCAACATCACCAATTTTTTTAAGAGACTCAAAAAATCATTGTTGAGTTTTTGTATCATATATTTTATTACATCAAGTTCACATTTTATTCAATCATATTGAAAAGTTTGGGCATTATTAACAATGGGGACGTAAGGATTGACCTTGAATTTTTACTATTATTTATCTCACTATCTTTTTTAGGAAACCAAAATGTTGGTTTGGGTCTACTTTTCCTAGTGGTAATAGATTCAAGACATGCATAAAATTTAGCAATAGAACATTTTGATTAGCAGTTGGAATGGGATTCAATGCTAAGATGTTTTGATTGACATTAGAGTTAGCCATAAGGATGTACCCATAAGGGTTGAATTTCATGTCTATCTTAGTTATCTCAACATAATTCATTGGAAATTAAATCACATCCACATCTATGTGGATAAATATTGTAGTGATGGGATCAAGGGCACTTGTGTAAAATATAGTGCCAATAGAGCATCAAAATTATATAACACTATTAAACAATTATAAATATTCTACAATAATACATAAAAATCCCTAATTATATCTTTGGGTTACTTTTTGATTATTTCAATATATTTTTATAGAATACTAGGGTTAAATACTTATCCAAATAGGTCCATAAAGGTGTCCTAAAATATATTTCAACTTGTAATAGGGTTCTTAGGAAAATTTAGAGATTGGTCATATGCAGCATCTTGAAAAGTGAATGGAAATAGTCTTCATGCAATATCTTCATGTCCTATATTCAAAATTCTCAACGAATATATAAAATATGTATTATGTTCAGTTATATTGCATCCTCCTTTAGGTATAAACTAAGGAATATACCTCTGAAGATTTCTAGGTAATTTGTGAACATCTTCCAAGACATTTATGGTTGATCTTGCTAATTAGACCATGGGTCTAAATATATTGGGATTGAAATTAATTTTAGAACTTGGTTGGGTCCTTTATATTCTTTGACTTCCCTTGTTAGACCTAGGTTTTTGATGTACCTCTAGAAGCCAAAGTAAAATCAAGCTAGACTTGGACGTGGATCTAGCTAATCATGCCAAATGATATAGATTAGTTTAACTCAAACATGTGTAAGTTAAAAAAAATTATACCAAAGATTTGGGCCCTAATTATAGTGCTAGCTAACCTATTGATGAGATTTTTGACTCACCCATAAACTGATGGGTTTACACCCTTCTATTTTAGTATCATCAACATAATTCAAGGAATGAATATGATGTATGTAGTCTTATGAATAACCATGTGGTGGATTAGATTGGTTGAACAAAAATATAGTTTGAGATTTTCCCTAGAATTTCCATTTTGAACAAGTTAGCCCCACTTAACTATTAGACAATATTAATCTAAATATGGATATTCACAATGATTTTATATTACATGAGTGAGTTATGATAAATAAAATTAAACAAGAAAGGAGGGTAAGGCAAAAAAGAATATTTTCCAAATTTCACACTAAGATATTTTAACTAAATAAACCACCTTATGAGATTCATTGTATATTGAAACCAATATTCACCTAAATCTAACATACACTCATATTTTAAATAAAACATTGTTGAGAGTCTAAGGATTAATTAATTATGAAATTTTCTCGTAGCATCACTTTGAGATATAATTGGCTATAATGAAATGAAAGTAGAGGACATTAATCCATAGTAATTAAGATAAAAATGAAATATTAGCCACAAAAATAGTTAAACCAGTAAATAACCTGATCCAAATAATTCATAATGAACATATAAATCACATGTGATGATTTATTTTAGCCAATAAATGCATATTGTATTAATTTTAAATTGAGAAAGCAAGATATGAATACCTTAATAAACATTGAAAATATTTACAAGTGCACTTATGTCTCTAAAGTCTTCCTCCTTAATAAAAGTTTGAATAATTATTTATATATAAATATGGGCACGACCTCATCTTTAAAAATTAGAGTTTGCATTTAAAATAAATATTTTATTTTTTAAAATAACATAAAGCTAAGGCATGCAAAATAAAATTCTAATGCTTTTAGAGAAAATGGATAAAAATAGCCTTGGTTCTCCAAGTCACTAAGAATTATCACTAGTTGATAAAGTGACCACTTACTTATTTTAAAGTTCTTGTGAACATTTATAATAGTCTTGATCTATTTTTGAAACATTATTAATAGGATTTGTGAATGATAGTTCTGCTCAAGTCAATATAATTGCATGGTTATATGGTGGAGTTTCAAGATTATTCATAATTGTAAAAGATCTTTCCATTTTTTCAATGGCATAGGTGATTGAATCAATAACTTATGAAACTCCACTTCTATATTCATTTATTATATTCTTCCTAAATAATTTCATTAAATAATCAAGGTGACTTGTGAATCTTATGGCCAAAATAAGCCTATTATTTGGTAGAAACAATGCAAGGATATTGGCCCCCTTGAAAAATTATAATATCTTCACTATGGAATCAATTATATGAAATATTACAAGTCCCGTATCTCAAGACCATTCTTTAAAATAATATCTTATATGAATGTTATAACTTTGAAAAAGGCTCACATCAAACAAATTCATGATTTTTATTCCTAGTAACATACCTTTTGTGACCACAATAGCAATATTTTTCAGTTTATTCTCCATTTAGATGATTTTCACTTAATAAATATAAAAATTTTATTCTAGGGCATCACTCTTTAATTTATCTTCATGAACCTTTAAAAGTGATTGAAATAATGAATTAAAGGCCATTTCAACATTTTCCATAACATTTTAAGGAATAGAAGCTTTATTTTGAGCCTCAAGATTTATTATCTTTCATTTCATCCCTTAGGCTATATTTTATGAAATTTAATGTGAAGATCTTACAACTAAATATGTATCTTCATGATATTAATCATCATTTCTTTCATAATCCAAGACTTTATCTAGTCTTTTGCCTTGTATTTTCCTTTAATTCATAATTGAAAATAAACTTTATTTAGTCTCACACAAATTGAGAGTTCCATATTGTGTGATTTTCCTTGTGGTAGTCCTCCTAATATTTCATGTTGCCTACTCAAACTTGAGTTTAATCTATGGTTCATCTTCAATAATAATGTCAAGCTTATGTGCTTTATAAAACTTCAAATTTTTTTATCCAATCCTCTTCTTCACCTTGTCGAGTGAATATAGATGTGGTGGGAGGTGTGGATAAGGGAGAAAACATAGATGTAATGAAGGTTATTGATGGTTAGGAAGTGGTTGTGACAATATGAATATGTGGAATGATAATGGTGAAGATGGGGGATGATATTGGAGTACCCACATCAAGGTAAATTTTGGGTGAGATATAAATATATTATTGGATATGGTTCACCAATTTATTCCTAAAAGTGAATATGGAAGAGGGAATGGATGGACTCAAAACTCTTTAAAATTCAAGTGATACAATAATAATAGTGGTAGGTTGTATAGTCAATTGAATTATAGAAGGTATAAAGACCAAGGGAAAAGTAGAAATAAATGAATTAATAGAAATATAATTTTTAATTAAGGTTCTATGAATTTATTATGTAGGAATTATCATATTAGGGTTCTCAGATACCTTATTGATTTCCTTATAAATTAAACCCCTAGTTTGATAAATAGTACTATTTTATGTCATGATAACCTGTCTAGTATACACATGATTAAATCATGGGTATATTGACATATCAAAAAAATGGATTAAAGGCATTGATTTTTACTAGTGGTACTAGAGGTAACAAATATGTAGTTTCATGATTCAGTTCATAGGTGATGAAATTAAAGTAGTAGTAACTATACTAGTAGAAATCATAGAAATAGGAATGAAGAAAGATGTCTCAATACCTGGGTATCCATTCATACACTAAGATATTTTTACTATAGAGGTATTCCATTTAATACCATATTATTAAGAATTGAGTCTTTTCAAGATGGATTATCCAAATTAAATTGAGCATATAGTATCTCCTTTGTTGCTTGAGATTGGGATTCTTAACTTTATCACCTCGCTAAACTTCTAGCTCTCGTGTTGGAATTTAATTTTTCATAATTCATAACATTCATGTAAATCATATAATTTGGATGAGAATTATGATTATATAATATGTTTATATTTCCACTTAACATATCCAAATGTCTCTTGGAATATCCTATTAGATACCATTCACTTAGATTGTGGTCATTCAAGTTAAATGAAGACAGGTGTAGAGATAATACCTAAATTGATAGCCAAGTTTTATATAGACTTCTCCCTATCTTAAAAGAGTGTTTAAGGCCATGATGATTATTTATTCCTTTTTAAATGGATTCCTACCCCCATAATAAATTAGTATGAAATTTTTCACTCTAGTAATATGTCAAGTACATATTATGGCAAATTAAATTGTGACACTATAATACCTACTATTTTGATAACCATGAAATTAGAGTAGTGAAAATATGCCCCTATATTTGGAATGAATTTTATCATTTCATATAAAATTATTGGCATTATTTATTCATTTATAGAAAATTAGATAAGTAGATAAAATAAATTCTAGGTCTCTCTAATATAATCTCAATATATGAGCACATATAACTTAGAAAACTATAAATGAATGGGAGCTTGAGAAGATGGAGACCACCTAGGGAAATATGTATATCTGAATTTCATAATGGCACAGAATTAATCCACTATATAATAAATTCTATGGAATTTTTTCATGTTTCTTACCTCTAGCATTTAATATTTCAAAATATAAGAATTGACTTCTCCCATGGCAGGAATTTTCCTATTGTTTTATCATTGCCAACAACATGACCTACCATTTATTCATGTTTATAATGTTTGAGACCCCATATAATATATTCATGAGTGACATCCAAATTCTAACCCTTTATATGAACAATTTTATTGGGTATATTCAATGTCTTATTTATTGTTACACTTAGTAATATCCTTTACCCAGACTTTGAGAACTTCCCTAAGGTCTTGTTTATCAAGCCAAACCATGGCTATTGAATAGTTATATATGTATTTTTGAGGTGTAAAAATTTATTATTTATAAAAATCCATTCAAACTATGAAATTTATTCTATATTTAAAATTTAGTGAATATACTATATCTTCCCTACAAGTATACTTAGTGAAAAAAATGAAGAGAAGATCAATACAAGGAAATACCTCAGGCTTGCTCATTTATTTGTGGAAAAAATATTCTTAATAGAAATGATGTATTCTTAATAATTAGTATTCTCTAAGGATCATTAACATCATCTAATATCACTTGAATTCCATCCAATTCTTGGAATACAACATTATAGTGATTGAAACCTATGACATTTCATATGAAAATCATATTCTTATATTCTTAAATAGGGATTGTAGAATAAAAAGTGAGCCTATATAATAATAATTGGTATATGAAAATTTGAAAGATATGGACTCTTTATTTTATAATTATAAATGGTAGAGGCTAAGATAAATAAATTCTCTATTAAGTCTCAATCTCTTCATTTTGTAAATTAAATTCTTAGTGATAGTCTTTGTCACGTCATGTGTGTAAATTAATTGAGAAATGTGTCCTTTCATAGATATATTAAATGCCTTTCCTATTAACATTTGTTTTTTACTATATTTATATGCAAATTTATTCCAAAATAGATATTTGTTTTCTATGTTTTAGGATCTCACAACCTTAGAGTTACGAAATGTATATAGTCTTATTTGTTGTATGCTACATGGAATTTTTGAATTATCTAACTAGTCACATTCAAGGCCAAGTATCTAAAATTTTGACCACTATATACCACCTAGTAATGAGATTAAAATTTGTCTTCATTTATCTATGTCTTTTCCATGGCTAATGATTATTCACCACATGGAGTCTTTGGATTGGATCAAATTCATAGAATACATGTGGCTGTCAAATTCATTATGATCCTTGTCAATTGTGTAGTTAATTAGGATGGTACATGTGGTTTAATATGACTAATTTAGAATTAGGTAGTGTATAATGCTTCATGGAGTTATTAAAATTTGTGCATTCATGTATCCAGTCAGATTGTGACATGTGGTCACTTCTAATCAACTCGAAGTCAAGAAGTGTAAAGACCTTCAAATAGTTCTTAAATTTTATGTAGTTTCATGGACAGTCAGAGTGTGAAACATGGTTTCTTCTAATTTTATCAAAATAATGGAGTGTATGGATCCTCATAGAGTTCCCAAATTATAATGCAATGAAGTTTGTGACTAAAAAATTCCATAACCAACTACATATAAATATTAAACATAATTCATTGTTATAAATACTTTTTAGAATTAAAATAATCAATAATAAAATTGTAAAGATATCAATGGGTCCATGACATTCAATAAATGGCCATGAAATCATGGAGTATAATCCATGAATCTATTGAAATTATCTCTATTAATGTCTATGAAAGTACATAAGCCCCTGGAGTTAAGTCCAAGTCACTTGTATATCACACTAAGGAAAATTTGTGAAATCATTATCATAATAGACCAAGTGTAAATATAAAAAAACAAATATTTTTTCAATTCAAAGCACAAACCCTAGTAAAATGATTAATATGTGTAGTGATCATTCAATATTAAAATGGAATTGAACTTGTATATATATATAGAGATGTAAATTTATGATCAAAATGAATTAATTGTATCTAAATTAGTTATCTAATGTACTATGAGGACATGCCAATGAATAATGAGGAAAGATAAATAATTCCTCCTCTTCTACCTTTTGATCTTATTCAAATTTTTGTTTTCTTTCTAAATAAATGGGTTTTTCATTTCTAAAATAAATGGGGGTATGTTGGTCCCAACACATAGTTTGGCCATGGAAAATTGTGAAAGTCAAATAATAAAGAAATGATAAATCAGGGCATGGTGTCATGAATGACCCATAAAAATCTTGAAATTTTTTGGACTACTTTTAAAGTGGTCAACCCATATTTGAGATGGCTCAAATAATGGTCAAGGCATTAAAATATGATGACACAATGATCAAGGTGCATTGTAGGATAACTAGATGGATCTAGAGGAAGACAACTAATAGATCTAAATGTGTTCTTAATGAAATGAAGATGACACAATAATTTGAAGGGTTAAATTTAAATGGAAAGTGTACTAAAAATATCCTAAAATAATAAAATGTGCCAAGGCATGATAAGGCACCATAATTACATGAATTATACCAAAACTAGGTGTATGCACAATGCCCCACTTTAATGTGCATGCATGCATATCAAAGTAAAAATTAAAATTAAAAAATGACATCTAAAAGGGTTTGAAGAACTTTATATTAATTATAATTAATCATCCACACTCTAATGTGAATAACTCAAATATACCCACAATTAATGTGAATACATGCATGCATATCAATGTTTTGGTAAATTGATACAAATGTAATAGAATAAAATAGGTGAGAGTAGAAAATGAGCAAACAAATGATTCTACTATATTATATTTAAACTATGTTGTTATTTTATAAACTTAAAATTTAAAGCGAGCCTAAATTTTCCCAACCCAATATCAAATAAGCTAATAAAATAAAATATGAAACTAAAAATTAGATCCTATTAAACCATTCTATGGGGCAAAAATATACTTCTTGGCTAAAGAACCATACATATGATAGCTATAACATGTAAAATATAGCCTACAACATGTAACCACTTGAAATATGTAACCAGAGATAGAATAAGCTAGACAAAATCACCTTTTTGTGGTGAATATGTTTATGCATATCACTAATCTTAAACTCAAAGGATTAAACACATAATTTGAAACATAGTAATAAAAAATTCATCATCATTGAAATAACATTTTTAAACACATGTATGTAACTATAAAAAGATATCATCATGGAAATCTCAATGGTATTATGTAATACAAAATTGATAGGCCAAAACTAAATTTTGGAAAGTAAGGGTGTGAAAATAAATGGATGAATAAGTGATATGCCTCGATGCCACCCCAAAAAGAGGGACAAGCAATATGCCCCATTGTAATACTATACCCTAAAATATACAAGATATAAAAATAATTTTACCAAATATAGTAACTACAATGTGACTAAGATGTATAGATAAATTAGGGAGAAAACCATTCTTGATATAAACAATGTAAGATCCATACCCACATAGATGCATCATGCCCCTAATGGTAAGATAAAGGTGATAAGCATAATAACAGTGAAAATGGATGTAAAAGTGATATTTCTAATGAAACCACAAATATGGACAATGAATGTTCCCTAGTGTAATAATATGCCCCTATAATGGTGATCAATAACAATGAAGAACATGTCAATGCTAGTATATCCCAATACATGCATTGTATAAACCATAGAAACATAGGAAACAAACATATTATACTAAAAATAGTAGCATTCATGATATAGATCATGACACCAAGAATACGATATCACATAGTATAGTCAATCAAAGTAACCACACACAAACATGTAACCACATATAGTAAATGACACCATGTAATGAATAAAAGTGATAAAATTAATTAAAAATTAAATAATCAAACTTAAGTGATATAACTTGGTGACTATAGGATTATATATGTAAAATATGGGACAATAAATTATAAGAAACACCCACAAGCACACAATCATAGGTACACACATGCAAAAAATTGAGCAATAAAAGGGCATGCAATAAAACATTCAATGCAACAATCACATGAAGTAACATTATGTATCTATGTGAATAAGCATATGGGATGTACATTAGATTAATATAATTATAATAAAATATATAAATACATATTTTAAAATGGAAATTATGAAGAATATAACCATAAATACACTAAAAAGTTCCCCTAGTATAGGCATGCCCCAAATGGAAGGATGCCCTCATTGTGAGCACTATGATACTACAAAGTAGATATAAATCCATGATCATATGTAACTTATATTGCCTATATATAACTAAAATAATTCCATAAAAATAGCATGCAAAACATGTATATGTAAACCTATATAAATAGGTGGATAAACATAGTATATAACATTGTGTGACTATGTAACCAAAGATAAAGGATTTTAAAAAAAATTATTATACCATTTTTTTGTATTTTACCATGTTTTTATATTTTCTAATTTTTATATTAATGGAACAAATAAACAAGAAATTCAAGAGGTCTGTAATAAAAAATTAGTATATCTCAATCAAGAAAGAAATAAACCAAGAGTAAAAAAACAAAGTGAAGTAAGAAATAACCTATAACTTCCATCAAAACTCAATGCACAATGGCATAGAAGGCTTCGATATATTTTATGTCATCATTTGTAAATATATGTATAAGTTTGGAATAGGAAACAATAATCAAAATTAAATGGATAAATAAACAAGAAAATAACCTAAACCAAGGGGCAAGAATAAAGAAAATGAAAAACTAGAAGCATGAAAGAAAAAGGTAACTTCAAAATTCAAGCAAGAGCATAAATTTCAATCCATGAAGAAACATAAATCAATTAATAACTTAAGGGAGGATATAAATGAAAATATATAAAGAATCATGAAGAACCCAAAATCCATACATGAAACTAGATAAAAAGGCACATGAAAAGTAAGATAAATAGAAGAAAAAAGAAAATTAAGCTTTGCACATTAGAATGTTATGTTGAAGCATATGAGATAGGCTACCAATTCTAACTAATAATATCATCTAAGTGTAAACAATAATATACCCACTCATTTTAATGATCAATATCTAAGGATCTCATGGACCATGGATGTTAGGAGTTAGATATATCACTAGAATTATTTGAAATATAATCATGAGTTGTATGGTAATCTAAATTATCCTCACTAGTAATATTTAAAATATAATTAGAAAATATATAGTAATGTGAATCATCACTACTAGGAGTATAATCACTATCATGGAAATGGTCTGTATTATTCTCTTTATCCTATTTAAATTTAACACTTTTTTGGACTACATAGAGGAAAGCTTACTAGGTTATTTAGCTTCAACACACACAATAGATTTTAATAATACTACATTGTGATGCCAATGAATAGATATTGTAACTATATATGTGTTCACTTGAGACTATAAGATTGTATATTTAAGAATTACTTTGTATAATGCCTCATGTTTTTTTGTAAATTTGAATCATTAGATGTGCCTTGAATAGTAATACTTTGTTATTATGCACAAACTTTAGACATTGGTGTAATGTGAATGAGAGGGATCTCATTTTATTAAGCCATGGGAATCTAAATAAAATATAATATATTTCACATTATCAAAAAATATATGGAACTATACTAAAAGGGTCTTATGACCTATGGTGATAGGCAATGTGATACCCTTAAGAGGTGTATGTGTAATACCATCATAAAATTTAAGCACAATTGTAATACCAAGTAAGTCTTTTTGGGTGTATCCTTTACTAGAAACATATGACATTTTACATATGCTTATACTTTAAACATTCATATCCATAATACTATTTTTTGATGTTAGATGAGAATAAATAATTTTAGATATACTGGATCATTATTGGAATTATCTTTTTGAATATTATGGTCAAATAATGTAATAGAAAGAACCTCTTTTCATACACCCATGAACATGCCTATGAAACCATCTAAGCTATGAAAATTTGAAACTAGATTTTTTTTTAGGTGTTGTTATATGATCATTACCTAAGTTTTAATATCATCATATGGTAATTGATTATTAAATACTTTCAAATGTTTATTTGGTGGTGTAACCAATTCATTCAAGATACTAATGTGTCTTCACACTTGAATAACATTATTATCAATTCAATCTTGGATCTTATGTCTCAATGTAAAATATTATTAGTAGTATGACCTAAATATATATGATTATTATAATATGATTCACATCATGTTGTGGAGGTAAAGAGTTTATATTTCACTAAATCAACCATTTAAGCACTTGAGGACTCTCAACTAACCATGTAAATTGTCTATGATCTTGAAAATGAAGGACAATATTGTTAGGTTGTTTTTGTATGAAATCAAAATGCATCATTTCCATAAATCAATCTTGGATCAAATGGGATAGAGCACACCTAAACTTATAATTAGGGAGCATACAATTATTAAGTGGGAGCATGACCAATGTGAGGATCTTCTATACCTGATTAGGGGATCACTTATCATGACACATGATGTGAGGCAGGGTTACAAAGCCTACAATCTAACACAATCACACAACAACCCTAAAATAATCCTATGATTTAATATTTCACTAATCTAATAACAATAAAATTAAATATAATCTAGTGTGCACCAAAGCTTGTGGCACAAAATAGGGGTTATAAATAAAATAAATAAACTAAACATGTATAGAAGACATATACTCACATCAATGTATATAGAATCCTAATACGTGGAAGAGAAGAATACAAATTCATTATCTATCTACTCTTATAAAGGAAGAATAAAGTTAGGAATACTTACCTTTTAAGATGAACCTGTCAAACCTCAATCTCCCCCTTGGCCAAGGTGATTTGTAAGAGATTATCATGGTATGTAAGGATAACTAAGATAAATCAGATATAGGATACATAACCTATCCAAAAATCCAAAAAACTTATCCATAATATGATATTAGAGTTCCAAAGAAAGTATTAAACCCTAAATCTTTATTCCCCAAGTAGAATGGTCAATAGGCAAATGTTCATTTGTACTTCTTCACTTAATTATTTAATCTTATAAATGGTGGTAAATGACATTTTATATATAGTATAGAATTAACCTAAAATCATTTAGGAACATCAACTATGCTAGGTTGACCCAATCAACCTAACACATTTTTGGGCTAACTCACTAGGTTTGTGCTAGGTCGACCAAAAGGCTAACAAACCAAAAGAGAGAGGAAGACCCTAAACTGTGCTAGGTCAACCTAGATGACCTAGCACAACTGATAGGTCAAAAGGGTTATAAATCAAGAAATGAAGGATAAAACATAGCAAGTGATAGGAATAGTTAGAATTAAGAAGAATAAGCTTGGGTTTCAATAGTTTCAGGAGCCTAGTGTGTGGATAGCAAGTGGCAAAAGGAACAACAATATTATGAAGCACTGATGGTCTGTCTACCTCTTTTTTAGTGTACCCCTTAAGGCATGCACTTAGATAGATTGAGACTTGATGGGTTCTTGCAAGATACGAAGTTTTGATAATTGATAAAAGTTTGAAAATATTATGTGTATACATATACCCCAATTGAAGTTCATCACCAACATGGGATAGTGCTTTAGAAGAAAACATGATAACACAAAATGTTGATGTTAAGTATGGTTTAGTAATTAGAAAATAATATAAATGAAATAATTGTATTGAAAAACACATACCTTTAACTTACCTTAGTGTTGTATGTAAATAAGTAGACTACAAGAAATGTGAAGGTGTCTAATGTAGAGTACACTAGGTGAACCTATAGAAGTTAGTGAAAAAAATAGCCAAAGATCAAAAAATTTGGAAGATAGACATATGATAGTATAAAATAATCTCTATATCATCATTATTCTAACACATTTTATGATTAGCAAAATAGATGAGTAGAAACGAAGATAGAGGCAAAACAAGGAATCTACCTAAATATAAATGAAAGAATTGAGTTGATAAAAAGTGTTTTTAAATAGGAAAAAAGAGAATTATTGTTGAATTTTGAATTGTGAAATAGGGTAAAGAGAGATCTAAGACCAAATAAGGCTAGGACGTTGAGGGAACAACATGCTAGATGAGGAGGACACTTAGAGGTGGTAACAGGTGCACTACAAGTAAGCAACTATGAATCTCAAACCATTTTTTGAAATTTATATTGAAATAAGTGATTTTTTTATAAAAATTTATTTTGAGCATTTATATATGTCAAAATTGAGAAAAATTAGATTCTAAGGGTAGAAAATAGGAAGACAGGAAATGGGTTGGAAGGTTTTAGGAAGAAAATGAGTGAAATGCATATTTCGTGAAAAATGTATTGGGTCAACACACATAATGAACTAGGTTGACTAGGTTGACCTTAGGAAGAAATAGGGCATAATCCTTATGGTTAACCCAATAGGTATGGGTCAACCTAGTGTAATATGCAAGCTGAAAATCTAGAATGGAATGAGTAACTAGTCTGTAAGGGCCAGAATGAAAACTCAATACTAGGGAAGGGAAGGTAAGAGGGTTGACTTGGAATTTGAAGTCAATTATGACAAAAATAGGAAAATGTTAGTCAAACTAGGTTGATAAAAAAAACTATAATAAGCATAAAAAAGCGTGCAAAAATCTGAAAGAGGACCAAAATGGCTTGAAATGACCAAAGGAGGGAAAGAGGGACCAAGTAAGCTAGTGATAAGATAAAATGAATAAGGTAAAATAAATTCATCTTGTTTTTTAGTTAAAATTGTAAAAATGATATATAAAGAATGTATTATGATTATAAATGACAAGGAAAAACTAATAAATCCTTTTTTATTTCTTAGTTGTAGAGACAGTTGAGATTTTGGAGGTTGGTGGACATGTCTTAGTTACCAATTTTGTTAAATATATTGTTAGATGGAGATCAAACTACATTAGTAGTCATGGGTCTAGGAGGTATATCTTATATGTATAGGATCCCACTCAGTGCTAACCTATTATTCATGTTTCTAGGATGCTAGGAATGATTGACTAACACCTTCAAATGGGAGGTGGATGGGGATGTGATAGAGGTGGGTATCACACTAGAGGATGTCCATGCCATCCTTGGGCTATCCATAGTAGGAGAAATGATAACCATATGGGTACCAAATAGCTTAGAAGAGAGTAAATCCTTAACCATGTGGGTTATAAGCTCAGAGATGATATTGAAAGGATGGAGAGTTAGTATGGATGATATGTATATATCATATATTTTAGACCTCTAAAAGGTGGTGATAAGCCTTGTGACACAGTGAGTGCTCTATCACAAGTTGGATGGTAAGGTACCACTATTCATGGTAGCCTTGACTAGGATGATGTTGGAGGAGGAAGTACTATATGATCTAGGTTTTGTCATTTGGGTCCAACTTGTACATGATCTATTCAATATATTGGTTAGAGGATAGAAGACTATGGGATTGATCATACTACTGACAACATATATATATGAGAGATTTCCCATGTATCAATTGACTAGGTTACCCTGTGTAGTTGATGATGGGTTACCTTAAGTACGTAAATGGAGAGAGGATTAGGTAGCATGGGTCATGCCCCACATGCTAGCACTATAGTCAGTAATATGTGTGAACATCATGTGGTAATCATATGGGCACATTAAAACTACATGAGCAAACTGGCACACAGTTATACTAGCAGTAGAGAGAAGAGAGGTGGTTACAAATTATACATGGTGAAGAGAGCCACATTTATTAATATGGGTGTTAGGATAGATGGGTCTACCTCATTTGGTGACATCAATACTGATGCCTAACTAGTGGGATCAACATGTGAGGCAGCTACAAGGGAAGAGAGGACTCAGACCACTAATAGTGAGGCCAATATTAAATCTATGTTAGGAGTGACCATGGATTGGTTAGTCATAATGAGTGGTAAAGGAGGAGGTGGAGGAGGTAGAGATACCAAATATATGACTACCAGCCCCATAATGAGATGAGAAGTGGACATCAAGGACACAGTGGTGATGGAGATGGGAGAGAGTGGAGACTATAGACATCCTAGATGATCCCATAGGTGAGTTAGAGGAGATGATAGGGAGACCACTCAAATGAAGGCTGAGATGGACATGAGATATGATAATCAGTTTTGAGCTGAGGAAGTGACCTACTAAGGAGATACTAGGAGGCTACACAAATGGGGAGGCTATGAAAGGTGATCATGTAGATGATGATATCATAAGATCTAAAACATAGATAGGTATGAATATGTTTGAATTATTTCTTAAGTTTTTATTTGGTATTAGATAGATATATATAGATATTATGAGATATGATAGTGATCTAATAACCATCGAGTGTGATTTTGTAGGTGTACTCAAGGATGAAGAGGAGAGATGGGGGTCTCTAGTGAGGGGATCACTTCATAACATCTTATATGAGACTCTATATCCATACAACCATACGTCATTAGAGGATTCAAGTGTACCGTCTACCCCAGCTCAAGTGAGTTGGCTCATATTAGCTAATGAGGTAGCAAGGTAATATAGGTGTAAAGAGAGGATGTAGCCATCAGTAGAGATGTGTGCATGTGAGAGGAAATCCTAGAAGGCCTTGGAAGATGAGAGAGATACACATAAATAAATAGTGACATAGATGATATAGGCATATATAGTGATGCAAATCCAGCTGACACAGGCACATATAGTGACCCAGGCTAAGTTGGTATAGGCACAGGTGTAGATAGCATGCCTATAGGGATAGGTAGAGGGATTGAGATCTCAGACTTCCTCATTACATCATACCTTTCATAGGAGTCAAACTGAGGCCTTTGTAAGTAGTGTGTCTAGACCACAAGATAGATAGGATGGAGCCCAACCCTAGTGCTAAGGCTTTGTATATGGTTGTATATGTTGTATCAAACTCATGGGGTGTGTGTGTGTGTGTGTGTGTGTGTGTGTGTGTGTGTGTGTGTGTGTGTGTGTGTCTATATATATATATATATATATATATATATATATATATATATATATATATATATATATATATGATGTATCATTTTTGGCTTATTAGTTTTGGTTTTGTTTTTGGATACTTTTGGATATATTTCTTTCTAGAACATTTATTTAGCTTTTTCATATATGCTATAGGAAATATATGTGGTGTGGTTTCTTTTCTAGCATTATGAAGTACACATCCATGGTTAAAAATAAATAGGTAAAAAATGACTTGGAAAAATATAATCAATCAAATAAATGTACTACACACTAGTTCATGTTACGAAATTTGTAATAATGAAAAATGACTTAAGTATAAAGATCTAATAAAATGGAAAACAAGATGGTAAAAGGGGATTTGTTTTTAAACCAATGTAAAAGATTATTTCACCAAATTAAAACAAGTAAAATCATACTAAATATCATGTTGGGAAGTATGACAATTAATGTAATAAAATGGAAGGTATGTAAAAGGGCACAAATGGTAAAAAACAAATCAAAATTAAGTCAATCAATTATACTATATCATGATGGGAAGTATAAAATAAAAATAGAATTTGTGAAAATTTGGTCTTAGATTTATCATACTAATTCAAGCTGGGAAGTATGAGAAATTCAAGAAATGGTTGTAATCTTACATATACTCAAAAAAGAAGAAAATAAAAGGCAAAATAAAAATGAATTAAGCATAAAACATAATAAATTTCAAGATGGGAATCATGTCAATGACGTGTAACTTCATAATCTATTGAATTTTATCTCATATTTGACACATGTAATTTTGAATGGTGACTTAATTATTGGAAACTTTTGTGAGGAGGTTTAGGTCCTATCCACGGTCTTATGTTGCAACTCAAAAAATAAAAACCCAAGGGGTACCAAATCAATATTGGTAAGTAGAAGGATAAGTAATGGTAAATCAAGGATGTGGGTAATAAGATGGAAAAGATGGTAATTTGGAAGGGATATCTGAACCTATCCATGGTCTTATAAAGAAACTCATAAAGGATGTCCCATTGGGAGTGATCAGTAAGAAAAACAATATTTCCCAAAAGGAAATATGAAGGAAAAGTAATTAAAAATGGAGTTTAAAAATCAAGACTTAGGAATCTTATGAGAAGACCTTAGGAGGTAAGAAGCATACTAAGGACATGAAAAGACATTAGGTGACTAGTGGTCATTTATGTATAAAGAAAACCCACTTTATATATACTCAAAGCTTTGTAATAAAATAGGTGTGCTACTAAGATAAAATAATTATGGTAGATTGGTACAAATAAAATTAAAATGGACCTACCTTCCCACAATGTGTTCCCCACTCCTCAGGACCCCTTACAGAGCCATCGATCTACTAAGAAGATTGGTACTAGTATGATAAAGTAGGTAGCACTAAAAGATTTTTTTATTCTCCTCTTCTAATTTACTACTCTACCACACCCAAAATGACCTCGGCTCTAATGTGAGGCCAACTATGGATTTTGAGCTTTGACTATAATAAGGAGATGTGCTTTGAATCACACTTTTAGTGTGATTTGACTTTTAAGAATATTTTTTACTTTTTTGATATCATTACCTTTTTTTTAAATGATTTGTATTTTAACTTTATTTTGAAGGCTTTTCAGTATTCCTCCTCCATATGGATTTTGAATGACCAAGCATGAGAGAGATAATGATACACATGAATGAGTTGTAGGCTAAGGCTAAAAGAATCTAAGTACCTAGGATAATAGACTAATTAGAACACTTAGGATTGACAATGAAATGAGCATGTGATTTCAATTCTCAACCACATATATTCTTAGTTTATGGAAAAAGGAAGAAGGGAAAAAGGAGATCCAAAGGAGGACCGATGAAAAGAAATAGTAATGATAAAGATTGCTTGCAAACTAATCACATCGTAATAGGAGATAGTAACCAAAGGGAATAGGGTAAATATAACCAAGTCATCATGACAACTATTTATGGAAAATAAAGACAATAACTCAAACAATCATGAAGATACAAGGGAAGATTTTTTATAAAAACTCTAAAGGAAAATAAAGCAAATAAATAATAAGAGAAAGACAATCATATGTTGAATGAAAAATGATAACATAAGATAACTATAGTACAACAAGAAAGATAAACATGATATAAGATAATAAAGAATTTGACACAGTGTCAAATGATATAATAAATAAAAAATACTATTGGAGCACACGTCCAATCCAAAAATGAGAAAGCACCATACATATGCTCATAAATATTGGTAAATTTATCAATACACATTATCCAATACATCAAATAAGTCTCTATAAATCTAAATGCAAACTACATCTAAGGTTTATTCAATCTTCAATGAATACTGGGCAAATACTTCTTTTCTAATCTCCATAATTGAAAAATTAGGAATGCTCAAAGGATCATGTTGAGGAAGAAAGTTAGGCAAAGGCTAGTTAGGAGAATGCATGGAAATATGATCTATATGAAAATAAGGAATCACAGGTGAAGAAGGATCCACAGGTGAGGGAATGTCCATAGGTGAAGGAATCATAGGTGGAGGCATAGAAGGTGGGGAAAGGACCACAAGAGGCAATGGAACCACTGGAGGTGGAGCCATGGGAGAAGAAGGAGAAACCTTATTGTAATAATGACCTATGGGAAGAATAGTAGAAGGTCTAGGGATGGCTACAAGGTGATCCTTAAGATGTTGAATAATGTGGCGATGATTAGTGTGATGCATGCCACATAGGTGCCATAGATAATATAACTCACCATACTTAGGTAAATATTTAAGACGTACCTTTGGGGGAGGTATGGCTTTGTCTAAAGATGGGGAAGAAGGATAAAGGTATCAAGGTATTGTCTCAACTTGTGACAATGGGTGGAAAAGTGATTATCTAACCCATGGAAGCAATAGATAAGCTTGTGAGTGGTTTTAGGAGCACTCATAGAAGGAGGTGAAATAGGAATGGAAGAAACTGAAGAGGACTCATCAGCCCATTTAATGGGCACAGGAGCCATCTTAGGTAGTGGAAGTAAACCATCATCAAGGGATGGTGATGATGAAGAAGGAATGGAACTAGGATCAATAGGAGGATCACTAGGATGAGAAGTAAGAAGGGGCTTAACAATAGTAGGAGAGGAAATAAGTTTAACTATAGTAGAAAAAGGAAGGGGTTTAACTATAGCTGGCCCTACTAAAGGAAGGGTGGGATTTATAAAAGTTCTAAGGAGGACTACCCTAAGTGTGGGAAAATGATAAGGTTTGGTCATAGCATGGTCCAAGAGTATGGTCCTAAGTGACTCCTCAGAAACTGGAGGTATTAGTGCCATCTCCATCTTTTAATAAAGAGGAAAAATACAAAAATCAAGAACTATAAATGAAAGAGAATGATGAGATGCACAAAAAGACTCAAGTAAAGAAGAGTCGTAATGATCAATCTTGGTATCACAGGCCTGAATAAGGCCACCTAAAAGAGGATCATCTAAAGAATAGCCATCATCATAATGTGGAATATGAAGATCAATGAAACAGGTTGGGATGGCCTTGTCATCAGAGGAAGCTTGGTGAATAGAGTGCCTAGCCTTGGTTAAGACTATGGGAATGTCATAACAAGGAGGATTATGATAATGAGGATGTAAGGAAGCAAAAATATCTGAGATGAGATGAGGTGAAAGATCAAAAGTTTTGATCTTTAAGTTAATCTTGTCAGTTTCATCATGATCAAAGTCTAAAAGGTTGGGAGAAATGTTACCAATGAGCTCAGAATACCCATTGTAACCTCTAGTTGAGTTGATCAAAAAAATTAAACTCTATGACTCGTGGAATGGAACACTAGGTAAAGGCTCAAGGGTAGGAATACTGAAGACACCATGATCTTGGAATTATTAAAAATTCCAAGGGTTAGTGTCTCTTTGAATCTTGTAAATGGATCCATTGTGAGGAAATTTTATGCATTGGTAAGCAGAAGATATGACAGCTTGCATACGATGAGTCCACGGCCTAAAAAGTAAGATGTAATACAAAAGGGGAAATTTTAAAATCATCACCTTCACATGAATGGTGATAGGTAGGATGGTAATGAGAAGCCACACACACCCTAAGGGAGACATTTTCCTTCTATCATATCCTTGATAGATGTTACATGTAGACTTGACATTACATTTGTAATATCCAAGAGTCTTAATGAAATTAAGGGAAGTGGCATAGGTGTTAGAACCATCATTGATCAAGGCTCACTTTACTTGGATTTAACCTAGTTAGATTCTAATAAATAATGGAGGATCATCTATATGAAGTAGAATCTTATCTAGAATCATAGATGATATGATAAATCATAAAGAAAGAGAAGTGTTTATAGTTTCAACAACATTCATAGACATATCTTCACATTATTTTAAGATACTATCCTCAAATCAAAATAAAGTGGCCTCCCATCCTGATAGAGGAGGGTGAGGGATATTCATCTCAAATAAGACTTGCATGAGGTAGTTTATAAGATGTGGAGATGTCCTCATGAGTCCAATCAAAGGTATTTAAGATGTAAGATTAGTAAGTTCCACAATGGGATCCCACTCATCATAACCCATAAGGATATTTTTAGATATAGGTGCATAATGATTAAGATGATCTTTGGAAGGTGGATCTGAAGATCATTGAAATTTATGTTGATAAGAATGAAAAGGTTGAGAAGAAGGTTGTAAATCATTTGGTGATGAAGAAGTAGTTATTTTAGATTGATCTTGAAGTTTGGAAAAATAAGTGTTAGTAGAAATTGGATTGTCATTAGTATTATAAGATGAGGGGAGAGAAGTAGAAATAGTATGAGATGTGTCATCTAAGGGAGAATCATAAATTGGATCATCAAAATAAATAAGTTATTCTTGCCCCAACTCATTTAAATGAGTTGGAGAAGAATCTTGGATAACATGATATGTCTTATGGGAAGGAGTGTAGATAGGTTGTGAATCAATGAAAGCCACCACTCTTTGCATATTAGTCATCTTAACCACATTCTCTTTAGAATTTGGTTCAACAAGAATTTCTACATTATTTTTGGAAGAAGTGGGATTTTCTTGACCTTCTTGGATTGGTTAATGATTAGGTAAGGGGTCTTTATAGATAGATAAATGATCATTTACTTGATTTAAGGCTTTGAGTTTTAACAAGTGATTTATATTCTTTGAAATAAATCTCATAGGCTTGTTGATGCTTATAGATAATGAAATCATGATCAAAATTTGGGAAAAGAAGAAAGTCCATGGACAAATTGTGGAGTTGTTTACAAGTCTCATGAGAGTGACCCCAGCTAACATGAAACCAACAAAACTTATTAGGATCATACCATGATTTCATAGATCAAGTAGGGTCAAGATCTTATGGAAGAGGCTTGGGTAGACATTTAATTAATTAAACTGAGGATAAAGGCTTATGGACATTAATGTTGTTTATTGATAAATGAGGATTAGTGCATTGTTGAGAAGGAGTTGGTTTCAAATAAGAGGTAGGAATGATTGATTGAACATTGTGAATGATGTTAAATGAATCGGTAACACCATAATTGGTGATATTGTGATTTTTGTTATTTATTAATAGGTGAGGGCCCATAGAAGGTTGGGGCAGATCAAATTGATGCATGAGGAAATCTTATCTTTTATCTTGATCTATAGTTTCCTCCTAGGTATGTGGAGAAAGGTTATGAACTCGATATTGTAATTAAGGAAATAAATCATTTGTAAAGAGATGAAAGAGATTGTCATCCTCCATGTTATGTTCACATTTATTTGACAAAGTCTTCCATCACTTAACAAAGGCTTGGATAGTTTCATTTTAATTCTATTTACAATTGATGAAATAGGCCAAAGTGTTGTCTACAAGATCACTAGTTTGAGATTCTTGTGATAAATCATTTACTAAGTCCTCCAAACTAGTGATAGAGTGTGTTTTATGTTGATTATACCAATCCAAGGCATCACCTATGAGGGTTTTGGATAGGATTTTGATAGCAGCAAAGATATTTAACTTGACCCAATCCTTGTAAATATTTACAAATGTCTTGAGGTGAAGAGTAGGATCGATTGATCCATTGTAAGAAATTATAGGTATTATACCTCCAATGTCAATGTTAGAAATTTAGGTGGTAAGAGATTCATTTTGTAAATGCTTGATGAATTTTTTGACCAATGGAGGTTGAGGAATGAGATTTCATTGAGAATCTCAAAGAGGAAGAGGAGGAACACTTTGGTTATGTGTACCCCAAGTCATTGGTTAAGGATTGGTTTGAAGATTAAGAAGGTAGTTTTGCATTCTCATCATTTGATTCATATTATGATCTTGGAATGTGTTCATTTTATTGAGAGTTTACAATAATATTTGATGAGTTTAATTAGTGTTATGAGAAGTAGTATTGGTTTTTGTGTTGGTGTTAGTGGCTTGGGTACCACTATTGGTATTGATATGAACTTGGGAAGAACTATGAGAATTTGAAGCACTAGTGGAAAAATTTACTTGTGAAGCAAAATATGGACTAGTAAATGGTTGAAAAGATGAAGCACTATAATCATGAGTACCTTGGGTATCACTTGATGAACTAGTGGAAGGATTAAGGATAGTGGATCTTATGAGAGGCCCACTAGAGGTAGAACCTGCTATGTTAGTTGAGATACTCGGCATGGAGGTAGAAGAAGTTAAAGAAGATGTCATAGCATAAGGATTAAATATTGATGGAAGAGGTTGAGAATCAAGGAAATCAATACCACCAAATTTGGTTGAGAAAGTGGGAGTACGAGAATGAGGTTCTTCAACTTGATGGTTAATCATGAGGTCATAGATGGTGAAAGGATCCTTCCTTCTATGTTGATGGAATTTTATGATAAAGAAGAGAATTTCAAGAGTATAATCTAACTCAATTTGATCCTCTAAGAGAAGAGGAGGGTTTTAATGCAAAGGGGTATGAAGAGGGGTCCCATAGTTCATTGTGTGAGTTGCAATATGAACATTATCAGCATTCATGAAAGGAGCCTTACTTTGTCTATGGGAGACCCTATTAGGATTTGTGAATTCCATCATATTTATTGACAAAACTTCAGTGTTGTCAAAAAACACAAAGTCCATGATGAAAGAAAGAGAAGCAAGATGAGAAAGTAAAGAATCAGAAAGTGACTAAAAATAGTACTAGGTCAACCTGGTCAACCTAGTGCAAAAATAAGGGCTATAAAACTATATATGGTCCACAGGGTCAACCTAGTTTAGTGAATAATGATTGGTAAAAAGAGGTAAATATGTTGTAAATATTATAGAGTCAACAAGGTTGACCTAACACCAGTGTATAGGGGCTAAAAAAAGGTATAAGGTCGAAAGGGTTGACCTAGTACATTAGACAAGGAAGAAAAAACATTGATAACAAGCTATGAATTAAAGAAAGATAATTTCAAGTAATGTAAGAAAGTAGTAAGTACTGAAAGGGAAATAAATATTTAATTGAATTGATGCTAGCCAATCAAACTGATGCACATAAATAAAAATCTTGCACTAACACTAGATAATGAAAGTTTTTACACACACAATTGATCAAAGAACAAGCAAAAAACTTGAAAGTAAAGCTAGCTACTTGGTTAACCTATAATGTTAGTTAGATTATTAAGAATGATTTTTAAATATAAAGGGAGATTGGTTATAAGCAAGGTATTAGATAGAAATCTATGGATATTTTTAGGTATGTTTAGGATGAAAGGTACTATAGTGGCAATGATATAGGCTTGGTATTGGGTCCTAACCCCTCACTTCACACACTACATAAATAAGGGTAATGAGTGCTTAGCCAAAACATACCATTAACCATGATTTATACTTGACTAGAGCATCAAGTTGGCTTCCCCCTTGGTGATGAAATCCAAGTAAGTAAACCTAGGTAGTTAAATGTTCAAATGCTTGTTGATGTTTATGTGGTTTGGCCATGTGTGTAAAATAATATAAATAGTGAAACTAAATGATTGATTGAAAATCCCCTAATTAGACTATGTGAACTATTATAAGCATGCAAACAACTTAAAAGAAAGATGTGATTAACATATATGGTTAATTCCAACTTTGAAACAAGGTATAGTTGAGAAACTATATGGATAATCATATAAAATAGGGTCTATAGGGTCAAACCTATATTGTGGAAGTAAAGTCTAAAAGTGAACTAGGTCGGTCAAGTCAACCTAGTTATTTCAAAAAATATAGAACACAGAACTAGGTCCATAAGGTTGACCTAGTTGATTGTGCAAATATAGTATTAAATACTACAAACTTAAAAGGAAAGTATAGATAAATAAAGATACAAAAGAAACAAAAACTAAACATGAATGGTTTAGAGATGAAAAGGAGAATATTTTTGATCTAAGACCTTGGAGAAAATTTGAAAAACCTTGCAAACTAGGTCAAGATGGTTGATCAATCTATACAAGAACCTATAGAAAAGTGTTAAAAATGCACTAGGTTGACCTAGTCAACCTAGTAGGTTGGACTAGAAGTCTGAAAACCTAAAAAACTTATACTAGGTCAAGTTGGTTGATCTAGTTTCTTGTTCCTGCAAACTTGTGCATAGAGATAAATAATTGGGTTGACAATATTGATCTAGCATAGTAAAGATATGATAAAAATAAAGACAAATATAAATGAAATAAGTGATAGAGATCCTACAAGGGTTAGTTTCATGTTGGGTTCACCAAAATGTATGTAATTAGAAATGCATCATGTACATAAATCAATCCTAGATTAGATGGGATAGAGCACACCTACACTTCCAATTGAGGAGCTTTCAATTTTGAAGCAAGAGCATGACCAATGTGAGGATCCACTAGAATAGATTAAGGGATCACTTTTCATGACACACCATGTGAGGTAGGGTTCCAAATCCTACAGTCTAACACAATCAAACAATAACCCTAAAAGATTCCTATGATTTAATATTTCACTAATATAATAACAAGAAAAGTAAATCTAATCTAGTGCACACCAAAGCTTGTATAGAAGACATATACTCATGTCAATGTATATGGAATCTGAATACATGGAATAGAATAATTAAAATTCACTATCTATCTACTCTTACAAAGGAGGAATAAAGTTAGGAATACTTACCCTTGAAGATGAACCTGTCGAGCCTCAATCTCCCCCTTGGCCAAGGTGCTTCATAAGAGATTGTTATGGTCTGTAAGGATAACCAAGATAAATCAGCTCTAGTCTACACAACCTATCCAAGCATCCAAAATACTTATCCATAAGATGAGATCAGAGCTTCAAAGAAAGTATTAAACCCTAAAGCTTTATTTCCCAAGTAGAATGGTTAATATGTAGATGTTCATTCATACTTATTCATTTAATTCTTTGATCTTATAAATGGTGGTAAATAACCTTATGTATATAGTATAAACTTACCCTAAATCATTCAGGAATGTCGATTATGCTAGGTTGACCCAGTCAACCTAGCACATTTTTGCGATAACTCACTAGGTATGTGTTAGGTCAGTCAAAAGACTAACAAACCAAAAGAGAGAGTAAGACCCTAAATTATGCTAGGTCAACGTAGTTGATCTAACATAACTGATAGGTCAAAAGGGTGCTAAGTCAAGAAATGAAGGATAAAATATAACAAGTGATAGGAATAGGTAGAATTAAGAAGAATAAGCTTGGGGTTCAATGGTTTCAGGAGGTTAGTGTGTGGATGGCAAGTGGCAAAAAGGACAATAATCTTATGAAGCACCAATGGTCTACCCACTCCTTTCCTAGTGCACCCCTTAAGGCATGTACTCATAAAAATTGAGACTCGACAGGTTCCTACAAGATAAGAAGTATCAGTAATCAAGAAAAGTTTAAAAATATTATGTGTATATAGTTACGATGCCATATTCACTACATTTTTTACTGATTCTTATCTTGAAAAGTAAGTGTGTCATTAAGCTTATCCTTGAATATTAATTTACCTAAATAGTTTAATCCACAATAGGTATGGGAATTAAACCCATAATGAACCATATTGGCCTCTCAATCTTGATCTCATCATTTTGAAAAATATGAAAAATATTATTAAAAGATGATATATGTTAAACATGATTTTATTTTTGATAGGTTGAAAATATTGTTATGTAAAATACCTTGTAATTTTCTATAAATTAACTGGTGAGACATGTTTTTAAGAATATTTTTCAATTTTTGCACATACTCACTAATAGGCTCATTTGATCCTTGTTTAAGTTGTACACAATATGAAAACATGACCTTTTGGCTAATGTTAATGGAAAAAACAAGTTATAAATTATCAGCCAAGGCATTGAAATAACACATTAAGCCTATTGATAAGGGCTTAAAACCAATACAAGGCATAATAATTGAGACTTATAAGAAATAATTTGGTCAAGAATTTAATACTTTACACAAATTCAACACATGAAGCATAAAAATATAAAATATGATGTGAAGGATCATCTTTGCCATTGAATGCCTCAAATTTAGGTAAAATTAAATTGGTAAAAAAAAGGTTATATAATGACCTCATGATCCAATGGGTTATATAATATATCATGAGAATTAACCATGTGACTATGTCTTTAGCATCCCTAAGAAAGTTGTTGAATCTTCAGTTGCATATTGATGTAGAGGGTTAACTCACAATATTTATCCTTGTCAAATTGTCTCACTCTTTTGTCTTGTTTCAAAATCTACTTGCTTGGCAATAGACTATTTTTTTAATCTTCATGCAATATCCTAAGGTTCAACTAATTGGTTTATGGACTCCAATGTCTTAATCATGTTTTTTAGGGTCTCAATGACTTATCAATCCCTTATAAACACTCTTCATAGCATTTTCCTTATTACATACATCCCTACCCTATCTCACAAAGTATCTAGTAGCCTTTTTTTGTGGAATTTCACTCTATATGGAAATGTACAAAAGTCTATGGGAAATATGACACCTAACCAAGTTCCCTTTATAGATTTATTTTTATCTACCAACTTTCACCATTCTAACTCTTCTTCTAATCCATTGTTCTAGTCCTCTCTTGGCCTCATATTAGCCCTTTTAGGTATTATAGGGCTTCGTTTATACTTAGTGGTCTCTACAAGTATGGAATCATATAAAAATCTTCTAAAAACTTCATAATCTCTTTTTAGACACATACATCTATCTCTTGACCAAGTTTGGGTAGGTTTCACTAGTTAATATTTTTGTTACAAATGATTTTATTTCCAAACCCTAGCAACAAAGTTTCCTACAGTCTAAGGAACTTGAGAGCATTTAAATGCTTAAACCCACTTTGTACAGGGTTTTAAAAGATCCTATATGTTTATTAGGGTTTTTTATACTACCACTTACCTCACGAAATCAAATAATGTGTAAAATTCAACCTCTATTCCATTTTGAACTCATGTTTTGCTTCTTCTTTATGCACAGTCATACAACAACCGGGTCTATAGGGTACTTCATTGGGGTCTGTTTGATCTCTAATGCTTCTTAGACTTAATGAATGATTCAAATAGTTAGATATTCACTACATTCTCCTTTTTCAATCTTTAATAATACACATAACCTCCTTTTTTTAGATTCTTAATAACACTCTTGATTAAACTGAGCACATAATCATAGTTACAAAATGTCCAATATTGTCTTAAGACTTTTGAATCCCAAATGGATTTCACTAACCTTTGCACAAAGTTTAAGGGACTATAAAACATCCCAATCCATATTTTAAAAACAAGAAACACACACCATTATGCCTCCATATATTATTTATCATACTTTTGTTGGCTCAAGTTGTAGACACTCAAAAACATCACCTTGACCAGTTTTCGATGTCGAACTACCTTGGACCTATTTTCAACCTTTAGTTAGCTATTCACCTAGTTAATTCACCCTTAAAAAACCTCTTCTAATTTAATATTCATTAACACACCTAGGACACCTTGTCTAAACATTTTTAAACCTTAACTTAGAACTTATTTTTACCCTTTTGTGCTTGGGAGTACGACCATTGATGGTTAGCCTAACCATCGATGGTCAGGTATCCAAACTTGCCTCAATAACTTTCAAATATAGGCAAGACATACATGGGAAAAATGGAAAATTTCCATGCAAACCTTATAGCTTACCATGTCTTCAAATTGGCATATTTATTCCAGACCAACTTAGTGACTTCCTTCCTCCTCACTTAGAAACTTTGTGCTATAAATTGAGGGCTCTTGGAAGAAAAAAGGATCTAAAAATTGCATCTAGGCTCTCTTGTTTTCTTTATGTATGCATCTGAGATCCTAAAACTTTGTCTACATGACTTTTGAAGGATCTAATTTCCTTCAGCTTGTCATTGGCTTCCACTTTGCATCACACAAGTACATTTCTCTTATTTTTAGCATTTCCTTTCTCCACTAAATATTTTTGTCTCGATCAGATCACCTGCACATTATCCTTTACCTAAAGAACCCATATTTAACCTTTTTCCCACTTTCCACTCCACCCCTAACTCCATTTAAATTCCCTACAACTTTCCATAGCCAACCATCATCAATTATTTCAACCATCATTGATTACATGAACTGTCACCAGTTACCTAACTATCACCGATCAGGACAAACATCATCGGTCAACCTAACCACTGATGGTCACTATCAAGGAAAATAATAGATTATTATTTTCTCCCCTTTCACACCCATTTATACCCTATCTTTGTTTTTAGCCTATTTACAGAGATTGCTCACATCCTTTAGACCTGACCTTGATCCACTTGTGCATGGTATTGACCTGTCATGCTATACTTTTTCTAAACAAGTATGTTATTTATTTCTTGCATAAGCATTCATGTTATTATCAATTTATCATCTTTCATTTCTATTATCAAAACATTTTTATCATTATGGGAGTGGATTGACAGCCGTCTAAGGGAGCTTTTACTTCTTGGATCTAGCATGTTGTTAGGTAGTCCACCTTTCATACTCATTTAACAAGCAAGTTGGTTTAGTGAAGTCTTATTTCAAGTAGTCCTTCCTCACCAAAAAGGATCTCCCACTTTTTTTGATCATCAATGAGTGCAACATTTAACCATGTACACACCCCTCATCTATTGTTTCTATCCTTTTTTATAAAAGTTGGAAATAAAGTAATAAATGTAGGAAATTTTTTGGCATGCTCGGTGGGACCCCTTTTAGGTTTTTAGTTCTTTTTATTCATATAGTTTCCTTAGTAAAAATTCATGTTCTTGCATTTCTATTATTTCTAAATTCCAAAAGATAGAAATTTCTTTTATTTTTTAAGAATCAAAAAGAAACATAAAAAGTTTCCATCTTAGGGATAGGTTGTATTTTCATCCTACATTAAGTGCATTGTAGTTGTTCATTATTTTCATACAAAGACATCAAAAATTTATTTTGGTTAAAATTGAGTGCATTGATTATCTTATCTAATTAATGCATAACTCACCCAGATTAACTAAAATCAATGTGACTTAAGTGTATCACACTTATGTTACACTACCAAACCACTTGCATAAAATAAATACCAAAACTTACTTGAGACAAGGCCCATTGAGATTTCATCACCCTTTGGATCACCTTACCCTACTTGGTGATCACACTTGGATTTCATCACCAAGGGGAGGACCCACTCCATTCTCTGGTGGAATATAAACTCTAGATAAATGGTAGCTATTGGCTAAATGGCCCAGCTCAGCGTTGGATTCATGAAGTGCCAGGAGTAAGCCCCCAGTACCAAACCACGTACATGGTCTAGTGTAGATTCTTTGAGCACCCAAATTTAACCTAAAACCATCTTTAGATGGCTCTTCTAGTACCCAACTTGCAATCCAATTTCCCCTTTCACACTCTTTAAGGCTTAAGCCAAAAATGATTTAAAATGAATCCTAAGATTAATTATGCTTTTAGTGTGTGCTTTATTTGCTTTGGTATTTTCTTTTTTTGCTCATTATTTAAGGTAAGAGGTTCATTATCTATTTCTAATTTATTGTATGGTCTTAACTAGACAACAACTAAGAAATCAAAACAACCAACCACCAATTTCTTCTTCATCTTCATCCATGGATTACACCTAGGATGTTGATAAATCACCCCATTCTTCACCACACCATTCTCCCCCACCTACCATGCCTCCAATGATTCCTAAGGTAAATTAAAATTTTTCCACCTTTTTGGAGAACAATCTAGTGGCTTTGCAATAGTATATTAATATATTATCCTACCATACCTCAATGGCTTCATTTCCTCCCATGAATCCACCTTATGGTATGCCACACCACCTCATAGTTACTGTTACACAACCCAACCTTCTATTATCCAAGCTTCTTATTCAATAATTGGTTCATCTACCACCACCACCTAGACACATGTTATCCAAACCAATACTTATAATGTTGGCTCAACTTTACCCTTTGTCACTTATACCCCTTATATCGGTGTAGTGTCTTCCATACCCATTTCTATCATTCCCTCTAGCTTAACCAATATACCAACCTTAACCCCCTTTCAAAGTTTGGTTCTATCCATACCACAAACACTTCCCCCCCATTAGCACTAGGGTAACTACCCATCAACAAACCATGAGCACTTTAGCATTACCAACCCAAATCATGCACCCATCAACCAACCCAAATGTACCCCTACACCAATTGTTATCATTTCCTCTGTAATCCCCCACAACATACTATCAATATATTCCCAACCCATAGGGATATATTATGCCTTCCACTTAACCCTTAATGCCTACCAGTCTTGTTGGGGCACTATCCCAACCTCAAGTTACCACATACCAATATGTGCCCACTTTTGTACCTCCTATCACATACCAATTCATAGCTACAACCCAACCTCAATAGAACTTACCATTGAATTATGTATATGCCCAACCCCAACTTGACCTAATAAGGATGATCATGGATAAGATGACCCATCTTGAGCCATCTATCTTTGGGTTCCATAACCTTTTATCCTACAACTAATCTGTAACAAACCTATCAACCCATATGTCCCAATTCATGCTTATCCTCCTCAATGGTATCTCCTCAAATTATCTAAGTTTCAAGGTAAGGAGGATCCTTGATAACATTTGAGGGAATTCTACCATTCTTGTTATTTGATCGTATATGATGACACCTTCCTCCTACAAACTTTCCCTATGTCTTATCAAGACCTGCCTTGGATTAGTACGGTGCCCTTCTTAATCACTCTATCTTTTCATTTTCCCAACTCACCCAAATCTTTTTAGAACATTTTTCAGTGAACATATCCAAGGTATCCATAACTAACCTCTATTTTATCAGGTAGTTTGATGATGAATAAATTACTTAACTTCTTTGCATGATGGTGAAGTCTCATTAATTAACTATCCTTTTCACTACCCCAAATAGAACTCATTGAACTTTTCTCTAGGGGTTTTTCAAAACACATTGCTCCCACCCTTCAAGTGCAAACATTTAGAACCTTTGATGAAGCATTCACAATGGTAAATAAACTTAAAAATTGAGCCATAGACAAGGGTAAACTAAAATTGTGAAATAAGAATTCCACTTTTAAGCCCAATGACCCCTCTTCCACCAAAACATCAAACCAAACCAATACTAAATCCAAAACATCTTCAAACATTGTTATCTTAAAAATTGTGCCACCTCTGACCGTTAACCCATCACATCAAACCACTCCTTCCAGCCCTTCTTGCCCACCAAACCAAAATCAAAATCAGGATCCCTTTAAACAATTCACACATATAGGAGAATCATATGCCTTTGTACTAGACAAACTACTCAGCTAACCTTATTCAACTTCCATGAATCAAGCTAGCTTAATAATTTGACCCCTCTCACCCCATGCTTGAGTGGTACAATGAAAATAACCATTGTGCTTTTCATCGAGTTATTAGACATGACATAAATTAGTGTAACACTTTTAAAATCCTTATCCAAAACTTGATTTACAATGTTGAATTGTCATCTGACAACCCCAATGGACCTCCTAATCATTCCCTTGATATTTTTTACAAACCTTTTCCTAACCACGCTCCACCAACCTAACCCCATAACAACTAATTTGAACCATCATCATCCCAAGAGACACACACAATAAATATCATCATAAATGAGCCCATGGTAGATGAGCCCCACAGTTTTATTGTGCCTTCACCAACCTCACCTATGGAAGAAGCAAATTCACCTCTTATCCCTTTAGAGACCCAAATAGAAGAATCTATAGCCCCCGTGTCTTCACTTGATCAAACCATACCCATTCCTACTTCTTCGTTCATGGAATCAACCTTTGATTTAACCTCCTCTTATTCTACTCCACCAAATGGTATGGTAGAACCCTCCTTTTTTCCTTTGGATACCCTAGTGAAGGAAGAAACTAGGACCATACCTACACCCCTGACCAAAGAACCATCTATTCCCCTAATCACCCCATAAGCAACCATTACCTCATCTACCTAACTAAATATTTTAGAACTTTCTATCTCAAGTAAATATGAAGTAACCCCACCTTCTTCCTTGTCTAAGGGCTTAACATTTGAAATGACTGATCAAGGAACCAAACCCATTGACAAGCCCTTTTCTCAGTTAGTGCAAAGTCTAGAATTTGCCTCACAACCTAACCTAGATAGAGCCACCCTTTGGCACTCTTTGGGGATCCCATACCAAAATAGAGCTAAACCCTCAACCTCATTGGCATCCACCCTCAAACCTATTATCACCCCATAATCAAACATTCCTTGCTCCCAAGACATGAGAGAATTATATCACTCACCTCCACCTAGATCATCTCATAATTTTCTCGCTAAACTAGCCAAGACTCTAGGTATCCTTTCCACACCTAACATCACCCATATTCCCATCAAATTATACCTAACCCCCTCTAGTATACCTAATAAACCACCAACCAAGATGGATCGAAGGGTGCAGTTGATTAAACCTCATCTTCAAGCTTGACCTATGCCACCTCCTCATTTACCATCTATTTTGGGACCCCACCCTTCTATCATCCTAGTCACCTATTCTACTTCAATTAAACCAACACCCTTTTCTATGCCTACCCTTCCATCACCCAATCCATTGACTTCTTCGTCATTCTTAGCTAGTTTATCCCCTTCCACTTTCCCACCTATTATCAACACCTCATCCTCTACCTCAAAACCATCTACCAATAACCAAATCATAGTTAAACTGACCCAACCCAAACTATCTACTAAATTTTCTCAACCACCTACCCTTTCTAAGGTCAAGACCATGCCTAAGAAGGTTATTATTTCCTCAATGAGCATTTAAACACCCTTAACACCTCTAGATGAATCCTACTCAGTTATTTTATATAGGTTATTGCAAATGTCCTCCATTAAACTTCTACTTATTAATCCATTCACCCCCTCTAATACCAAACCCTCTTGGTTTGATGATACTTAGATCTGTGTGTACCATAGGATGCTAGGACATGACACAAACAATTTCAAAAATCTCCAAGATTTTGTTCACTACTTATATGATGATGATGATGATTTGTTATTATATGAACCACTTTCACCTCCCTTACTAGCCCAACTACCAACCTAACTAATTCAACCACCATCCCAACCTACACCCACTTCCCCACTTTCACCTAAAAGTGAGGGGAGGAACCGAAGCAATCACCTAGTCCAACTGAGCCCATTCTCCATACCATCCACGTGATTACTTGATTTTAAACTCAATAAAGAGGTAAAGGAAGAGCCAATGTGTCTATGCCATGGACTTATCCTTTAGACTCCCAACCTTCCAACCAATCCTTAATACCAATGCCTTCACCTACACCATCACCATCACCAAGGCCCAAGGTGTCCATCTTTGGTTCCCCACCATCTAACCCTTCTGAATCCATTCAATGAATTGTGTTGAAGCAACTCTACCAGATGCCATTCAAGATGAGTCTTTATGAGTTAATCAATACATCACCTCATCACCATTAGGTGTTGATAGAGGCTCTATAATCTAAAAAGGTTAAACTAGATGGCCCTCAACCTCTTACATCCTTCATTAAATCCCTCTAACATTTTTCCATCGTCACCTTCTAAGATTTTGAGATACCTTCAACCCATTTCGAGTGATTTGACCCCCTCTCTTTGTCACCATATACATTAATCACACCCACATCAAAAGGGTAATGATCGATGGTGGCGCTAGAATCAACATAATCTCCTCCCATGTTTTTGATCAGCTACATTTACCAAAGAACATCATGGCCAAAATCACAATGGGTTTTCACTCCTTTAATGACATAATGGATACTACCTTGGGGACCATTGTCCTTCAAATACACTTAGGTCCTTGCACTATTCTCAAGTTATTTTATGTTGTAGAGGGTGAGTTCTATTATAGCATTCTATTTGGACAACCTTGGATCTGAGATATGAGTTGTATCCCTTATAATTTACACTGTTATGTTAAATTCAAACATGAAGGATAGGCTATAACCATTAAGGCTAATTCTAGTCCTTTTACATCTTACAACATGACCTATAGGCCTAATGATGTCCTTACACATTTATCTCTTGCATAATCAACTGACCCCATTAACATAATTTCACTACCAACCATGACCCATAGTGCTTCTACCATCAACAATAATGAAGCCTCAACTAGTGCATCTATCTCCTCTTCCCATATTCCGATTAAGGATTCTTTGGCAAAAACTTTCCAATGTCAATCCCTTGGGTAATATCAACTTTTAGCTTTAGATAATTTTCCCACACCGCATGAATATGGAAACCTTCAAAATGACCCTTCTTATGACCCCAACATAGGAACCATCATCCCCTTTGAACTTCCCAATAATCAAATAAATTTTATCTATGGGGGACTTGATCGACCACTCCTCGCTCCTATCACCACTCTATATATTCAACCCTTCACTTCTGATTTCTCCTATCTAAGCAATCTAAATTTTGCCAAAACCTATCTTCATTTTTGTGCTTGGAAAGGATTTTGTATGGGCCTTTATAAACAAGGACCTCATGAATTGCCAATTATCAAAACTCAAAAACCTCATGAGTTATTTGGACTTAGGTTCAGACCCCTAGAAGAGACCACCTCACCAAAACCTATTTCTACTCCTGTGGAAGAGATTCCATCCTCACCTAGTTCATCTTCCTAAAACAAAGACTTCGACATCATCCCATTTGACTTTTTTTATCAATACCATTAGTTTAGTCCCACTAACCTATCAACAAGGTGGCCAAACTAAAACCTTTCCTCTCATCCATCCTAAGATGATCGACCGTGATTTACACACCATTCATACCATTTAGCATTAAGATGATGATTCCATCCTCACCTATCTTGGTACATAAAATTCTTCTATCCATAAATCTCTCCTTATTGAAAACCAAACCATGCTTAATGAATCAACTATCGACATTAACTTGGGGACCTAAGAGGACCCTCGTATCAATAAACTTGGCAAATCCTTAAACTCAAATGAGAAATGGGATTATCCTACCTTCCTTTAAGACTATAACATCACATTCATGTGGTTTTATCAATATATGCTTGAGATTGACCCCTCCATCACTCTCTATAACATCTTTACCCATCCTAAGGCTAAGATGATATAATAAAAGCTTCACAAAATTCACCCTCACATAGTTATTCTCATCAAAGAACTTAAACATCTTCTATATATGAACTTCATTTAACCCATTGGCTATCCATAATGGGTCTCTAATATTATTCTTATTACCAAACCCATTGGGGAACTCTACCTTTGTGTATATTTCCATGACGTTAACCTTGCATGCCCCAAAGATGAATTTCCTTTACCCAACATTAACCAACTAGTTGATCTTACCATAGGCCACGAGATGTTATCTCTCATGGATGGCTTTTCAAGCTATAATCATATCCTGATCAACCCCTTAGATCAACATAAAACCACCTTCATTACTCCTTGGGGAACCTTTTCCTGTTAGGTAATGCCTTTCAATTTAAAAAATGTAGGAGAGACTTATCAATGATCCATGACCTATATATTCCATGATCTTATCCATAAGATTGTAGAAGATTATGTGGATGATATCCTTAAGAAATCCAAACACCACAAGGATCATTTAGCTATTCTTACTATCATCTTCGATCGACTAATCCAATTCCATGTCTAGTTCAATCCTAAGAAATGCATTTTTGGGGTTCTCTCTTGGAAGATCCTCGGCTTTATCATTTCCCTCTGTGGAATTAAAATTGATCCTGCTAAGGTTAAGGCCATCTTAAAAATGTCTCCTCCAACAAACCTTAAACAACTTCACATTTTTCAAGGAAAACTCCAATATATTCGTTACTTCATCTCCCAACTATCAGATAGATGCCAACCCTTTCACCATCTCCTAAAAAAAGAGACCTCCTTTATATGTACCAAATATTATCAACTAGCCTTTGATTCACTCAAGGAGTACCTTCTTTCTCTGCCAGTTCTTATCCCACCTAGGGATGACCATCCTTTCTACCTTTACATATCTGCCACTGATCACTCTTTAGGTGCAATGTTGGCTCATTAAGATGAACAAAACAAAGAGAAAGCCATCTATTATATTAGCCACACACTTATAGAGTATGAGATAGAATATAACCATCCTAAAAAACTTTATCTCACTCTCTTTTTTGTCTCCTCTAAACTCCATCATTACCTTCTCAATCACAAAACATACGTTATTACCAACACCAACCCACATAAGTATATGCACTCCAATCCATACCAAAATCAACTTATGGCTAAGTGGCTCATGTTTCTATATGAGTTTAATCTTGAGTTTCTTCAACAAAAATCCATTAAATGGAAGGTCATCACTGACCAATTGGCTAAAGCTCCCCTCCCAGATAACCAACCCATTCCATTGACCTTTCTAAATATGTCTATTGTGACTCTTTCTCAAGAAGAACCCCCTTATCAAATAACCATGTTTTTGGTGGATCTAAATGCCAAGATGGTGGGGGTGTGGGCATAATTATCATTCCCCTTCCTAGAGAACCTCTTCCATTTTCCTTTAAACTCAACTTTGAATGTACTAATAACATGGTAGAATATGCAGCTTTGGTCATTAGTCTCCAAACCACTCTCGCTTTGAGAATCAAAACCATTTATATCTTTAGTGGTTCCCAACTCATGATCAACTAAGTCAATAGGTCCTATCAATGTAAAACTGATATTTTTCAAAAGTATAAGTTTCTCATTGACAAACTTTTGATAGCTTTTGAATGTTACCAAATTCAGTTAGTACCTCAATCTAATAACAAATTCACAAATATAATAGCCTCCCTTCCATCTCAAATTCCCTCTTAACCCACTAAATCTAAACTATTTGTCACCATCCATCACTTCATCAATCCTTCATATATCAGTTCAGACCTTCCTACCATTTGTAGTGTGGAGCCATCTCCTTGAGATGTCTGGTATGACCAAACTTTTAACTACCTTAACCTTGGCATCATTCCACCTAACCTCACACAGAATGCCTGAAAGGCCTTCATTCAGGGTACCTCTCATTATACTATACTAAGAGGAATCCTTTATAAACATGGCTTTGATGGCCTTCTTCTCCATTATCTACAAAGTCATGAGATTTCCCATGTTATCAAGGAAACTCATGATAGAGTCTATGGGTGACACTTTAGTGGCCTCATTGTAATTAAAATAATCCTACACCTTGGATATTATTGGCATACCCTTAATCAAGACTGTTATGACTATGTAAAGAAGTGTGTCAAATGTCAATAACACACTAACTTGCATCACATGCCCACTCATGGACTTCAGGTATCTAAAGATTATTGGCCCTTCTCATAATGGGGGCTTGATCTCATTGGAAAAATCAATCCTCACTCATCTCAATGACACCAATTTATCATCACTGCTAATGAACATTTCACTAAATGGGTGTAAGCCATTCCCCTTATCTTGATCAAAGCTAGAAAAATAATCGATTTCATCAATCACCACATCATCTATCATTTTGGTGTCCCTCACAAAATCATAACTAATAACGATAAATCCTTCAAAAACAAGAAAGTTCAAGCCCTCTATGATGCTTTTGGCATCAAGCTTAGCCATTCCTCACCTTATTATCCTTAGGAAAATGGATAGGTAGAAGCCTCCATTAAAACCCTCATTAAGATGCTAACCAAAGTTATAAGTGCTTCAGGTCAGGATTGACACCTACACATCCCATTCACTTTGTGGGCCTATTGCACTAGCATTTGAACCTTCATGGGTGCTTCACCTTTTTCCCTAGTCTTTGATGTAGAGGTTGTCATACCTCTTAAAGTCCAAATTCCCTCTCTTCACATATCCTTGCAAGACATCATTTTTAAAAATTATTATCATCAATAATGCCTCGCACAGCTTGAGTTACTCGATGAGTATCACCTTGTTGCCCTTAACCATCTTCACATCTACCAAAAATGTATCACCTATGATTACTACAAACATCTAAAATAATAGGAATTCATTATTGGAGACCTCATCCTTAAAGAGAACCAACATGCAATAAATATGCAGAAAAGCAAAAAATTCAAATTTGTTTTCAATTAGCTTGGACCCTATATCATCACCCATAAGTATGGATCAAGAGCTTATCATTTGTCCTCTCTTGAAGGAAAACTAGAACCTGAGCCTCTTAACATTTTGCATCTACATCCTTTCTACTGTTAAGGAAGATCTAATTAAACCTTGTTGTCTAACTTAAACTCATCCCTTGGTTTATGAAATTCTCACCTCCCTTACCCTATTACCCTATTCCTCTTGGGGACATTTGTTTACAACAAACCCATATGATTATTTGTTATAAAATTTAGCCCAATCTTAAACATGGGTACCATAGCTCTACCCATGGCATGGTTCTCATGGATACTTTTCATCTCTAACCAAATGGAATCCCATGGTCACTTGTTTCTTAAAACCACTTTCCATTATCTCATAACCACCTTTTGTGGTAAAAATATTACCCTTATAAAGGTCAACCTCTAATCTTGGATAGATGGGTCCATGTCTAAAAAAACATTCAAATATTCTTCATGGGATATAAAATATTATTTCGATCCATTTTCTTAAGTATAAACCATTCCCTTGAAGGATGACTACCAAATAAAGTCAAAAATAGATACACTGATCCCTCAAAGGACAGCTATCAAACACTTCTTCATATTTAGACTTATACCACTCCCATAAAGGATGGCTAAGCCAAAATGTCAAAAATAATGTGTTCATACAAGCCACAATTAGCTCAATCAAAGCATTTGAAGCTTCCCACATTGATCATCTTCACTTTTTCATAAAATCAAGCAATAAATTACCCCCATTAAAATATATTTATCCCACAAAAGGGCCATAATTAGCTCTCTCATAAAAAATTATATTTAAATACTTCCTATATCGATTAGTATACACCTTGTAAGGACATGGACTTGTCTATTCTAGTTCTCAGGTTACCTATCGAAAGGGTAAGTAAATCCACATTAGGTTCCTACATCATCCCTTTTCCCTCTATTTACCTATCATCCCCTTTCTTGTATATCCTCTATAACTCAAAAGACAATGAGCTCACTTGGCACCCTATGTTTATGATGACACCTTTTCACTAAAATCATGATAATGTGAAGCATATAAAAGGTTTATTTTCATTAAGATCAATCCACCTTGGGTTTAATAGGGTCCAAGCTAATGAACCCAACATGACTTTTTCTTACTCTCTCTTATATTAGTTCACGAGGATGTTGTCTTTCATCATTATTTTTCTCACATTTAGTTTTTTACCTACACTTAATTTATGTGTTTTCATTAAAACATTAAATCTTATCTATACTCACCAAAACATTATTAAAGTAGAATGTAATCCATAATGAACAATATCTCATGAACCATGGAATCAAAATAAACACATTATACCAACCATTTTCTTTCACAAGTTACATCACATTCTCACATTATTTAAATATCAAACAATATACATCATAAGCATTGACCACACATTAGAATCTATCCATATAATCAAAATCACATCATCATCAAACCATATATAATCACATGCCTATACTAAGAAAAAAAATCTAAGTAATTATTGTAATCATGGTCTCATAAACAATCATCATCTATAAAATCTAAAAAACATTTAAGTCACTCACCAACATCAGTCCTAATCATCACATCATAAACATATACACATTCATCTCATAAAACATGAAAACACAATCAATATAAAAATCTAACTCATGTCATACATCATATACATATCTCTCACTCATAAACATCTCACATCTTCAGCACGTAGGATAGTATCAAAATACACATATACACCTATCAAAAATATACAATCTCATCATGTGCCTGCACTTGGAGTACCACTACCACTAGTCCCATCTATACCTATACTTGATAATGACCCCTTGGGACCCCTGTCTAACCCACTATCATAGCCCACTAACTTGGGGTACCAAGCATGGCCCCACCACCCATGATAGCTTGGTACTTAGTAAATCTCATGACATGGGGTAACTAATCAAATATTATTGCCTCTTAATAATGAAGCTCCTGTATAGTGGATAAATAATGTGCTTGTGGCACTAAATCTATGGGCCCTCCTATTGTTATTACTACCACACCCATACCAATATACCCCTATAATGTGCCTATATGGCCCTGTAGACTAGCTACTTATCCCTATAAAGTAATGACCTAGGCCCATGTTTGGTCCCTATCCACTGTCACAACCCCCACCTATCCTTGTAGGGCCATAATCTAGCCCTACAACATGTCTACCTACCCCTATAATGTTGTAATCTAGGCTAAGGTAGGTTGTTAGGATTTTATAGTACAATTGATTACTTTTGTATAAGCAACTAAACATGGAATTGAAACCAGAAGTAATAAGTAACTAGAAATCAAAAACAAATAATAGGAGATACAAACAACCAATCTGTATTAAACTCTTCCAGAAGAAAATACAATGAAGAAATATCTCTCTCCTCACACCTCATAGATGTACAATAATTCTCCCTCAAGAGTTCTCTCTCTCTCTCTCTCTCTCTCTCTCTCTCTCTCTCTCTCTCTCTCTCTCTCTCTCTCTCTCTCTCTCTCTCTCTCTCTCTCTCTCTCTCTCTCTCTCTCTCTCTCTCAATTACAATCAACTCAATTACTGAATTATTGTCTAGCAATCATGGAACAAGATTTTTTAATAATCTTCTTGATTCTTACAGATCTTCTTGATCTTGCTTATCTTGCTCAAATTACAATAATGCCCCATGGGTCTCTTAAATAGAATTGAAAAGCAAACAATAATTATAAAAATAGACTCAAGACTAATTTTAGTCTTTACATGCAAACTAACTATTCTCCTAAAAATAGCAATTCTAGAAATGCACAAAAGTCGGTGTCAATCTGAAGATGACCGATGTCGACCGACCCCTAACTGATGTCAATTGGTTCTAATCAATTCCACTAATGTCAGTTGACCCCTAACCAATGTCGATTGGTTCTAACTGATTCCGGTTACTGTGTAAGCCCAACAACCTCCACATTAGCTCATTAGTGAAGCTTTTAGCTCCACAACTCAATAATCTCCCACTTGGAGATAAACAGCTGCACCTGTACTTGTATAGAAACATCCTCTAAACATATTTGGCTTATTTTTCCCTCTTCAAGTTCAATCTTGAAGACCAACAAAAGTTGAATGAAGATTCAACTTCTCCTTTGTTACCGGCTTTGTTAACATATCAGTAGGGTTCTTATCCGTATGGATCTTTTCCAACTTCAACTGTCCATCCTCTAATACCTGTCTAATGAAGTGGTACCTAAGCTATATATGTTTGGTTCTTGAATGAAAGGCTGAATTCTTTGCCAAATGAATTGCACTTTGACTATCACTGTACAATCTACAAATCTTTTGCTCCTTTCCCAACTCTTTCATGAACCGAGTCATCCAAATCATTTCCTTGCTAGCCTCTGTGACTGCAATGTATTCTGCCTCTATAGTAGACAAGGCAACAACCTTCTACAACTTTGAAATCTAGCTAACCACCATTCCACCAATAGTGAACACATATCCTCTGGTGCTTCTCCTACCATCCAAGTCACCTGCCATATCCGAATCTACATACCCATGTAGAGAAGTATTTGACCCTCCATAGCATAAATGCCTACTGCTAATCCCTCTCAGATATCTAAGAATCCACTAAACTACTTTCCAATGTTCCTTTTCTAGATTGGCCATAAACTTGCTGACAACTCCCAATACTTGGGCAATATCTGGTTTGGTACATACCATTGCATACATCAAGCTTCAAACTGCTAAAGCATATGGAACTCTACTCATGTACTCAACCTTATCATGTGATTTAGGACACTATTCTTTGCTCAACTTGAAGTGTCCAGCCATAGATGTGCTTACAGGTTTTACATCCTGCATATTGAACCTCTCCAACACCTTATTCACATAATCTTCTTGAGACAAAATCAAACTATGATTTTTCCTATCTCTCTTAATACTCATGCCAAGGATTTTATTTGCTACTCCTAAATCCTTTATGGCAAATGTGTGAGCTAATTTTACCTTAAGCTTAGTAATTTCCTGCATGTGTCAACCTTCAACAAGCATATCAACTACATATAGTAACAGGATAATATAACTACCATTATCCAATCTATTAAAATAAACACAATGGTTAGATTGACATTTACTAAAGCCATGCTCTATCATAAACCTGTCAAACCTCAAATACCATTGTCTAGGAGTTTGCTTAAGACCATATAAGCTTTTCTTCAACCTGCACACAAGTTTCTCCTTACCTTTGACCTCAAAACCTTTCAGTTTATCCATATATATCTCTTCATCCAAATCTCCATGAAGAAATGTTGTCTTAACATCAAGCTACTCAAGATGCAATTTCTCAATAGCAACTAAAGACAATACAGTCAAAATAGAAGTCATCTTTACTATAGGAGAAAAAAATTCACCAAAATCAATACCTGGTTTCTATGCAAATCCCTTTACTACCAACCTAGCCTTATGTCTCATTTGTTCATTCTCTCCTTCCTTTAAACTATATACCCATTTGTTTTTCAGTGCTTTCTTTTCAGCTAGCAACTCAACCAAATCCCACATATGGTTCTATTCCAAGGAATCAATTTTCTCATTCATGCCATGCTCCCACTGTTTCCTGGATTCTACCTGCATTGCCTCATCAAAAAAAATTGGTTCTCCACCATCAGTGAGAAACAAGTAGTATAAATAAGGGGAATAATGAATTGGAGGTTTACTTACCCTTTCAAACCTCCTTATGGGCATTTGAGGCTCATTTATAGCTTGTTGTTTGCCCAAATTTTCTTCTGATAGTGACCAATCCCAGTCATCTCTGATCGATGCCAATCTACACCTGACCAATGTTGATTCCTCTTGATCGACATCGATTTCCACCTAATCAATGTCGATCTCCACCTGATCGATGTCAGTTTCCACCTGACTGATGTCGGTCTCTATGTTTTTTTGTGAGTGATGATTTTTACCCGTGAGCTTATTTTAGATCATAACCTCTTCCAAATCAAGATTGCCCTGCTCAAAATTATTCAGCCTCTTGATCTGATCACTGTACATCACCTTCTCATTGAAAACTACATCACAGATTCTAATAATTTTTTTAGTTTCTAAATTCCACAACTGGAATCCAAAATCTCCAAAACCATAACCAATGAAAGTGCACCGCATAGATTTAGCATCCAGCTTCTTTCTATTTTCTTTATCAATGTGCACAAAAGCTTTAGAACCAAAAACTCTGAGAAATGAAAGATCTATCTTTTTACCTATCCAAGTCTCTTTTGGAATTCCACCATCTAGTGTAGTAGAAGGTCCTATGTTAATCAGGTAAACCACAGTATTTATAGCTTCTGCCTAAAACTATAAGGGCAAACCAGCATGCAACCTCATACTCTATGCACACTCCATTATTGTTCTATTCATCCTTTCAATAACTCCATTTTTTTGAGGTGTCCTTGGAACCATCCTTTCCCTACGTATTCCACTCATGGAACAGTAACTATTGAATTTATTGCTGCAGTACTCACCACCATTGTCAGATCTAAGGCACTTCAATCTCAGACTTGTTTCATTCTCAACCAAAGCTTTCCATTTCTTAAATGTGTCAAAAACATCATATTTCCTCTTTATGCAATAAACCCATACCTTTCTTGTAGCATCATCAATGAAAGAAACATAATACTGTGATCCTCTAATAGAAGCTACCTGAGCTAGTCCCCACACGTCTGTGTGAACAAGCTCCAACTTGTGCGTCTTCTTTGTTGACCTAATTTTGAGAAACCTCACTTTCTTCTATTTCTTAAAAATATAATGCTCACAGAAATCTAGATCTATGCTTTTCAAATCTGAAAGCTTACCTTTTGACTTAAGAACATTCATTCCCTTCTCACTCATGTGATCAAGCCTACAGTGCCACAACTTTGCATCTAAATCTGAAGTAGATAAAACAGAAGGAGAATAATCAGTAATATAAGTAGATAGATAAAGTGTACCTACTCTCTCACCTTTTGCTAATACAAGTGCACCCTTGGAAACTTTCCAAGATTCAGTTGTGAGGTGCAACCCTCATCACCCAACTTTTCTACAAAAATCAGATTCCTCTTCAAGATGGGTACATGCATGACATCCTTCAACACCCATGTGTTTCCATTCTGTAATTTCAGCTGCACTTTTCCTTTGCCAACAATTTTACAAGGCTCATCATCCCCTAAATAAACTTTTCAAAAATATCCATGGACATAATCATTGAAAAATTCTCTATTTAGGGTTGTATGGAAAGAGGCACTAGAATCTAAAATTCATGATTCTACTTTATTATCCAAAGAAAATATAAGAGCATCATGTGCAACAATACCTGCAACTTTTGCTTCTTTATTACCTTCATGCTGATTTTCTTTGTTATCCTTCAACCAACAATCTTTCTTTGCATGCCCTTTCTTTCCACAATTCCAGCAAGTTATTCTTCCATTTCTAGATTTGGATCTACTTCCCATCTTTTACCTTGATTTCCCTTGCTTGCCCTTCTCTCTTTGCCTTCCCCTACTTTCAACACTTAAAGCATTACCTGATGTTTCCCCTGTGCTTTTCCTGTGAATTTCTTCATTCAAGATTACACTAAAAACATCATCAACTTTCAAGATATTTAAAGCAGGTGCAGTATTACTAACTACCATTACCAAACTATGCCAACTTTTAGGTAAAGAGCATAAGATTAAGAGAGCCTTAATTTCATCATCAAAAACTATTTTGACTGAATTTAACTGATTTACTATTGTATGGAAATCATTAAGATGACTAGATACAGATCCACCTTCCTACATTTGCAAATTAAATAGTTGCTTCATAAGATATACCTTATTCGAAGCTGAGGGTTTTTCATATAAATTTGCCAAAGTATCCAGTAACTCTACTATTGTCTTTGCCTGTGATAAGTTGGAAATCACAGAAGCTGCCAGGCTCAACCTTATAGATCCAAGAGCCTTTCTATCAAGAACATTCCATTCTTCATCTTCCATATCTGTGGGCTTCCTTGAAACCCCACCCAATGATAAATACAAATCTTTCTGATATAGATAATCTTCAATCTGCATCCTCCATAATTGATAATTCTTGCCATTGAATTTCTCCATTCTTAGTTTACTTTCTTTTGCCATTGCTTTGCTCCCACTCAATCAGAAACCCCTGTGAGTGAATTTTGTAATCAACAAACACTAACACACTCTAATACCAATTGTTAGTGTATACACATAGCTCTGATACTAGTTGTTAGGATCTTAGAGTATAATTGATTACTTTTGTATAAGCAACTAAACACGGAATTGAAACCAGAAGTAATAAGTAACTAGAAATCAAAAACAAAATAGGAGATACAAGAAACAACCAATTTGTATTAAACTTTTTCAGAAGGAAATACAATGAAGAAATCTCTCTCTCCTCACACCTCATAGATGTATAGTAATTCTCCCTCAAGAGTTCTCTCTCTCTATCAATTACAATCAACTCAATTATTGAATTGTTGTCTAGTAATCATGGAACAAGATTTTTTAATAATCTTCTTGATTCTTGCAGATCTTCTTGATCTTGCTTATCTTGCTCAAATTACAATACTGCCCCATGGGTCTCTTAAATAGAATTTAAAAGAAAACAATAATTAGAAAAATAGACTCAAGACTAATTTTAGTCTTTACAAGCAAACTAACTGTTCTCCTAAAAATAGCAATTCTGGAAATGCATAGAAGTCAGTGTCAATCTGAAGATGACCGATGTCAGCCGACCCCTAACTGATGTCAGTTGGTTCTAACTAATTCTGTCGATGTCAGTTGACCCCTAACCGATGTTAGTTGGTTTTGACTGATGCCAGTTACTGTGTAAGCCCAGCAACTTCCACATTAGCTCATTAGTGAAGCTTTTAGCTCCACAACTCAACAGTAGCCAATGCCACCACTACCTGAGGATCACCCTGTGTTAGTCCCTATGCTATATTAATGTCCATAGGTCTCTAACCCCCATCACCCCAACCAAAATCAACTACCACATATCTACCCTGAAACCATGTAAGATAATTATCTATGATGCTTGCATCATCTCTCACTCTATTTGGTAACTCCTCATGATCCAACTCTTCCTACTATGGTTATGACTCTGATAATAAAAAATCCACGTCCTTCCTCTTGTACTATGCAAAATCAAGTGGAGTACCCTACATGAGTTTGAACTATCTCTACACTCTCTCAAATGGGATGCACTCTATCTCTCCATCTCATCTACCATATACCCATCTCTAGCTTTGAAGTGAATATTTATGGTACCTATACCCAACCCACATAGGTCAAGTCATGTATGGCCTCCAAATTATATCTCTAGGTGCTAAGCCCTCCAAGGCATCTCAAAACCAATTAATATCCCTTGCACCACCACCATCCCTTGTCATCACCCCATCCCTCTTCCACCAATAAAATTTGACTCTATAGTCTATTGACAAATAACCCTCTCCCTCCAACCAGTCAAGAACTACATTAGGCCTGAAGTTCATGGGAGATCCACTATCTATGGGATGATGCAGGTAGCATCCTCTTGCTTAGTGCATCAAGAGTCAACTCAGCCACTCTTTACCCAACCAACCATCTAACCCATTTACTCACATCCACCTTGACATTGGCACCTTTTTAAAACCAAACTATTCACATGTTTTGTAATTACCTTGATTTGGTCATGATGACTACCACCTTGTTGAAATTTTGTATTATGTACCACCTTGTGCATGACCCAACCATTGATGTTTTTCTCAGGAGCACTTCTTACCTTGGATACCTAAGTAAACACCAACCTTGCCTAGGAGACTTGATATGTGTGACCCAATCATTTATGACCAATGCTAGGAACTGGTTACCTTAACACTTATCCTCTAACTCAAACTTATTATTATCAACATTAGTAACTTTAATCTTTGCACTATTTTGACTCTTGCACTTAGTCACATTTTGTGCACATATATGAGTTTCAAATGCCCACACATTTTTGTCACCAACCTTGTGACCTCCATTTTACCTTGTATCAAACCATGACTTGATTTTAGTTTCATCAACTCCTAGTTTGAGGGGAAATACCTTCCTCTCATACTCAGGGCAATCAAACCTTGATCAATGAATAGTTCATTTTTATTCTATGGCTTATTGATATAAAGTTTAATGATAAAAAGGGGTAAAATGTAGATACTCAAAAACATCTCCTTGACCATTTTTTGATGTCTAACTACCTTGGACCTCTTCTTGAACTTTAGTTAGCTATTCACCTAGTTAATTCAGCCTTAAAACACCTCTTCTACTTTAGCATTCATTAACACACCTAAGACACCTTGGATAAACATTTTTAAACATTAACTTAGAACTTAAGTTTACCCTTTTATGTTTAGGAGTATGACCATCGATGGTTAGCCTAACCATTGATGGTCAGGTATCTAAACTTTCCACAAGAACTTCCAACTATAGGCAAGACATGCATGGGCAAAATGGAAACTTTCTCATGTAAACCTTACATCTTAGCATCTCTTCAAATTGGCATCTTTATCCCTAACCAACTTAGAAACTTCCTTCCTCCTCATTTAGCAACTTTATGCTATAAATTAAGGGCTCTTAGAAGAGAAAAGGATCTAAAAATTACATCCAGGCTCTTTTTTTCCTTTGTGAAAGCATCTAAGATCTCAAAACTCTATCCACATGACTTTTAAAGTTTGGAGTACTATTATGCTATCCAATTTCATTCATCTTGTCATTGGCTTCCACTTTGCATCATACATGTATTTTTCTCTTGTTTTTAGCATTTCCTTTCTCCACTAAATCTTTATGTCTTGATCAAATCACTTGTACATTATCCCTTACATACAAAACCCATATTTAACCTTTTTCCCACTTACAACTCCACGCCCAACTCTATTTCAATTCCCTATAACTTTCCATAGTCGATTATCACTGGTTATTGCAACTGTCACTATTTACATCAATCATCATTAGTTACCTAACTGTCGCTGGTCAAGATAACTGTCACTAATCATCTTGACCACTGATGGTAATTATCAAGGAAAATAATAAATTATTATTTCATTCCCTTTCATATCCAATTAGACCATGTCTTTATTTTTGGCCTATCTATAGACCCTGCTCACATCCTCTAGACCTGACCTTGATCCACTTGTACATGGTATTGACATGTCACGCTATACTTTTTCTAAACAGTAATGTTATTTATTTCTTACATAAGCATTTATGTTCTTATCAATTTATAATCTTTCATTTCTATTGTAAAAATATTTTTATCATTAGGGGAGTGGATTGATAGAAGTCCAAGGGAGCTTTTGCTTTTTGGATCTAGTGTGTTGCTAGGCAGTCCACCCTTCATACTTGTTTAACAAACAAGTTGGTTTAGTGTGGTCTTATTGTAGGTAGTCCTTCCTCACCAAAAGGGAGATCCCACTTTGTTTGATCATCAATGAATGCAATGTTTAACTAGGTACACACCCCTCATATATTATTTCTCTCCCTTTTTTTAAAGTTAGAAATAGAGTGAGAAATAGTAGGAAATAGAAGTGCTTGATTCCTCTAACTAATCCAGGTCTACAGTTGTCTAGGAAACAAGTTTAGATTCTAAACCTTTAACTAAGGATTTCCAAATAGGGTATAATATTTTTTAAGTTTTTTATTGCCCTATAACTCAATTAAAACCCTTTACCAAACTTATTGACACATCTATCACACCAATTCATAGTAATATATGCTAATTGTCTATGCTTACTAATGCTTAACAGGGTTATATGAATTGTTAGGCAAATTAATGTGAATCAAAATAAATAAAATGCACCAATATACTAATCAAATATAATTTGAACTCACCAATCAATGAATTAGTATCAAACATAGTATTATCAACCTTCATTCTTTGATCATTCAAAACTCATTCATCTACCATTGCATTATTCAAAACATAGAGTTATAGGTTTTCACCAAAATTCAAGAATCTTCTTTCCATGTTTTCCTTCTTGGGACTAGATCCCATTCTCAAATAAAACATCAAAACTGAATCCAAAAATAAAAAACTACAATCTTTATATCTAGGATAACTACCTTCTAATAGGTACCACAAGTAAGTTTTCACATTACACACACTTCAAGGTGGATGTTCTCTACAAGTGTGACCATGATTAGGTTTATAGGCCTAAAGTGTCTTTAGTTAACATTCTTTATTCATTGGGAAACTTTATGATTTCTAAACCATTCTCTACACTACCATTTCTAAGCCATGATATTTAAAATTTCAAATTGATCAAATTGATGGGAAAATCCAATTTGATTCTCAAACCTTCCTAGACACCCCTACTCACTTGGAAAGCATTTCAAAGAGCATTTATAGACTCCAACCACTACCAAAACATCCTAAACATTTCCATTTACTCTCTATTCACTAGAATTTGAGAAAAACATGCAATTCTCTCATTCTCATGAGTGATGCCCCTACACCATACTCCCAAGGGGGAAAAGAAAACAAAATCATAGTGAATTTGATGTCCATGAACCTTTCCATCTTACTCTTTGTGTCTTTGATGTCATCATTCTTCTTCCTTGTAGTGTCTTCAATGAATTGTGGCTTCTCAAACATGTCATGTTGTTAGATCAAAGTCCTTTCATCCTCTTGCTAGTCTAAAATGCACTTTGTTATGACTCCTAGCCTAATATGATCCTCTTACTTGTCCAAAATGTACTCCTAGACTAATATGATTTATTTACTACTCCTTCCTCTTTCTCTAATTCCAACAATTCTTCTTATGTTCTATATTGTCAACTTGTCTTATTGCTCTCCTTGTCATTGTTTATCTTCTACCATTCTCATAAAAATCTTCAAAAATCAAGATAGAACAAAATAAACTAGTACCTTGTTTAGAATGACTTAGTTATTCATTTTTGGAAAGGATTGGCATACTTGTCATGTTCTTGTTGTCAATATGCTTATTTTCATGTTCCCCATGATCACTCCATGTCTCTAGCATCCAAACTATCCCTCCTCTCTTTTGAATAACTTCTAAAATTTTGCATACTCCTCCCATTGCTTCAAATTATGACTCCACTTGTATGAGTATGTGGTGAACATGAAACTCCAAGATAATCCCTCCTTATTTCATATGTTATACCTACTTATTCCAATCACTTGCAACATCATAATCATGTTTTGAATAAGAATGTAGATCTTGGTCCCATACCTTGAGGTGTTCCAACTACTAAGCCTCCATTATGGTTGAATACTCCATCATTTTGACACTATGATGGTTAAGGTCTGTTGTTCTTACTATCTCTGTCAACTCACATGGTTCACTCCAACTACATTGGTCTTGAGTTATGTCACCTTCTCTTGATATTGCTTCTTCAAACAATTAGAAATGCAGTTTTTATGTAAATCAATGTATAATAGTTTTTTTGTAATCATCCTCATACCTTATATCATGATGTAGTGTGTTCTCCATTCTTGATAGCCTATAATAAATAGCTTCCTAACTATCACATACCTCTATTTTAGTGTCTTGTCTTGGCAAATCAACATGAAACATTCTTTTTTATCTTCACCATCCATCTCCCATATGTCTTCTTTGAATTTGATGACCTTGTCACTCTCTAAAACTTGAACAACCTAAAAATCATTACCATATTCTTGCATGTCTGAATGCCTATCTTGATTATGATTTTTCCTCATATCACCATTGTATTTTTGATCATCTTATTATTTCATATGCATATCTAGTCCTTTGACACTCCTTTCATGGTCTCTTCTCATCTTCATAGCTTGGTATTGACCTCCCTCATGCTACCCATCTTCTTGATGTGATCTCTTATACTCTTGCCACTTCTCACTTATGAGATCACTCTTATTATCACATAATAATACAAATTCATCAATTATATTGATGTTTATTTCAGTGATATATACCTTCTCCAACTCATCTTTTACTTAATCCTTGATCTTGCATGGATTTTTTTGTTTAATAGGCTCCTAGCTTCTCCTTTTGGCTACCATGTCATAACTAAACTATCACGTTTGCTTTCATCTTCATTGAGAATCTCTTTATCACAAGTTTTCCCTTCCTTCTTCACATGGAGTTATAATGACTCTTGATTTTGCATTCTTGTCTCCATCTTGTCTTCAACCTTTATCCATAGCTGCAAGTTAAATACATCCAAACATATTACATCTTATTCTCTCTCACCTTTTCCTTTATACTATTTGAATATTTGGGTGGAGTTCTCCCTCCTTGTTTTGCACTCTTTGATGAGTTTTAAGTTATATAACATCATCCCTCTCTTCTTTGACCTCAAACTCCTCTATCTTTCTTATCTCCAAGACTTGCTTGGTGGTTGCCTTTATGTAACCTATATATATATATATATATATATATATATATATATATATATATATATATATATATATATATATATATATATATATATATATATATATCATAAAACACATTGTTAGTATCAAAATGTAGATCCCTTATAGCTATTCCTTGTGCTTCCTTCTTGGACACTTCATTTTCCAACTTCCTCTCTTGCTTGGTGTCATTATCAAGACACTTCTTATCCATCTCAGCTACAATTTCCACTCCTCTTATTTTGGTATACTCTCTACCTTCTTGATTTTTGAGCCTCTCACTCTTACATGTCATGCTAGCTACCAATGCCTTCTCACAAAGATCAATTCCTCCATTAAACTTAGTAGCCTTGCTTAAAAATCTACTCCCTTGTTGGTCATCTTCCATGTCTAACTTTGTGGACTCATACCTCTCTATACTCACCATCTCAAGACAACTTGTCTTCTCTTCCTTCTTAGGGGCTTTGATAAAACTCATACTCTCAATAACCTTACCAAAATATTGTTTGGTTGTCATCAACATCACTCTTTATTCCATTCTACATGCATCACCTTTCAAAGGTAAAAGGGCATGTGTCAACACATCTTTCTCTATAGTTTAAGTGTTGCTTGGCCATCGTAAACATCCTTCCTATCAAATTTCCATGGCCTCCCTAACAGTAAATGGTAAATGTCCATGGGCATTATATCACATAAAACTTTATCCATATATCTGCCTATAAGAAATTAAACCAAACTTTTTTCACTTACCATGATTTGTTGTCCTTCTTGAACCCAAGTTACCTTTTAAGGACATGGATGTGGAATCCTCTTCAATCCTAGCTTTTGTACCATATCCAAAGACACAATATTATTTGTACTTCCTCCATCAATAACCACATTGTAGCATTTTCCTTTTGTTTTACACTTGCTCCTAAACAAACTTCTCCTTTGAATTGGCTCTTGTACTTATCCTTTCTACTGTAATAAAACTCTTTTCATAAGTAAATATTCTCTCCTCACTTGTCCTTTTCCTTTATTTAGTCCTCTTTCATTCTATTGACCATATCTGACAATGTATGAGGGACATTCTATTGCCTTATGTCCTCTATTATAATGCTAACATTGTCCTTGGAATGTTGGTCTTTGTCTATGTCTTATGAAACTATCATTAGCTCTTATTCTATTAAATGCAAATGGTCTTACCTCATGTGGATAGTTATATGGCCTCATGAATTATTGAACTACTACAACCTAAATTTGTGGCCTCGTGGCCTCTTAGACTGATTCTCCATTCTCTTCTCCAACTAATTTTGGATGTAAAGGTTCCTCTTGACCTTGTTGACTACCATTTCCTTCTTATTTCTCTATCATTGCTTTTTGTACTCTCTATTTGAGATCATCCTCAATATCTTCCATCCTCATGACTAATGGTGCAATCAACTATGTCACCTAGTCTACCACATTCTTGATCAAATCTTCTTGATTTCTACTAATCTTGCCCACTCTATGTTCCATGGAACACTGTTCTTGGTTCTTTGTTCTATAATTCATCTCTAAACACATGGTGTTAATATTTTTCACAATCCACTAAGAACTTTTTCTGGCTTTGATACCAAAATTATGTACAGGTTCAACTCACAATATCTATCCTTATCAAATTATCTCACTCTTTTATCTTGTTTCAAAATGTACTTTCTTGGTAATAGACTATTTATTCAATCTTCATGCAATATCCTAAGGTTAACCAGACTAGTGTATGGACTCCAATGTCTTGTTCATGTTTGTTAGGGTCTAATTAACCTCTCAATCCCTTATCAATACTCTTCATAGCATTTCCCTTATCACATACAACTCCTACCCTATTTCACAAAGTGTTTAATAACCTTTTTTTGTTGAATTTCACTTTTTACAAAAATGCATAGAATTATGTGAGAAATAAGACACCTGACCAAGTACCCTTTATGGCCTTATTTTTATCTACCAACTTTCACCCTCTGAATCTTCTTCTAATCCAGCATTATAGTCCTCCCTTAGCCTTGGATTAGCCCTTTTAGGTCTTATATGGGTCTATTTATACTTAGTGGTTTCTACAAGTATATAATCATAAATAAATATTCTAAAATATTTATGATCTCTTTTGAGACACATACATCTATATATTAACCAAATTTGTGTAGGTTTCACTGATTAAAATGTTTGTTACAAATGATTTTCTTTCCAAACCCTAGCAACAGGGTTTCCTATAGTCTGAAGAACATGAGAGAATTTAAATGCTTAAATCTTCTTTGTACATGGTTTTAAAAGATCGTATAAGTTTCCTAGGGATTTTTCTACTACCACTTACCTCACCAAATCAAATAATGTGTAAAATTAAACCTATGTTCCATTTTGAGCTCATGTTTTGCTTCCTTTGCATGTATAATCATACAAAAACAGGGTTTATAGGGTACTTCTTTGGGGTTTATTTGATCTCCAATGGTTCTTAGACTTAATGAATGATTTAAAGAGTTACATACACACTAAATTCACATTTTTCAATATTTATTAATATCTATAGCATCATTTTTTTAGCTTATTAATAACATTCTTAACTAAACTAAGTACACAGTCATAGTTACAAACTATCTAATGTTGTCTTAAGACTTTTGAATCCCAAACAGAGTTCACTAACCTCTGTACATGGTTTAAGGGAGTATGAAACATCCCAATCCAAATTTTATAAATAAGAAACACTCACCATTATGCCTTCATATATTCTTTATCAGACTTTTGTTGGATCAAGTGTTTGATTCCTCTAACTGATCTAGGTTTGTAGTTGTCTAGGAACCAAGTTTAGGTTCTAAACCTTTAACTAAGGATTTTAAAATAGGGTATAAGATTTTTTAAGTTTTTTATTTCCCTAAAACTTAAGTATAACCCTTTACAAATCTTCTTGGTGCCTCTATCATGAAAATTCATAGTACCTTGTGCTTACTAATGTTTAATAGGGTTATATGGATTGTTAAGAAAATTAATGTGAATCAAAACAAATATAATTCACCAATATACTTATAAAATATAATGTAAACTCACCAATAAATGAATTAGTATCAAACATAGTATTATCAACCTTCTTTCTTTGATCATTCAAAATTCATTCATCCACTATTGCATTATTCAAAACACAGAGTTATAGGTTTTCACCAAAATTCAAGAATTATATTTCCATGTTTTCCTTTTTGGGAATAGATCTCATTATCCTTGAATAAAAAAACAAAAATTAATCCAAAAACCAAAAACTATAACATTTATATCTATGATAACTACCATAACTACCTTTTAATGGGCACCACAAGTAAGTTTGCACCTTGCACACACTTCAAGGTAGATGTTCCATATAAGTGTGACCATGATTAGGTTTATAAGCCTAACGTGTCTTTAGTTAAAAATATTTATTCACTGGTAAAATTTATGATTTATAAACCATTATTTACACTAACCTTTTTAAGCCATGATATTTAAAATTTCAAATTGATCAAATTGGTGAAAAACTCCAATTTGATTCTCAACCCTTCCTAGACACCCATACTCACTTGGAAACCATTTAAAAGAGTATTTGTAGACTCTTACCACTGAAAAAACATCCTAAACATGTCCATTGACTCTCTATTCACTATAATTTTAGAAAAACATGCAATCCTTTTATTCTCATGAGTGATGCCCCTGCATCACATATTTTGAATAGTTTATCAAAAAAATGTATCTTCAGATGTAGGAGCCAAAGTATAATTAACATGTGTACTAATAAAAACTCTATTAATTTTAACAATACCATAACCAAAATATTAATATTAAGAAGTAGGTTAAGAAATTTTATAAATAGTAAGAGGCACAAAAGAATCATTAAATGTTGAAGGAATAAACATAGTAACTTAAGTAGTAGTAGTTGGAAAAGGCACATAAGTAGGAAAAATAGGAGAACTAACCTCATGGCCTAATATATAATATAACCTATAATAATATAAATTTAATAATTATATTATTTTTTGTATCATACTTTCTTATATGTATATTACTTAGCTAAATTTTAATTTTATACTTCTTATTAAAAATCAATATGTCAACACTTTGTTTAGGGCATTTTTTAATCATTTTTATAATGTGAAAAATTATTTTAACTCTTTATTGGTCTCCTTCATCATTATATATGTCATTAAATCTATTGGAATCATTATTATTCATATATTTATCATAAAAAGCATTGTCATCACAAATATTATCATGTTCAACATATGTTTTTCATTTTTCACATTAATAATATTTACATTGTCATGTGTATCAATAAAATGAGCTTGAATTTCATCAAAAACTATCATTTTATTTTTAAAACTAGTATCAACAATAAATAAAGTAATCTAAACCATTTCAAAATGTGCACCACACAATCTATCACTTAGCCTAATAGTTGTTGTAGGCATAACTTTCTTATTTGGCATAAGATAGAAACATAGATAAAATGAAAGAAGTTAGGCTAGTGTTATTTAAGTAACAAATAAAAATCATAGATAAATCATATATAATACAAACATTAGAGGGAGATATATCATTATAACCTTAATTTTTAATAATTTGAAAAGGAGGGGGTAATCAGAATGTTTTTATAAAAAAGATGCATAATTGTTCAAAACATTACACAAAGTAGATCAAACAATGGTATAAGGGAGATATAAGATAAATATAATAAATATGACATACATATATGTTTAAATAATGAAATTACCTTGGAAAATTGATGATTAACATGGGGAAAGAGTGGTAGAGAGAAGTGTACTTGATTATTTATTAACCTGATTTATGACAGTGATTGAGAATTTAGAAAACAAGTTATGGAATAGTGTATAAAAAATCTAAGAAATATGATAGTGATCTATGATGATGACCAATTTTAAATATCTCTAAAAATGATAGTGATAGATATGGAATCTAAAACATAAAATCTTTGCCAAAAGTGGTTTATTAATTTTGAAAATGGCCCTATAGATCCCTAGGGTCTAAATATTTTTAAAGTTATCCATTGACAATAGAATTCCAAAATCCTCTTTTTAATAAGTATAATTATGCATGTGTATGTCAAAATTACTCTCCTCTTAAATTTAACCCTAATATGGCCTCACCATCTTGAAACACATCTAAGATAAAGTAAAAAATTTAGACCCCCTTAAGGGTTGTAGCTACATATTAGTAATGAGAATAAGGGCTCAATGTAGTTTTAGTTCATGTTAGTGACCTAACCCAAGTTATAAAATACTTAACATCCTATCACTAAGATAATCAATAATGATATATTCTCTAAGTAAATCCTTCTTTTGTTAAAAGTGTGCAACCGCAAGACTTCAATAGATGATAAGGGTAATAACAATAAAGTGTGTTCACTACTTTATAAGTATGTACTAGATTATATAAATGTGCATTGTTATGGATGATAAATGGATTAAGGTATATGTGTATATATATACTCCTTTAAACTTAAATTGTAACACATTACTACATGTTTTGACCATGGAAAAGTGTGAAAGTCAATAATCAAGTAACATGAGATCAAGACATGGTGGCACAAAGGACCCACAAAAAACTTGACCACTTTCAAACTTATTAAAAAGTGGTCAAGATGCTTTCAATATAGCTTATAAAATGGTCAAGGAAAAAAATACCATGAAACAAATATCAAGGTGAACTATAAGATAATTAGGTGGATCAAAAGGAAGAAAACTATCAAATTTGAAGGTATTCATGAGGGAATGTGATTTTTGTAAGACTAAGAAAAAATCTGATATAAATGAAAAGTTTATAGAAAATATCCTAAATTAATAAAATGAACCAAATGTAAATAGGCATGACAAATACACATTAGTTGTCTACATAAACACATTTATGTAGTCATATAAAAATTAAATCATCTAAGCTCATGGATAACCCAATACTAATATGCCAAAGCTAAATCACTATAATTAAGGATGTAAAAATGGAGGGGCAAGTTATATTCATTAATTTAACCTTGAAAATAGGAACAAGTGATATGCACCACTATAGATAGCAAATAAGGACAAGTGATATGTCCCAATGTATCCATATTCCCCTATAAAGATGAGATATATCAATGAAACACACATTATTAGTATGACTTAGTATAATATTTGTATAAACTATGGAAACATAGGCACTAAACATAGTATATCATAATCAATAACCTACATGATATAGATCATTACACCAAGCACATAGTATAGTTAACCAATGTAAACACATACAATCATGTGACTTCATAGAACATATGAAACCATCAAAAAAATTAAGTGATAAAAAATTAATCAATCACATAATAGTGGCATAACTTGACAACTAGAAGATCCTCTATAGACAACATAAGACAAGACTTACCAATCAACACTCCCAAGCACATACACATAATCATTCACATGTAATAAATCAAAGGAAAAACAAAAGAACACAAAAATGTAATAAGCATATGAACACAATGTATCCATGTAACCACACATGTAATACACACACACACACACACACACACACACACACACACACACACACACACACACACACACACACACACACACACACACACACACACACACACACACACACACACACACACACACACACACACACACACATTAGGAGCGTGTCTATACTAGGATAATTTTACAGTGGGTGATAGCCTATAACCTCGATACTTTTCATGACCATATAGAGACTTATATAGTTATATATATATATATATATATATATATATATATAGATATATATATATATATATATATATATATATATAATACTAGGATAATTTTCCAGTGGGTGATAACCTATAACCTTGATACTTTTCATGACCGTATAGAGATTTATACAGTTATATATAATTGTATAAATCTCTATACAGTCATGAAAAGTATCGAGGTTATAGGCTATCACCCACTAGAAAATTATCCTAGTATAGACATGCTCCTAATGTAATTATTCCCTCAAATATAAGCACGATAAAGCTTTGAAGAAACTACAAGTCCAAAATCTTATGTAACATGTATATTCTACATCTAACTCAAATAATACTATGAAATCATGTGTGTAAATAATGGATATTTTAACCTATGGTAATAGGTACATAAGCAATGATATGTAACAATGTGTTACTATGTAGTCAACAAATATAAAGGGAGATCTTTTTTATAAGAATGGAACCAAGAAAGAGAAGCCAAAAAGTGAAATAAATAATAAGTAAGAAGAGCTCAATCAAATAATAAACAATATAAGAGGAGAAATAAAAATGAATCGATAAATAAGCAAATAGGCATAAACAAGAAGAAAAATATCAATCCAGAAAGACAAAATCCATGGGGTGAAAGTGATAAAAAAAAATAAAGAGGAAAACTCCTACGAACCTATAACTTCTTGGAACTCAATCTGCACTGAGGTGGAAGACCTTGATATGAATGTGTTATAATCATTTAGAATTCCATGCATGTTGTTTTAATTGTATATATCAATAAAAGGAAAGGGAAAAATAAAAAAGAAAAAAATAAGTAAACACAAACCAAGGGACTACAAGAATGATATAGCAAATTGAAACATGAAATAAGAAGGTAACTTAAAAATTCAAAAAAATCATAAATGTTAAACCTATAAGAAACATGAAGCAATAAAAAAATAAATAGAGGATGGAAATGAAAGGCTAAGAGAAAACATGATTAACCCAAAATGCATACATGTTATATAAATAAAACATTGGAGAGAGGCACAATAAATAGAAGAAGATAGAAAAATAAATTATGTACAATAGATTATTTCGTTGAAGCACATGAGATAGGACATAAATGATAATAGATACTCCAATCTAACTGTCTATAATAATATTCCCACTCATCCTCATGATTAATATCTAAAAATATCAAGGACCATGAAGCTAAGGAGTCAAATGTGTCACTAGAAGTATCTTGATTGTAATCATAAGTTATTTGATAATATAGATCATCATCAATAGTAATGTAATCATTATTGTGGTGATTACCTAGATAATAGCTATTTTATCCACTTGAAAATAATAAATCTTCTTGGATCATGTAGTTTAAAATTCATTAGGTGTTTATCTTGAAAAAATGTGAGAGGTTGCATGGAGACTACCCTAGTGTGTGGATGATTAGATAATATAACTCTATATGTTTTCACTTGAGGTTATATGATTTTTTGTTTAGGTATAATTTTGGATAATAACTCATATTGTTTTTGTATGGGTGAATCATAATATGCACCTCAAATAGTAATCATTTTATTATATTGTAAAAAATATATAAATTTATGTATTGTGGATGGGATAGATCTCATTAGATTAATTTGTGGGCATCCAAGTAATATATCATATGTATCGTTATTTGACAATACTTAAGACATCACTAGAAAAATATCAAGACCCATGGTGAAAAATAATGTGATACCCCTAAGAGGTGTTTGTGTATGACCATCATAACATTTAAGAATCATTTTTATTCCAAGTAATTATTTTTTAGTGTATCTTATCCTAGTAATAAATTACATTGTGCACATGTTCACGATTGAATCTTTGTCAACCATAATGTCTTTTGTTAACTTTGAATTTGAATCAGTGAATTATTATATGAATAATGGCCCATTATTATAATCATATATTGGAATATCATGGTCATAAATAATTATAATGAACCTTCTTACTTGAATCTATGATCACACCTAAAAAACCATTTACAATATAAGCTTTTAAAATCATTTATTTTTTTAGGTGTTACCATGTGAACAATATATTGATTTATAGATCATGATTCAAAAGAGGATTAGTAAATACTTTAAATTTTTTATTGGGTTGAGTAACTTATTCATTAAATTAATATTATGTCTTTCCACTTGAATGACATTATTATCAATTAGATCTTGACTCATATGATGCAATGAAAAACATCTATTAGTAGTATGACCCAAAGCTCTATGATAATCACACTATGCATTTACATCATAATTCTTAGGTAAGGACTTAGATGAGTGGAAAACATGTTATAGATGTAAATATATATTAATGTGATATACCTTTAACCTATATCATGTCTACGGATATGTGTGGACAAATTTTGGATTACATAACCCTTTATATTATATTGTCATATTTCTCTAGGATTTTTATATTGTTAGTAGGGTCAGCCTATGGAATAACCATGGCCTAATTAGAGTACATATAAGAGGTAATGGTTATTATTTGAGTATCATATTACAAATTCTTCTCTTTTTGCATTATTGTGTATATTTCCCCCTCAAAGTGGCTCAGACATATTTATCAATTATTCTGATATTTCATCAATTATTATTTTGGATTTGTTTATTCTTCTTTTAATTTTGGGATATATTATTCTATTGATGTGAATCATCTAATTAATTTAATTGTAATTGGTATTAGAGCATTAATTTGGGCAAGTTTATACCACATTGGTTTTTTGGATCTGGTGTTGATGTTGTCCTAAGACATGAAGGATTAAAAAAATATAACTTGTGAACTAGGAAGAATTTATTTTTTCATCACCATAGTATTTTTCAAAATATTTTTTGAATTTAAAAAAAATGGAATTTTTTTCACATCTTTATGTAAATTAGAATTCATTAGATTCATCTTAGTGAGACTATGATTTGGTATAATATGTTAGTAAATATTTTTGGGACCAAAACCCTCTATCCTAGGGTTCTCACATGGCTAGTCTTAACACTCAAGACCATGGGAAAGGGATAGACACTCCAAAACTTCCTCACAAGGATGACATGGATTTTTTAAATTTATATCATTTGTTTTATGATATGGTTCACCAAATTCATTCATATATGCAAAGCATAGTGAAGAAAGATGGTCTTGATGTGATAAAATGGGACATCATTGGGGTAAAAGAGGACATCAATGACATGAAGAATCAATTGACAAATATAAATGAGTAATTGACCACTATTTTGACTCATGTTCAACTAAATACTCCTCCACCACTCCATTTATGTTCTCCCAACCAAAAAAATCACAAATCCAATACCATTTCAAAGCACATAATTCTAAAAGTGGAAGTGCACAAATTTGATGGTAAGGATCCATTCACATGGATCAATCAAATGGAAAATTTATTTTATCTTCATTAGAACCCAAGTGTAAAAAATGTTTTCATGGCATATCTATATATATAACCTAATCATTTCATTTGGTATTAGTTTTTGTGCACTTCAAATAAAAATAAGGGACTTATTGTTAGTTGGTCAATATTTATTGATGAGTTACAGATGCACTATCACAATGTCTCTAAAATCTAATTTAGTTAGTTACCAAAGTTATGAAAAACATGACATGTCAAGGATTATATTCATTAGTTTTATAATCTCTCCTTATGTGTGGATGACATCAATGAGGACAACATGAATGACATGTTCTTGGGTGGATTCAAGGATAACATCTAGCTTGATGTTTGCAAGTTTAATCCAAGTTTAATATCTCAATCCATAACATTAACAAACAAGCTATAAGAAAGAGATATGATTAAATGAAGGTTTTTCACTATTGGAAAAAAATGCAATTCCCCAGCACAATAATTTCCTTAGCTTACAAGATTGGCCCCTCAATAAATTGAAGAGAAATGTACAAAAGGGTTATTTTTTAGTTGTTATAGAAAATGGAGCAAAGCACATAAATGTGGTGAGACTAATTTGTTCTACATTTCATGAGACAATAAATATAATGTACCCTCATATGAGGGTGAGGAAGGTACAAAGGAGGAATTTGTAGATGCCCACCTTGCTATCTCCTATCATGCACTTTTGGGTATTAGCATTCCACGAACCCTTAAGTTTATGGGATTACTAAAGAAGCATAAGGTGCCAATGTTAATTAACTCAGAGAGTACACATAAATTTATCAATAGTAAGTTGGCCACTCATTTAATTTTTTTTATTTACCCAACTCCATATTTTTAGGTAATGATTGCAGAAGGCGGTATAGTCAATTATTTTCAAAAATGCCATAACATTAAGTTTGACATCATAGAATACATGTTAGATTCTCCCATGTTTTCTATTCTCATGGGTTGGGTAGACATTATTTAGGGAGTACAATGTCTTACAACCTTAGGCACAATGGAGATGAATTTCTAATAGCTATTCATGTGCTTCCATTTTGAAGGTAGGACATTTGAACTACATGGATTACGATCAAAATCTCCACAGTTGGTTAGTTCACACCAAATGATGAAATTTCACAAAATTGGGGTTGAAGGATTTATAACACATTTTTTTCATAGAATTTCAACCAATAAATGCATCTACTCATCCTAATTTATAGATGATTCTTGATGACCACCTAACTCTTTTTGGCACCATGCCAAAAGGACTACCAGCAAGTAGATAACATGATCATGCCATTCACTTGATTTTAGGTAGTCAACCACTTAACATCAGACCATACAAGTATAAATATTTCCATAAGAGTGAAATTTAAAATATGGTATAGTATATTTTGGAAGTATATATTATCAAACATAGTCAAAATGTATATTCATCGCCCATGGTCATGGTGCATAATAAATATGACACTTGGAAGATGTGCCTAGATTATATAAAACTCAACAAGTACATCAAAGATAAGTTTCCTATTTTGGTAATTGATGTTTTTTTAGATCAATCATATGGTGTTTTTTATTTTACAAAACTAGATCTTAATTCTAGGTACCATCAGATTCAAGTTCATGATGGAGATATCCCTAAAATAATTTTTAAAACTCATAAAGGCCATTATGAGTTTATGGTTATGTCATTTGTTTATAAAAATGCACCATCTACATTTCAAAGTTTAATGAAAGTGTTGGTGTTTCTTTATGACATCTTAATATACCAAAAGGGAAGAGCATTTGTAGCATGTGAAACATGTATTGTTAGTTTTATAACACCTTTAGCTTTATAAAAACCCTTTAAAATGTGATTTTGGAGTCTAAGAGGTGGATTAATTGGGTCATATTATATCACATGAAGGATTCAAAGTTTACCCTCAATATATCAAGGCTATGATGGAATGGTAGGTGCCAAAAACCCTCAAGAATCTCAAGGGTTTTGGGAGACTAACAGGTTAATATCATATATTTGTGGAATATTATGGTAGAATAGTAAGACTACTCACAATATTTTTGAATAAATACTCTTTCCATTATAATGATATAGCTACCAAGACCTTTGAAAAGAGGAAGGAGCCTATGTGTACCACTCCAGTTTTAGCTAACCCTAATTTTCCCAAAAAAATTATTGTTGAATGTGGTACATCAAGTTACGGAATGGGGGTATTACTCATGTGGGAATGAAGACCCATTATGTTTGATATTCGTCAAATCAAGGGTGAAATAAAGCTAAATCTAATCTATGAGAAAGAGATGCTAGTTATTTTTCATGTAGTCAAGCAATGGAGACCTTGTCTGATGGGTAGACACTTTAAAGTAAAAAATGATCATGATAGTCTCAAATATTATTTTAAATAATTATTTTATTTAGAATAAAAAAAATTAGGTGACTAAAATATTGTGATATGACTTTGAAATCATTTATAAGAAAGGAAAATCTAATTATATAGCAGATCCACTAGATATGAGGGATGGATCTATTAAGGCATTGTTATGTGCAATGACCATTTGGCAAGCATATTGGTTGGAAGAGGCACAATTAACATGGGAGAATGACATGGATGTATAGGTTTTTATTTAGAATATCTATCATGGTTTTGATGCCTCAACCAAATTTGAGTGGAAAGGTATAGTTATGGTTTAGACCTATGTAATAATTAAATAGTCTCAAGAACAAGATCCTTAAGGACATCCATGCTTCTCCAATAGGGAGACACTCAAGATTTTTGAAAACTTATCATATAATCAAATAGGATTTATTTTTCAAGATATAAAGGAGGATATACATAAATTTGTGGCTTAATTCATAATTTTTCAATGGAACAAGGGTGAAACAATTAAAACACATGGTCTTTTGTAAGCTTTATCCATTCCTAGCTAGAGGTGGGAGGAGGTATCCATGGATTTCATTATAGGGAGGTTTTAAGGTTAAAATTTCATAATGGTAATTTTGGATAGACTCAAAAAATATGCTCATTTTTTCTCCTTGTCACAACCACTTTTAGCTTATGCATTAGTTATTGGTTTTCTGGATATAGTTTAAAAGTTGCATGGTACTCCCAAGATCATTGTAAATGATCATGATCCCATATTTACCAATATTTATTGAAATGATGTATTCTCATGTTTTGGTACTTAGTTGGCTCATATATCATCATATTATCCTCAAAAAATAGAGGTGTTCAAAAAATTCCTAGAAGGGTATCTCCATTGTTTTGCACCAGATAAACTAGAATAGTGGGTTCATTAGTTGCCAATAGCAAAATGGTGGTATAAACACTTCCTTCCATACCTCTTTAAAAATGTCTCCATTTATGGTTATCATCCCCCATCCATAACTTCATCCTTGAGGGTGTATCTTAAGGTTCGAGTTGTTAAAGAACACATTCAACATCAACATGAGGTACTAACTAGTTTGAGAGAGAATTTGGCCATGGCACATAACAGAATGAAGTAACAAGTGGATCATCACTAAAGTGAGATAAATTTTGACATAGTTGATTGTGTCTTTATGTACTTGCAACCATATAAGCATATGTCTCTAAAGAAATAAAATAATAATAAAAAACTTTCTCCAAATTATTATGGCCCTTACAAGATCCTGTAGAAAATTGGTAATGTTGTATATAAGTTGTAGGTATCCCAATCTACTTGCATACATCTTGTATTTCATGTATTTTTTTTAATAAGATAATTGGACAAAAAAATTCTTCCCAGAATAAATTACCATAATTGGATGAAGAAGGCTAAATCATTTTGGAACTTGAGGAGATCCTTCACACACATATAAAAATCCTGCAAACAAGAGAGATTAAAAAGTATTTGATCAAGTGGAAAATTTTGAACCATGAATATGCAATGTGGGAGGATGAGACATTTCTATAGTAGCATCCAAAATTGTTCAACATTGAAGGAAACATTGGTTTAAAGAGGACAGACATGCTACACACTTAACCTACAACATTTCTAGGAATGTGTGGCTGAGTTGTGGCTTACATAGGCTTATATATTATCTAGTCACATTTATTTAGGATTCTTATATTGTTAGTAGGGTCAGCCTATGGAATAACCATGGCCTAAGTAGAGTATATATATGAGGTAGTGGTTAGTTTTTTAGGATCATATTATAAATTATGCACTTGTTGCATTATTTTGGAGGTTCCCCCTCAAAGTGGCTCAGTCATATTTATCAAGTGTTGTGATCTTTCATCAATTATCGTTGTGGATTTGATTATTTTGGTCTTAATTATATGATATATTACTTGATTAATATGAATCATCTAAGTAATTTCATTACATATTTTATTTAATAAATCATTCATTAACTTGATGAGGACTCTTAAGTAGCTAATTGACTTTTCTCTTGAGAAGGAAGGATAAGCTTGTCATTTGGTTGAGATGCTATGTTAAAGAAATTATTGGACTCATTCCTATCTTGAAAATTAGTAGTACCATTAGCCTTAGAATTTAATTTTTAATTACCTTGATATTTGGGTCCACAAGAGATAGGGCCACTAGACCCATATTTAAACTTATTGACCCCTATAAGCTTGATCTCATAGTTTCTAAAATATGAAAAAAAATCATTGAAAGATTGATATGTACTAAATATCACTTTGAAATTTATAGGTTGAATTAAATTTTGAAAAAAAAATACTTTTTAATTCACTATAATATACTTGGTAAGACATATTTGTAAGCATTATTTTGAATTTAATCACATACTCACTAATAGGCTCATTAGGTCCATGTTTAAGTTGTGCAAGATGTGAAAACTTGAATTTTTACCTAGTTTAAATTTTAAAAAAATGAACTAAGAAACTATTGACCAAATGATTGAAGTAATGCATAAAGCCCAATGGTAGGGTGTAAAACCCATCCAAGAAATAATCCTTGAAACTTCTAGGAAAGATCTTAGTAAAGAATCTAGAATTTTATACAATGTCAAGGTGTGAAGCATTACAATATTTTATATGATATAAAGGGTCACACTTACTATTAAATAATTAAAACTATTGAAGAATGAATCTAGTATGAAATGTGTAGGCAAGAACCTCATAAGTCAATGGGTTATGTAATATCTCGTGAGAAGTCACCACGTGAATTGATATTTGAGAGCCTTGTGACTTTTTTTGAATTTATGTTTTCATATCTTGAATAGTTTTTAGAAGCATTGTATCTTGAGATGTAGGATCCAAAGTAGAATTAACAAGGTTGGGAATAGATACTCTATTTTTTTCCATGAACAAAATATGGAGATTGAGAAATAGGTCAAGAAGGCTGAGAAATAATTGTTGGGGGGAGGGGGGTGTTAAGTATTAAACCAAGAAGGAATATTCATATTAACCTAAGTAGAAGTATTAAGTGGAGGCACAAAAATAAGATCAATAAGAGTACTAGCTTCATTACCTAGTATATAAGGAGAACCTCTAGTAGGTGGAATAGAAGCATTCAAAGACTCAATTTTAACATGTAATTTCTCATACATAAATTCTTTGGCTAAATTTTTACTTTTTATTTATTTTTAAATAATCAATATGTCAATCAACTGGTCAAGATGTTCTTTAATCATGTGTCTAAAGTGAGAAAGTCTTTACTCTTTCTTGATCTACCTTATAAATATCTATCATGAGATCCACTAGCACCATGATCATAAATTGTATTTTCCTACATAGCATTATCATCAAAACCATTATCATTTACAACATATTCATTTTAATCATTTAAATCATGAGAATCAAGCAATGAAATTCAAACTAAAACAATATGTTTACCACTCAATCTATCACTTTTCATTGGTATGTGTCTTATATCTATAATTTTTAATTGGCATAAGATATAAAATTAGAGAACATGTAAGAATTTAAGAATGATTATATCAAAATTAGAAAATAAAACCATATAGAAATCATCTCTAAAACAACCACAATAAAAAACCCTAGAGTGAAAGATATGATGAAATCCTAAGGTTGGATATTCGATAAGGAGGGGTTCGCTAAATTATTTTATGTTGAGGGTGAAAACGTGTTAAAAACACTACACCAACTACATAAAATGGAATGGGGGGGGTGTGGAATTAAAATCTAATACAAATATATAAACAATATAAATACGGACTTAAATTGGTTTAATTGAATACAAGTACCTTGATAATTGAAAGTAGAAATAGAGAGATAGAGATGCATACCTAACGTCTAAGTTACCTAAGTTTTGATAATGACTAATGGTGCTAGAAAATATGTTCTAGAATAGAACATAAAAGCATTCAAAAATAAAAATAAGATTTGAGGTAGTGACATGTTTCATACGGATAAAAAATGTTTAGACTATTTTCATACAGCCCAAAAGTGATTCTCCTCTTGGAAATAATTGAAATGTTTTGAAAATCATTATGTAGATCCCTTGGGTCTAAAACTTTTTGAAACCCTTCATCAATATAAATGTCCAAAAATCTCTCTCTGATAAGCAAGATGATGCACACAAATGTCATAATATTCTCTCTTTTGATACAACCCTAATCTAGCCTCAATCCCTAACAATACATCCAAGACAAAATGAAATATGTATAGTTAATGTTCAAAACCTCTTGCATGGGATTTCTCTACATATAACACTAAGAATCAAGGCTCATGCATTTCTATGCATGTGAATGATCATCTATCCCAATATGTGACAGATGCCTACACTCTCTCTCCCTATGATAATAAATGATACTATATACTCTTTCACTAATGGAATCCTTATTTTGGTACAAGTATGTAGCCATAAGACTTTAGAAGATATAAGAATAATAAAGGGTAGAATGGGATCAATGTGCAAGCTCCTTGACAAGACTTGATAGTGTGTGAATACTTTTGAAATAAGTTAGGGTATTTTTTTTTGTGCACACACATGCACGTGCATCATTTAATTCAAATTGGAACATATTCACATGTAGGTTTGCCATGAAATAACATGAAAGGCAACAATCAAGGCATAGGGAAACATGGAAAATGGTACAAATAAACCACAAACAACTTGACCACTTTTGTATGATATAACAAAGGTCAAGACCACTTTTAGACTATTTCAAAAAATCCATTAAACATAAACCAAAATGAACTACAAGACACTTGGGTAGATCTTGTTGCAAACAAATGACAAATTTGAAAATGTTCATAAGAAAAAGAGGGAAACAAAATACTATAAAGGATCTAATGTGAATGGAAGGTGCATTGATAAGAGCTTAATGCAAGAATATGAATCAAATATACAAAAGCAATGAAACTTCATGACTTATACCAAATTTAGGTGTCTATAGAAGGTTGATAAGACTTGTTTGTAGATTTTTTTGATGATTGAATTTAAGGAAAACATCATTGGGACCATCTTGGCACTTATTAAATGTTTGTTATTCATATCAAGATTAATTTATTGATTTTGAACTAGTGAAGCAATCCATGTTTTTAGATGAATAATGAACTTGGTTTCCTAGTGACTAGACAAGGTTGTCATTAGCCTAATAAATTATTCACAACTTCATAAAAAAGAAAGAACATTTTTGTAGCATTCATAGGGACAAGAGAGTTTTCTTTAGAGGCTTCAATATTTTATCCTTACCATATTTGTCTTACTTCGATATGTATGTGCACACACACATATTAAAGTGGGTGGGGGAAATTAGACACCTAAAAATGCCCCCTAGGCATTTATGAGTCATTAAATTGCATGTTTCTATGCTCATTTTTTACTTCTCGATTATTATATTATATTAGGTATCATTAGCAATTTTTTTTTCTTTTGTTGGTCCTTATTCTTCTTCTTAGCCTCCCCTAGGTCTATTTTTCTCTCTCCTCTCTCCTTTATTTTCTTTTTGCTACCAATAATGTACTATAAGGTCTTAGGTTTTCCATTAGTGTGTAGGTGGCCCCTTTTAGCTCATGTGAATGTGTATCATGTCCCTTTTGTTTCAATTTATATTATTATGATGTTGTCTTGTCTTCCAATAGGGTCTTAATTTGAATTCAAAACATTGATATAAACATAAGTACCTAAGTGCATTTAGACATGATATTTATTTGTTTTTAATTGATGATTGAAGGTTTTGGAGTCCCTCACCCTTTAATAACAAATATATAAAACCAAAAATAAAGTTTTTTGGAAAAAAATGAGAAAAATACTTTTGGGACTAGAGATCCAAAAATGACATAAAATTGAAAAAACTCATATTCCTCAAACCCTTCTAACATCTAAAATTTTGTCTACCATCAGCACCCCTAAAGTATGGAGAGCTAGCCTCAAATTTCAATCTTACTCCTTCCATTACGAGAAAGAAGTTCTTCGATGGTCCATTGAGTGCCCTTATCAATGGAGTTCAAAGCATCTTGTTCAATTCTTTTCGCTTATAACCTCTTGCATCTTTGATTTTTATTTCCACATTTTGGCTTGGGAAAAGTAGACTTTGATTGAGAGATGGTTAGAATATCCCTAGAAGCAATCTCATTTTCATTCCATCGAGAAGAGTAAGATTCTTCTAATTTTTGAAAATCCAAAATTTGTTGCTTTAAATATTGAGTTCCTTGAGCTTTGATAACTCTGAAAAACTAAGATCCACTAGAATCCCTACTATTGATCAATGCAAACTACTTCAAGCATGTCTCAATAATACCTTGTAGAGAGGGTGAGTTTTTTAGTTATATAACCTCTATCCTTAGATCTTCCTTGCCCTAAATCCCCAGCCTTCCCTTCCTAAGAATGGAAGCCCATGGCCTAAACTAGTTACAGGCCCTAAGAGACCATTTATTGATCCCAAAATTTCTCCACTTAAAGGACATTCACCCATATGTTGTTGCCTACACTCTATGATACCCATCATTGGGGAGAGTTGAACCACCTCACCAATATTTATATTTCCTACATTAGTAGTTGAAAAGGGACGATCAATTTTCTTAACCCCTTTTTGGATCTGATGAGAGATGAACCTCGAAGGACCCTTCACAATGCATTATGCTACTTTGTGCCCCAAATCATTACATCTAAAACATCTGAATGATAACCTCTCATAATTGATAAATTGTGTCCATGAGCCCTCCAAGTGAAAGATTCTAATTGAATGGTGTAAAGGCTTTGATAAATATGCCATGATACAAACTTTGATAAAATGGTTTGGTTGATACTTTTCTTAGTATCCAATTCAACAAAACAAATTATTTTCCCAACAAGTTGTTGAACTAGACCAGGACCACTCATGACCATAGGGAGATTGTAAAGACAAATCCATACCAAAAACCTTGAGATGGCAACCATTGATGGAACAAAAAAGGGGGACCAAGTATCCACAAACAAATGACATTTTCCAATGAACCAAGGGCCCCTATTCCACACGAATTCCTACTCTTCTATAAATTTTTAAAAAATAGAAAAACCCCATTCCCAATTATAGACAAAGAAGGATCTGAAATATTAGGCCATGGCCCTTTTGACCATTGAATCAACTCAGTCATCAAAGGGTGCTTCCTCATAAGTTTGGAAATCAAGAATTTGACTATTTCCCTTTGAACCTCTTGTATCTACTCATCTTCAATTAAATTTTTTGTAACCTCATTAGAGAAGGTAGCCAAAACATCTCCCAATGAAATTGAGTTGAATTTGTGTGTGCCCTAATTTCATCCACGTATTATTCTTTTGAGGCAACACCTATTTAATTGATTTCAGCCATTTCGCTTTTAACCCTATTCAAAATTGCTTCATGAAAATATTGTCACTTGATTAAAGTCAGGTTGAAGTAGGGTTCAAAAGAATCATCTAATTTTTACAAAATTTACCGCATACATGTTACAGATTAGTCGAGTTATGGCATTCTATGAAAATCCAATCACTATTCTCAATGACCTTATCTTGAATGGAGGCACTTCTTATTGGCTTCTTCACATTATGTCCTAACTTCATTGTCACCCCTTCACTACCTATTGGTTTGAAGTGATCCTACTGGTCATCAATTCTCTCCATCTTTTATTTTATGTTCATATAATAAATAGACGTATGAGATTTATTAATTGAATTTAATCTAGAAATTATTGTTCAAAGGAGTTTGTTTCAAACATCTACAATCTTTTAGAGAAGACAAACAATCATTAGGGAATTCATTGTAGCACTAAAGTTTGTTTAGTGACACATTCAATTGCACTAGTTTTGCTTGAGTGATGAATTATAAAATTAGCGAAGTGATGGGCTTGACAACTATCAAAGAAACTTAGTTATTCTATGGTATAATACATGCCCCAAAACATATTGTTTTCCTTACTATTCTAAGATCTAGTTGCTCAATTAATATAAGGAGTACATTTTTTTTGTTAATTAGCATGAAGTTTAAAAAAATAGATATATTTTTGGAACCTTGGATTTGACAAGCACGTCAAAAACAAAATCGTGTCTACTTGAAGTTTACCAGAAATGTGCAGTCTACTATTTTGATACCTTAAAACATGTAGTTGAAGGTTTGGACAAAGTCTTCAATTCATTCAAAGTTTCTAAAGTTCTCATTATTTTATCATAAAACTAAAATTCAATTTGTTAGACTTTGACCACTATCGTATGATCTATCTATATTTAAAACACATTAATAAACCCTATTTTTATCTTTATTATCTTGATTTTAAAAATTAATTAAATATAATTTATTATTTTAATGTTTATAAGTAGTTGTAATGTGATTTTGATTGAGATCATAATTCAGGGGGCAAAGGTCAAAAGTCATCGCTTGTTTCATTCTAGCAAAGGCATCATTGTCCTTCCTTCCCAACAAAGGTAGGAAAAGGGGAGACTTATCTCTAACAGTGTAAACAAGAAAAATAGAATAGAAATTAGACCTAACAATCTGGCAAACTTTCGGCCATAAATAGACATCCGCTAAGTCTTCCCCACAAAGTTTGAAGAGTGACACTATCATTTGGCTCTGTTTGTTTCCTCCACAACTGGCAGGCACCTTTACAACACTGACGACAACGTGACCTGACGTTGAAAGTCACCTGTACGTAATCTCAGCCAAATAAGGCTCCACCACAAAACAATAAAATGGCCGCTGTCGCTGTGGCCCTCCACTCCACCCAGAGGGAGGGGGAGAGGGGACGGTTCCCGTACATATCAAATCATGGCAATTATATTGGATCAAAGAATTTAGGGTTTCTTAGTTCATTAGATTAGAAGAAGATTTTTCAAAACAAAAATTATGTCGGTCAGATTTGTACGTTTTGGATGGTAACGTACGATCCACCATTAAATCTGTAAGGTAGAGGTCCCATACTATTTAAAGAACTGTTGAGAAATTATAGGGATTTATTATTATGTATTGTTTAATTGTTAAGAAAAATTAGGGTTTAGTGGAAGTGGTTTTATGAATTATTTAAGTATGTTAATTATTGAAGAGAATTGTATGTATGTTTTGTTGTAGAAGAAAGCAACATAAATTTTTAATTGGGTAGATTTTTTTTTTGGGTTGGTGAAGGAATCTAGGTTGATTGGCTTAGTACCTAGAGTCGCTATTATAAAATAAGGTGGATTCCATGAGGGAATTGAGGTCGATCGATGTAGCACCCAGAGTTTGCTAATCTAACACAAGGTGGGACCTCCTATAAATCTTAAGGTGATATGATGTGGCCTCTCACCTCATTGCAATTTGAGTCGAGCATTGAACCTACGACCCAGTCTGCTCTAGGTATAAATTTTTTTACAATGTTATTATGTTAAATATTATTAACAAAATATTGGAGAGAATCATATGTAAAGATGCCATGTGGTAGAAGAAAGCGACATAAATTTTTAACTGGGTAGATTTTTTTTTGGGTAACCAAGGGAATCGAGGTTGATTGGCTTAGTACCTAGAGTCACTGCTTTAAAACAAGGTGGGTCCCCTATAAACCTCACGCTGATGTGACGTGAGCTCTCACCCCATCTCAATTTAATTTGAGTGTTGAACCCATAGCGAGGGCTACTTCTACCCATTGCGAAGGCCAAGTGAGTTATACCCGAAGCTTAGGTATAATTATTTTACATTGCTTCAAGATTTTGGGTGTTTTTTAAACAAAAATAATACATTTTCAATTCTATGGGACTACATTGGGCCCCTACTTGCACAACTTAAATTTGATGACCATATGGTGGTATTTACATATTTAGCCTTAAAATACACTATTTTTTGGGGATCGTATTAGATGCAAGAAATTTTTTTAAGTAAACGGTCAAAATTTGTAAAAGTATTACTTTTACAAATTTTGACCGTTTACTTAAAATTTTATCTTGCAATTAGTACGATCCCCAAAATTTGTAAAAGTATTACAAGAAAATTGATGGTCATGTGCACCAGTTTAAGGGAAGCAGCGCCAGGTATATCATCTTATTCTCATCCTGAGGATGGATTATAGGGTGTGACTTGAAATATTAGTATTTGAAGGGAAACATTTTTTTTGTAACTCGAGAGAATTGACGTTGACCGGCTCAATACATGGAGTCAACTACTTTAATATAAGGTGGGATACCTTTATAAATCTTTGGGTGATGTGATATGGGCCCTCACCCCACACTACAATTTAAGTTAAGACTCGAACCTATGATCAAATATACCTCTACAAAATATAAAATATGATCAAAAAAGTCGACCATCAAATTTAACCCTGCATACCTAATTCTTACATATTATAATAAATTACATGAAGCGTTGATGGATAAATCTAATCTTACTATAAATTATATTAATATTTGGAAGATAAGTTTTTTTTGGTAATCCAAGGGAATCGATGCTCACTGGCCCAGTTCTTGGAGTTGACTGCGCTAATATAGGGTGGACGCTCCTATAAACTTCAGAACGGTATGATATGAACCCTCACCCCACACCACAATCTAAATCAAGAATCGAATCCACGATTAAAAATACCTCTACAAAATTTAAAATATGAAAAAGATGATCGACCATCAAACTTAACCCTAAATTCCCAATTCTTACATCATTCAGGATTACATGAAACGTGAGACGGATAAATCTAATCCTACAATTTTCTCCAAAAATATCAAACAGAAAAAATCAGATTTCAAATCACCATGAAAAGTGCCCTCTTCATGCATGATGCCACGTTAGGGCAGGTGGGCACCCGACCTCCCTAAGCCCGGTCGGGCACAGGAAGGGAAAGTGAAAGTGGAAAGACACCCCGCCCTGCACGCGCGGACAAGCTCTGTGACCCCTCAGCTCACCAGCAGTACGTACGGCCGACAGTGGCTACTGCTGCAGGTATCTCGCCCACCATAACCCAATGTCTGCCAGACAGCGCGGATTGCGTCCAGTACAGCCAAAGCGGGGGACCAGTGACGACGAACCGTTCATGTGACCGTCTCCGGCGACCGCTAGCGGTGACGAAGGCATGGGCCGCGGCGTTAAATTTTTGCATAAATGGGGAGCCGGTCGGAGGAATATATTGCCGTGTCTGTGCAGTTGAGGCATTTCTCTCGATTCAGCCATCTCGCATGGCGTTTAACAAAACGGAATTCTCTTCTGTGCTTTCTGCATTTATCACGATTCCCGACTCATTCGCATGCGCAATTCCTACTTAAAATTTGTTTGATCCCATAAACAAATTGGAATTCCTTCTGATCAGATCGCTGCACTTTCAATATAAAAGGGTACCTTATTCCATAGATCATTCCATTGCTCCTTGCTGTGCTGTGTGTGAGTGTGTTTTCGTTATCGGCATCTGGATAAATTAAAATAAGTCGCGACGGGGCTTCCTGTGTGGATGTTGAATTTCGCAATGGATGTCATTCGATTGCAGCAGCAGCATATTCACCTCATCAATTCCCTTTTTCAAGAGGTAGGTAGATTACCTAATACGGTGCTGTTTTGAAAAAAAGAATTTGGGCGCGGCGCCTAATTTATTTTAATGATGCAGGGATTTCTGGATGAGCAATTTACGCAGCTGCAGCAGCTCCAAGACGAGAGCAATCCGGACTTTGTGACCGAAGTGGTGACTTTGTTCTTTCAGGATTCTGACAAACTGCTCGATAACCTGGGAAAGGCACTGTATGTTTTCTTTTACTTGTCTTGCGTGGGCTTGCTTTTGTAAATGTGCAACGTTGTTTGCTTATCCTTTTTGTTGCAGGGAAAAGGAGCCAATCGATTACAAGAAAATTGATGGTCATGTGCACCAGTTTAAGGGAAGCAGCTCCAGGTATATCATCTTATTCTCAACCTGAGGATGGATTATAGGGTGTGACTTGAAATATTGCTTGAAAAAAGTAACATTTACTGTTAGTATATCTTAATCGTCATGATGGATTATAGACTGTGGTCTACTGTTAGTATATCCTAATCGTGATGATGGATTATAGAGTGTTGTCTGAAACCTTATCTAAAAACACAACATTCATTCACTAGAGTATGGTCTGAAACATTATCTAAAAACATAAGATTCACTCATTGTTATATTCTCATCTTAATGACCCAACATATTACATAGTGTGGTCCCAAACGTTATTCAAAAACACAATATTCACTCACTACTATATTTTCACTCTGATGGTAGATTATTGAGTATATCAAGCAACATTCACTCACTACTATACGAGACTCAACTTGATGATGGATTATTGAGTTTGTGAGGCAGCATTCACTCATCACTATATTCTCATTCTGAAGATGGATTATTGAGTGTATGAGGTAATATTCACTCATTACTATATTCTCATCATGAAGATGGATTATCGAGTGCATCAGGGAACTTTTACTCAGTACTATACTTTCATCCTGAAAATGGATGATTATTGAGTGCGTCAGGGAACTTTCACTCACTACTATACTCTCATTCCGATGATGGATTATTGAGTGTGTTAGGGAAAATTCACTTGCTACTATATTCTCATCCTTATGATGAATTATTGAGTGTGATCTGACACCTTAATCCAAAAACATAACATTCACTATCATATCTTTATCTTAATGATGGATTATAGAGTGTAATCTGAAACACTGATCTCTAAAACGCGTACAAAGTGTAATCACTCGTTACTATAGGAACTGTGCAGGAAAACCTATTGCTCTTATATAAAATTGCATTAAATTCAATCAAACCATTAGCTCGGGCTTAGGCGAAAATATTGATTATTATGTGTGTGCACTGCAGTGTAGGCGCTCACAGGGTGAAAAACGCATGCATAAGTTTTCGCGCATATTGTGAGGAGAATAACCAGGCAGGGTAAGAAAGAATAGCCCAGTAGCGCCAAAGTACTTATATGTCTGTGAACTGTAACAATAACAGATGATCTGTGCAGGTGTGTGGAATGTCTGCAGCAAATGAAGCAGGAGTACTACCTTGTGAAGAACAAGCTGCAGGAACTCTTTCATGTAAGGCCGCTCCTCCTCCGTTACAAGTACCAGCACCAGGAGTATTTTCTTGAATATTTTGAATAATACACTGATTAAGCTTTGTTTTTGTTGTTGCAGCTTGAACAACAGATATTGTCTGCTGGTGGAACGCTCCCTCTGCCTCTCAATCTTATAGATTAACGGATTGAGTGTTCTTAAACTTGTTTTTGAATCGACATTTTGGATCATATTTCATGACCATCAAATTATACCAACAGCCAGCAGTATAATATTATGGCTGCTTTATAATATTACGGCATGCTGATTTTAAGCAATTAACAGGAAGAGATTTTGATTTGGAGACAGTATTGCTTCATCACATATTCCGGCTACGGATTATGCTAATCATTTTCTTATCTTTAAATGAAACGGCTCTTTATTATGTTTCACATGTACTTGTACTTGCACTTGCACCACCCCTGTGCTTTCTTAAATTAAGTAAACAGTCACCAGAAGACGTAATTCAGCTGATTAGTCCTACTACTAATGATTAGATTCTTAAAACGAACAATGATTCAGCTTGGTAATTGGGATTTAATCTCAGTGAAAGTTGATAACGTTATTACATTTATTTTTAATTTATTTTTGATAATATTGCACTAATAAGTTTTATACAGGTTTATGATAAATTCAAGCTCATTTTTGCATCAAGAAAATTATTTTGACAGTTAATACACTATCAATAAAATTTAAGTTCTCATCTCAAATGAAAAAGTAGGTTTACATCAAATGCGATACAACTTATCTACAAAAATGTATTTTAAGTTTAATGAGATATTTTGTTATTATTTTAATTTTTAAATAATAATGGATAAAGTAAGGTTTAAAGAATTATTTTGATTTTTAAATAATTTGGAAATAGTAATTATATTTTTATAATACAATTAGAATTTTTGAAGTCAAATAATGAGAATTTATAAAACTTGTAGTGACTTAAGCACCTCTCTATAATTATGCATCTCACATTTTTTGCACCCAAAATTATAGAAAAAATATTTCTAGGAAACATTGGATGTGTTGAATTCTATTTGATAGATGCATTTGTTGGGTCTAGGAATTCAAAAACCTTGCTCGTTATTATGAATCTTCGTGTCAGTTACTAGTAAATTGATCTTCTTCTTCAAATAATAATATGATAGTTAGGCTTGCAAATGATAAAGATAAAGATTTGTTTTGGTATATTATGAATCTTGACACCAATCATTAAGAAATTGATCTTCTTCTTCAAACCATAATAGAGTAGCTAGGCTTGAAAATGATAAGGATAAAAATTTGTTTTGGGGCATGTCTTCAAGGTTAGTAAGGTTTTTCAGAATTGGGTACTTAATAAGGCCTTCAATGATACACAACATTATTCTCTGTACATCAAGTAAAATGTAATTCAGTGACGAATTTTTAGTGTAATGCAACTATAATTATAATGATATTCACTGCTAGTTACGAATGCTCTATTAATGTTTGATCGAGATTCTAGAATGCAGTGAAAAATGAATGCTAAATGCTCTTCATATTTTCCTAGATTTTTTGATGCCCTATCTATATGCTTGCATTGATTACTTCTATCATTTCCTTGTCATAAATGCATCAATGTGCATGTCTATTTATAGACCTATTAAATTTATATTAGAACCATGTTGGCACAAAGCCAACAGACAATGTCGACAAAACAATATCAATGACCCTCTAGAGTCCCAAATGGGTGAAAAGGGTCAACAACCTTATTAACGTAAACTATACATTTATATTCCTATAAATATATAGTTTATGTTTTTGGGAAATGTTGATGATTAAAATTGTGTCGTTTCTAACACCAACAATAGGAAGTTTTAGGAATGTGGGACTTGCAACCTGAAACAACCTCCAGATTTTAAAGAAGATGGCTCTTCTTTATATCAAGTATATAATGGGAAAAGGGATAGGAATTAAACAAAAACACAAGTGCAACGAAAGAAAATCTAACTATGGCGATGCGCCTAAATTTAATTTGACCCTTAATTCTGAGCACAGTGAAGCTATAAGTAAGATTCAATTACATTAAAGAGCGAGCAAGGCATGATCAATGTAAAAGATGAAAAACAATAGAAACAGAGGCTCACAACTTGGACTAATTTTGCAGTGACATAGAAAAATATCAACAAAGGCACATAACTCAGTCTTCTTATTAATTCTCCAGTCACATAAAAGACACAGAAACATGCATAGTTACATAAAATTTCTAACTCAAGAAAACAGAACAAAGGCAAATGATATTCCTGATCATAGCTAAAAAAGTGTAAAAACTCTTGACAATAATCTTTCGCAGAAAATTCTCTCTATCTTCAGATCATGATTATGGTGATCTCTGCACCCCTATTTATAGCATTGGATTAGCTCTAGATTGTCTGCACGTTCCCAATCTAACGGTCTAATTGAACTCTAACTGAACTGGAAGTGTCTAACACATGATATTTCTTAGATCTGAAATGTTTTGTCTTCCTGCAAATTCATTGGCTGAAATAGATACCCAAGATGCTTCCCACTTTCAAATGGGAGAGGACACTTGGTTGATTCCCTTACTTTACTTGAAAACCTTCTTATTATTCAGGAGGCACCGAAAAATGATACTTGGCATGTTTCGCAACACTTACTGAAGACACACGACACTTTTTGCGTAACCTATACTCTTTACTGTGTCTTTGCTCAGGAGTGTTCCATCTTTGACATATGTCGTAGTCCGCTTCTTCAAAACTTTAACAACTTCTATAGAAAATGGGGCCCAAAGCACTTCTCGCCTGAGCAACTTCAAAAAGAGAACAGGGACAGGTGGCGCTTTCCACGCATTTTTAACAAGGGACATGTGGCCGTCTCCACTGCTCTTAGCTACCCTTTGAGAATCCTATGGAAGGTGACACTTGTTGGTCTCTGCATCACTTTGTCTATACTATAGAAACATTTGGGCCTTATTTCATATTTACATGGACGGTGACACTTGGCAGCTTTCACTTGCCTCAAAAACAGAACCCGGGACCCACCACAATCTTTATTTATCAATGAAACAAAGTGAATATAATTCAGATGTTGACACATGGTGGCTTCTGCTCTCTTCAGCTAAGGATACGTGGCATCTTCCATTGATTTTAGAAAAGCATATTGAAACCTTCCGCAGTTGCCACCTGGTGCCTTTCGCTTGATCCTGAGAAAAGCTTATTGAAAAGAAGCCTTCGAAACGTATAAGAAACATGAGATGTGGATGCCGACACTTGTTGCACTCTGTTGAGTTACTATGGGACACATGGCACGTTCTACAGCACTATACTCTTTATGAAAAGTGCCTCGGCCGATGACACTTGGTAGCTTCCGCTCGATCCTGACACTTAGACAAAATTTAGGTGAAAAGAAATTTGAGCTTGCGCTCTGAGTCAAAACTTCACCGTCTCGAACCAAAGTGTACAAGGACAAAATTTGGATCGTGCAACTAAAAATCAAAATGAAACGTAGAGTATTTTTTACTCTACAATTATTGGTGACCCCAAGGACTTTTGAGCCTACTCAAAAAGAATCCACAACTCCCGCATGATCAAAATGACAAAAAATCATAGCTTTAGTAAGGCTGTCTGATAAGTAGACCACTCATCATTAGATAATCTCTGCTTATTTTGCAATTTGTGAAAGGTTAAATCAAGATTAATAATATCTTTGTGTGATTTTTTTTTCAAAATTTGAACTGTAGCCTTCAATTTAAATTCAAGTTGGGAAATAGGAATCAAAATAGCTTGTACATTAGGTACTGATGAATCATCCCTTAAATCCTGAAAAACTGCCTGATCATTCTGCCTGGCCAACAACAAAGGTTTAATTTCATCAATCATTAACACAATGTTGTCATCAGGAAAAGGGGAAGGAAAACCTAATTGCACTAGATCTTCAATGTGTTGTTTCATGTCTTTGATTCCTTCCTTCACCACATCTAGAAGCTCTTCGCATTTAACCGCTGTAGAATTGTAATTGAGAACTTCATTCACTCTTTTGGCAGCGATCATTCTGTCATTAATCCCTGTTGTTGACAACGTTCCATCAGTTGCATCATATAACTTTTGCAGCAACACTTGAGAGTCAAATACTCTCCCAAAAATAGTAGACAGAGTGTCTTCAACTGAAGTCTCCACCTTTTCGCACAATTTCTATGCGTTTAACAAAAATGTTAAAGAAGGTCTATGCTGAATAATCTCCACAGAGATTCTTTTCCATATTGATTCATAAAGCTTCTTCACCAGATTTAACACTCCTACATTCTTTGGCCTATTGGCCAGCTCAAGTGTCAATTGTTCTGCCCTTTGTCACTCGACTTGAAGTTGAGCCTGTATAGTCGTGGTATTATTCTACTCATTCAGCAGCTTCTGTTGAAGTTGAGTAACTTGTAGTAGGCTTTCCTCACATTTTTCTTGAAATGCTGCCTTTTCCCGCCTTAAGGTTGTCACTACATCCTTCACTTGCATCAGCCCTACTTTCAAAGAATCATTTTGGGCCTGGATAGCCTAGTGAGTCTGAAGAGAAACAATATCTTGCAACTATTTATTAAGACTCTCTATTTCAATATTCTTAGTATTGATCTCTATGGTCAAGCTGTTACAGTTTGCCTTTTCTTTGGCTAGATCAGCCTCCATCTTCTGTAGCTTCTTTGATATTTTCAAATAATCTTCAGCTACTGTAGAAGTAGATTCATTTAGCAGCTTGACCCTATCTTGTGGTCTGAAAAGGGACATGTCTATAGCTACTGCATTCATTGTGTAATCTTCTGGCTGCATCTACACATTTGGCTTGATTATATTTGGTGACAAATGGGTCACTGTTAGTTGCTGCTGGATTGGGTCAAATTTTGACCTGAGATGTGGTGTAGCCAAGGCCTTATTATATTTGATCCTCTTTTTATCCCTTCGGGCTTCCCTTGCCTTCCTAGTAGCGTCTGCTTGAGTTTGGAAGGTAGAAGGAGAGGCAATGTGCCCACCCACAAAAGGATGACCTTATGGCAAGCCATATGGAATAGCCAATTATTGGTTATGGGTAATCTGAGGAGGTACTTTCTTAGGACTCGAGGGGGAAAAGTGAGGCAATGATATAGCCTGAGTATGGATAGACGGGGTAAAATGAGAAATGGGCACAACGGAGGTGGTAGGGGACAGTGTTTGGCCTGATGGAATCATCACCCCTATTAGAGAAGAAAGAGATTGAGAAGGAGGAGGAGAAATAATACTTACCCGAGGAGTAACCAAAGTACTATGTGATTGATGTTGTGAGGGTTCTTCCTTCTCCTCTGAATCAAGTTGGAACCTCAGCCTCTTATGTTTCCTTGGTGTTTCTTCTTCTAGCTGTGCTCCCTTCTCTTCAATATTTACCACTGTAGATAGTGGTGCTTGTGTAGAACTAGGAACCTCAAGGACTGACACTGATGGAGAAGCTTTTGGTGTTGAAGATACCACACTCTTTTGTTTTTTGACGGTATTAAGAGATTGGGGCCAAACCGTTACAACGACTGCTGCTGAAGTTTGCTCTGTAGCTGACGATGTTTGACTGGATTCTACTCTGGATTCTGGCTCTCCACCCTGTGTTTGTAAATTGCTTGTATCAGGGCTAGACATAGGAGATATATGACATTCATCCTAGAGTTCCTCCCATTTCTCATCTGAATCCACATTTCCAAAAGAGTGGGTTGTCTCACAAATCTCTTGCCTATATTTCCAATAGGCTTCTATTTTTTCAGGGTTCCAGTGTTTATTCTTTAATGCTCTTCTTAAACCAGAAGTCATTCTAATTTTAGGATCAAAATCCCTTTGCTTAACATAAAATGTTTCCCATGGTCTATTTTGTTGAAGGGGCAAATCTGTCAATTCAACATAAAAATCAGGAATATCTTCCCTAGAATTTTTCCTGTTTTCCCAAAAGGGGTGGCCCTCATGTGCAATTTTGGCAGCAACCCTATTAGTACTGATCCATGAAGCTATGAAACCATTTGGGTCATATACCCATTTATCTTCAATTAGAAGGAAACCCAGGAAGGCTAGCTTTTTAAGCAACACAATCTCAACATCTCTGGCCTCTAGTGCCATGTTGTTTGTCATCCATGGGACATCATACATTTTCCTCTTCTTCTTCCCAGAGCCATATTCATTATCTACCATAGACACCTTCTTGGTGACCTCTAAGAATGCTAACCTAAGGGTCAAAATCTTAGGTAGCAACACTGGTTCCCCACTAAAACCATAGACTTTAATAATAGTATGATGGGATCCAAAAAAGTAATCACAAGGGATAGGGCAATTGGTCATAATGTTTGATACACTTAGAAACAGTCTATTTATAACTGGTTCTAGGCTCAGATGATAAAAATTAGGGGCAACAAAAAGTTCCCAGAATTCGTATGGGTCACTAGTTTTTGACAAGATATGTGTCCATGCAGACACAGGAGTGGTCCTCTATAGACCGAAACTTGGATCATACTTATTTAAATGCATGTGTTGGGAAAAGATACTAGAGTTTTGGTATAACATAAGGTGAAACAAATAAGAGGAATACTTGGAAATCCCTTTAGATCTGAACTGAGTGAGTTGTTCAACCATTGAATATGTAATATGCTTAGAGAAATCAAGCCGATACTCCTGAGTCTTATCAACAGTTTTCAATCTGAAGAGGATAGCCATTTGTTCTTCATATATGGTTATACCATCTTTCATTCTAAAAATGAAAGCCATCATGGAGAGTGAATCTTGACTGGCTTGTGTAAATTGTGCTCTTGCTGTAGGCAGTGTCAGCACAGTAGTATCATCATCGCCTAATTGCAATTTTGATTTCAGAAACCTCAATTGAGTATTGACGTTTGCCCACATTTTTTGCATCTTAGCAATGGTGGGAAACGTGACTATCTTGTCATAGTACAAGACCAACATGTCTCTGATAGCCTTTGGTGTAATTTTCACTCTGAATGGACCCTATTATATGGTACTTGAAGGTGCATGAAATAATCCGGTGCATATTTCAACCAAATCAGGGCATGGATGCACACCTGGGACAATGAATTGTGCCAGTTGGAAAGTCCATATCCTCATTGCAAATGTCTCGTATTGTCCCACCTTGGCCCTCTAAAGACACCTTTGATGTGCCCCTTCTCTAAGAGTTTTTCTACTAGTTCTTTGAAGAATTGGGTCCATGATTCCATCTGCATAATCTTTAACCTTTGCTGGGTCATTTGATTGACCAACTTCAGGGACTCTAGTCTGTAGATAGGTCTTTAACAGTTGTGCAGGGACTGAAGCATATGATTTGCTTGTAATAAACTTGTCAATGGATTCATAAATCCTAGACCCTTATTGTGAAGACTGTGCTCCCTCCATATCTATATCTATTCTTGAAAAATAGTGGAATGTGGTAATAGGTATGAAGCTTTTGCAATAAGGAAGCACTTTGACTTTAAGCAGGTTTGCTATGAGCTGAAAATAAAAGTAGCAGGGGTTTTCTAGCAGATGCAAGAATGTTTGAGACATTGTAAGCTTTAACTCTTGTTATGAGGTATTTATTGACCCATCAAGTCTCACAATGGCATTAACCCAGATAACGGTTAGTAAATCTTACTAAATCTTCATGGGACAGTGAGTTAGACACGTCATGCAAGTAGTTGCACAAGGTACCTTGGGGAATTAGGGATTTAGGAGATATTTAATATATCAAGAATTTTGAAAATTTTGATAAAAGCTTTGAGCTGCGACTACGTGTTCAAAGAACACTTATTTAAAAGAAAGAGCATGAAAGAAAATGGGAAAACAAAGCAACTAGGAAAGGGAAACTATCTAACTATAATACATTAGAGACACAGTTTAACTAAAATGCTTCAAGTAGATCCCATTCACATGAATCTCTTCAAGTTCGCCTTCCATTATTTCTAGCTCAAATGGATTCTTCTATTTATATACACAAATTTTATAGGGGCTAGTCCATAATGCTTCAAATTTAGTATGTTGACTCGGCTTGGCGGCTCTTGCATCCCATTTCGAAACAATTAAGCCTACTTTGAAATGGGGATTTGAAGTCCTTCTGTCAAAGTAGTCTTTAATTATTTTTTGATGCTTTATTAATGAATCATGTGCCGCATCCATCTTTTCCTAAACTTCCAAAAGTTTAGCAAGTCTAAACTGCATGGAGCCATTTTCCTCAATTTTAATCTGTTTTATCAGTTGGAGAGCAGGAATTTCCAAGCTTAGAGGTATTATGGTAGGCTTGCCATAGACCAGTTCATATGGGGACATTTTCGTCACCTGCTTAGGTGTAATTGTATCAGCCCATAGTGTTATATTCAACACTTTATGCCACTCTTTGTGATGATCAGCCCCTATTCTCTTGATGAGTTTAATCAGGTTCTTATTAGTTGATTCTGCCAAACCATTACCCCGAGGGTAATAATTAGAGGAAGTTTTCAGATATATTCCATGCTTTAATGCAAAGTCAGATACTTTAGACCCTAAAAATGCTTTAGCATTATATGAAATTATGGTGTGAGGAGCCCCAAAATGAGTAGTGATACTCCCTAGAAAGTCTAGGATCACATTTTCTATTACTTCTTTAAGTGGCACTGCCTCAGTCCATCTAGTGAAATAATCTTTGGCAGTTAAAATCCATTTGTGACCCATAATAGACACTGGATTTATCATTCTAATGAAGTCAATACCCCATTGAGAAAAAGGTTCATCAACAATTATAGGACTAAGAGGCATTACTGCATTCCTTCTCATTCCCACATAATATTGACAAGATTGACATTTTTTAACCAGTTGGTAACAGTCTATAAATAAAGTAGGCCAAAAATAACCTACCTCACTTATCTTTATAGCTGTGGTCTTTGCATAAAAATGTCCACCTGAGATTCCATGATGCATTTCATGCAGTATTTTCTTAGCCTCATCTTTATCTACGCATCTTAAAAGTTTGCCATTAGAATTTCTTTTGAAAAGAACCTATTTAATTAAAAAAAAATAAACCCCTTACATTCTATAGTATCTCTTCTTATTTTGAGGGAGTTCTCTTGGGTAAATCCCACATTTCATAAAATGAATCCTATTTGTGACCCAAGAGTTTTGATCAACCTCTTATATTCTCAATACCGTTTCCTTTTTCATTTCTGAATCTGTTTCTATAGGTATCATCTTTTCAAGCTCTTGATTCATGTATTGGCATAAACCCCTACCTCTAACTAACTTAGTGGGTTTGACCTCTACATCATAGTCAAGGATATTTATTATCTAGTTTGCTCTTTTTTTAGTAATTTCACCCTCCATAATGTATTTTCTAACACTTAGGTGAGCCACAAGTATCAGAATCTTACTCCCTGATACTATATGCCTGAACTTCTTAAGGGATTTTACTATAGCATATGCTTGTTTCTCCACAAAGTTATATCTGGTTTCGTATTCCCTAAGAGTCCTTGAGAAAAAGGCTATTGGATGCTCTCCCTCCTGTCTATTATCCTTCTGTGTTAGGACAACAACAATACTGAGCTCTCCTCCATAGACATACATTACAAAAGGCTTAGAAAATTTTGGGTTTCTAAGTACTGGGGCTGTTGAGATAGCTTTCTTGACCTCTTCAAAGGCTTTCCTTCCTTCCATAGTCCACTTGAAAATTAGGTCTTTTTTCAACAAGAGTGTCACTGGTCTTACTAAGCCTGCAAAGTCAGATATGAACTGACTGAAAAAATTAATCTTCCCCAAGAAGATTGAATTGCTTTCTTATTTACTGGAAGAGGTAAGTTCATTATAGCTGCAACTCTCTCTGTGTCTATGGAGACTCCTTATTTAGATACTATATGTCTCAATAATTTGCCTTGAGGGACAACAAAAATACATTTCTTAGGATTCAAGGATATTCCAAATTCTTGACATTTCTTAAAAATAGATTCTAAATGATCAACAACATTCTTTGAAAAAATAGTAAGATCATCAAGATAAATTAAGATGATTTTATTTATAAGTTCCCAAAATACTACATCCATAGCTCTTTGAAAAGTGGCTCCAACATTTGATAGGCCAAATGGCATCTTAGCATATGCAAATGTTCCCCATTTGGTAGTAAAAGCAGTCTTGTATTGGTCTTCATCAGCCAACTAAATCTGATTGTATCTAGAGAAACCATCTATCAAGGAAAATCTCTCTGATCCAGCCATAGTTTGTAAAATTTGTTCCATAGAGGGCAAGGGATAATGATCTTTTAGAGATGCTCTATTTAGGTCTCTAAAATCTACAAAGAGTCTTATGTCTCCATTCTTTTTCCTGACTGGTACTAGATTTGATACCCAGGTTGAGTGTTTGATTGGAAAAATTATTTTAGAATCTAAAAGTTTCTGCAGCTCATCTACCATTAGAGATTCAATCCTTAGATTTACTAGCCTCTACTTTTGTCTGACTGGCTTAGATCCTTCAGTCAGTTCTATTGTGTGCTGAATGATGTCTCTATTATATCCATGAAGTCTCCAGGCTATGACTCTGTCATATCTTTTGCACAAGTCAATTAGTCTTTCTCTTTCCTCTTGAGTTGCAGAATTTCTAATTTTTAATTTTCTCCCTTCACTCACCTCTATTTCAAAATAATCTGCTTTGTTTACCTGGAAATCTTTTTTTCTTTAGGCCTACATCTTCTAGATCAAAAAGGTTTTCTAAAGTGATCAATCCTTTAGGAAGCTTATTATTCTTTAATTGTATAATTTGATCCCCATATGCCTCTTCAATTTTTGGTTGCAATTGATCAACAAATTCCCCTGATTGTTGTAAGAATGAGAGTACCTGAGAATCATTTTCAAATACTTGCCAATTCTCATCATTGTTTGGAATGGTTAGCCTTACTATAACTTTTACTAACTCATTGTTAACTAATAGGCTAGTTGCTGGATTAAACTGTGAACCAATCTGTGCCATCCTATCAGCTTCAAAATTTTGGGTTCTAGGAACTAATTCAATATTGAAAGCTTCAAAATCTTCTATTAAGTCCCAAATTCTATGTTTGTAGAATCTCATTCTTACATTTTTGGCTGTTGCCTTTTCCCTAATTTGCTTCACCACTAATTCTGAATCTCCTTTTACTATAAGATTCTTTACTCCCTTTTTCTTGGCTAAAATGAGCCCATGAACTAAGGATTCATATTCAACATCATTATTGGTACAAGCAAATTGGAAATGAATAGCTCTCAAAAATTTCTCCCCATTTGGAGCAACAAGACAAATTCCTGCTCCAGCACCACTTTTACTTCTAGCCCCATCAAAATTTAAGGTCTAGATTTCTGAATCTTTTTCAGATTCTTAAGTAGTTGGTGTCTCTTCCCTTAAAACATTTGGGATTTCATGATCTTCATCAAAAATTACATAAGTCCCCAGACCAGTAGAGTCATAATTTCCATATGGGTCACTATGCATCGTAGCTAACAAATGGTTATTTTCCTCTTCCTGGTCATGTTCAGTTTAGTCACCCAACTCTTCAACAAAAACCCTTTCTTCTTTATTTAACATAGCATGATTTGCCTCTAATTTTGATGTTGGTTCATTGGTGATGTGATCCTTTGATAGTGGTTCGGATAGAATTTTCATCTTTGAACCATATTTGGTTCTTAGGATGAGGTGAGACCAATCAAGGGACATATATCCTCCTATTTTGGCTGTAAATTCTCTGGATAAACATAAACCAAAAATAGGAGGTATATCTATGACTACTACATCTTGATTGACAATTATATTGAGACAAGTATATAATTGTAATGGGAGTTGTTTAATTCTCCCTATTATTTGTACTGATTTTCCATCTAGCTGCATAACTCCTTTAATAAGTGGTTTATACTTTATTTTTAAAGCATCAGCTATTTGCTTAGGCATTACTGTAGTACTAGCCCCTGAATCTATCAACGCATTATGCAAGAGTTTCTTTCCAACTATCAGAGTCAAATAGAAAGGCTCTGGTTTGGATTTTACTTACCTCTGCTACATTGTTCAAAAAGGCTATTGTCTTTAGAGAAACTGTGTCCTTGAGCTTTTCTTTATTAGCAAGTCCTTTGATGCTATTATGTTTAGGCATTGCTTGGCCTTGTAGAGCTTCTTGTAACAACATCTTTTATTTAGGAATAGCTAATATGTCCCATATTGATAATTATGCTGGAGTCCTCTTCAGTTGTTCCACCACATTCATTGGTCCTAATGCTTGAGTTCTTGGAAAATAAGGATACCTTGCTTTTTATTGAACTTGTATAGGAATCACTTGATTCTGCACTAGTTGAGGCACTTCCTGTCTAACAACTATGTTTCTTTGACCTTGAAATGGAAGATTATCCATAACTTGACTATTTGAAACTTCAGGCTATTCCATCATTCTTCTCTTTGATCTAGTATAGTAGTCTGATTGCACCACTGGTTTCTTGGAAGCAGAAGCTTCATTCAAGAATACTGATTCTTCATCTTCAACCCATGAAAACAAAGCATGTTCAGGTGCTATTTCTTCTTCTTGTTGTAGAGACATACCTTGCATCTGAGCCATTAGGACTGAATTTTGCATACCAAGAGACTGATAAGTTTGTGCATCTGAAGTACTGACAAATTGTCCATCCATTCTTCTTTGCTCTGCTACCTTTTGTTGTAGATTACCCATGGGACAATCTCTAGGTGTATGAGAATTATTACAAGGGAAACACCAGGCATTGGTGTTATCTACATAATTATTTTTCCCTTAAACAATCTCCCTATTTAGATTTGGGGGAATAGTCTGTGAGGGTGTAGGGATTGCAACTAATTGGTTTGCTGGCTGAGGGTTATTTTGCCTTTGATGACCCTGATACTAGTTTGGCTGTGATGTAAATCTATTTCCTTGGTAACCCTGATATTGGGGTTTAGGATAAGGATTCTGCTGTCTTTTTATATTAATTAGCTCATTAAAAAATGTCCTTAAGATATTCTTGATATCATCCATCTCAGATGATTGGGCAGGGACAAGTTATTTAGCAGGTTGTTGAGGATATTTATACATAGACGTAGGTGGGGCTATGGAATTGGATGCTTCTTGAGGTAATGGCAAGGTAATCTCTGGAAACATGGGCATGGGAGGCCTTGGGGGTAACTTTCCAGCATCTATTAAATTATTTTCAGCTCTGACTGCATAGTCGTAAGCCTCTAGCAGAGTCTGACCTCCAAGTGACTGAATCATAACAGATATATCTAAATTTAAAGCTTTAAGATAAAATACTATAGCCACACCTAGTAATGGTTTAGCTATAGAAGGAATCTTTTCTCAAGTCTTTTAAAATCTTGAATTGAAGTCAGACATTGCTTCTTGTGGTTCCCTTTGGATGGTAATCAATTGCTGTAACAAAGAAGACTTATCACCCTTTTCTTCAAATCTTTCAAAGAAAAGATCTCCAAGCTGATCCCATGTATATATTGTATTTGGGGTCAAGGATCGGTACCATTCCAGAGCCTTTTCTTTAAAAGAAGCTGCTAATAATCTTATAGCCACATTCTGCTGTGTGACAACATGTATGGCACAGACATCAAACACATCTTTCAAATGTTCTTCAGGAGTTTTAAAATCTTTCCCACTGAATTTGGGCAAAGCCTTCAAGGCATTTACTAGAATAGGGTCCCAAGTGGTTGGTGGTATTGGGAGGATCAAAGGACTGCCAGTGTTCCAACTTGCATAATTCCTTGGGGGTATAAGAGCTCCCATATTTACTCTTGGTATTGGTATAAACTGATTGAATCTTCTTCTTAGACTAGTTACCAATGGTGGAAAAAGAATACCTAGATTTACAGTAGATTGAGATCTTGTTACTAGTCCACAACTTTGACTCCTTGTAGCTCTCTAGTTCATACAGTCTTGAAAGAAACTTCAAGATGGTGTCCCACCGGGTGTGCCAAAAACTATTGATGATTAAAATTGTGCTATTTCTAACACCAATAATGGGAAGTTTCAGGAATGTGGGACTTGCAACCTGAAACAACCTCTAGATTTTAAAGAAGCCAACTCTTCTTTATATCAAGTGTATAATGGAAAAAGGGATAGGAATTAAACAGAAACACAAGTGCAATGAAAGAAAATATAACTATGGAAATGCACCTGAATTTAATTTGACCCTTAATTCTGAGCATAGTGAAGCTATATGTAAGATTCAATTACATTAAAGAGTGAGCAAGGCATGATCAATGTAAAAGATGAAAAACAATAGAAACAGAGGCTCACAACTTGGACTAATTTTGCAGTGACATAGAAAAATATCAACAAAGGCACAGAACTCAGTCTTCTTATTAATTCTCCAGTCACATAAAAGGCACAAAAACATGCACAGTTACATAAACTTTCTAATTCAAGAAAATAGAACAAAGGCAAATGATATTCCTGATCACAGCTAAAAAAGTCTAAAAACTCTTGACAATAATCTTTTGCAAAAAATTCTCTCTATCTTCTGATCATGATTTTGGTGATCTCTACACCCCTATTTATAGCATTGGATTAGCTCTAGATTGTCTGCGTGTTCCCAATCTAACGGTCTAACTGAACTCTAACTAGAATGGAAGTGTCTAACACAGGATATTTATTAGATCTGAAATGTTTTGTCTTCCTACAAATTCATTGGCCAAAATAGATACCCAGGATGCTTCCCACTTTCAAATGGGAGAGGACACTTGGTTGATTCCCCTACTTTACTTGAAAACCTTCTTATTATTCAAGAGGCACCATAAAATGACACTTGGCATGTTTCGCAACACTTATTGAAGACACACGACACTTTCCACGTAACCTATACTCTTTACTATGTCTTTGCTCAGGAGTGTTCCATCTTTGACATATGTCGCAGTCCACTTATTCAAAACTTTAAAAACTTCTATAGAGAATGGGACCCAAATCACTTTTCGCCCAAGCAAATTCAAAAAGGGAACATGGATAGGTGGCACTTTTTGTGTATTTTTAACAAGGGACATGTGGCAGTCTCCACTGATCTTAACTACCCTTTGAGAATCCTTTGGAAGGTGAGACTTGTTGGTCTCCACATCGTTGTGTCTATACTATAGAAACATTCAGGCCTTATTTCATATTTACATGGATGGTGACACTTGGTGGCTTTCGCTTGCCTCAGAAATAGAACCTGGGACCCACCACAATCTTTACTTATCAATGAAAAAAAGTGAACATAATTTGGATGTTGACACATGGTGGCTTCCACTCTCTTCAGCTAGGGATACGTGGCATCTTCTGTTGCTTTTAGAAAAGCGTATTGAAACCTTCCACAGTTACCACCTGGTGCCTTCTGCTTGATCCTAAGAAAAGCTTATTGAAAAGAAGCCTTCAAAACGTATAAGAAACATGAGACGTGGATGTTGACACTTGTTGTGCTCTGCTGAGTTACTATGGGACACATGGCACATTCCACAGCACTATACTCTTTATGAAAAGTGCCTCGGCCAATGACACTTGGCAGCTTCTGCTTGATCCTGAAACATAGACAAAATTTAGGCAAAAAGAAATTTGAGGCTGCGTTCTGAGTTAAAACTTCACCGTCTCGAACCAAAGTGTACAGGGACAAAATTTGGATCGCGCAACTGAAAACCAAAATGAAACGTAGAGTATTTTTACTCTACAGGAAAGACATAAAAATACATAAGAACAAGGGAGAGGAGAGAGAAGAGAGGAGGAAGGTGTTGGTAGTAGATTACAAAGTGCAAAATTGTAGATTTTTGTATAAGTGAAGAGTATGAGATGTATTATATTTTATATATAATTTGACATGTGATTGAATATCAAAATATTATAGAAGATGAAGACTCCTTCAAGATAGAAGTGAAAGGTCAAGAATGCGAAGTGATAAATTCTCCTTGTAGCTCTATAAATACTTGTATTATAAAGAAAGAATAGATCTTACTTATGTTTAATAAATATAATGATATAGAGATTAGTTGATGGTTCTAGTGAACATTTTATGTGTTATTCTATGCACATAATTTTGCCCAATTTTTATTCGAATCTACATGTCTAATTTAAAAATAATGAGTGATCTTAATAAGTAAACCATGTCTAATTGGATGCATATTAATTAAGAATGATTCTAGTTGCTTGAATTTCATTTGAGTATTCCAAACTATAGCCGAAATCACACAAAAAATACATTAGTATTGCCTGACAAGGAAATCCTAGAAACTCTGCTAATAATAGTGCAATGAACATGGACAAATTATGTTGAGATGGTTGTATAGACAAAGAGATATTGAGTGTTGTTTAGATAAAAAAGTACAAAAATTTGTAGAATAAGAAGCTCAAATAATAGAATGCTTGTTAAATAAATCATAGCTGAGCATATTCATGGTGAGATTTATGATTTTTTTGGTACGAATTACTTTAATTATTAGCTACTTGGTGGTCAAGATTGGCGTATTATTGATTCAGACCTAGACAAATGGAGAAGTTTGTATGGAATGAAGAAAAACTTAAAAATGTGCAACTTGGATATCGATTGAGTCCATGTGATAGATCACAAGTTGAAGACTATAATTGATAATATACCATTAAATTTGTTGTCCAAGGATATATTGTGTTTGAGGTTGCACATGACCTATTTGTCAAAAGATTCAGAGGTAAACTATTGCAGTGACTTCTCATATTACTAAATTTTTTGGCTATGGAGCAGGTGATGGTGCCAATCCTGATTGATATGAATCAATTCTCTAAGGGCATTTTAGTGATGTAGACTAAGAGGATGGAATGAGTAAAAATTAAGGAACCTGAATGTGGACCTAGAAGATGGATGACATAGAGCAACAAAATGAGAAGAAAATTTTGAGACTCTAGAGAGAACCATGGAAAAAAAAGATGGAATAAATAAGGTGGTACCGAAGAAAGGGGGCCAAAAGTGACTATGAATAGGAATTAAATAGATACTATAAAGACTACAAGAGGAGCTAGACCTCCAAGGGAACCCAAATAATGTGAAGGAATCGAAGGCATTGCAGAGATCCCAAAGATTATGAAGACTATCCAAGTATAGGAGTCAACCTAGAGAAAGATAGAGACTAATGTGATGAAGGAGAAACTGTAGAGGGGCCAATACAATAATTAGATAGTATAAAGAAGTTATTGATTAAGAAATTTTTTGATGATGAAACACAATCATCATGATGAATTGTAAGGTTAAGTCAGGTTCAACATCAAAAGGGGAAGTTTTATTAGGTCAGGTTCATTCAATCCAAGGGGACATATCCCCTTGTGCCTAATTTATCAATTGAAATAAAAGGTTAGAACACTAGAAAGTTGATAGGTGTATTGATAATTTTATAGATAAATTTAAAAGTTTAAGTTCATAAACTAATATGTTTATCACCAAAAAGGGTACTAGTAATCCAAAGATAGTTGAAATGAATTTGTAGACACCGATTAAAATAATTCCTAACTAGCTAGTTGGATCAGGCATAAGTACAATAAATATGGATCTTAATGCAAGATTTTTTGTCACATTAATGCCCTATGATGATTCCTTATACCCAAAACAATATATGTTGACATGTGAGATGAAATGGAAAGCTAAGGGCGTAACCACTAATTAAGTGAAAAGGTGCAAGTTCATAAGATCATGACAGACAGAGCTCTAGAGTTCATGTTCAAAATTAATCTAGCATAATTAACGTTTCAAAAATTCAAAGTTAACTTGATTGGAGAAATCAAAATGCAAAAATATGAAATTCAAACTATTCAAGACTTAAAAGAGATGTAACAAAATTTGAGAGAATAAGTTTTGGAAAATGATCATAGGTTCTCTAATGTGATGAATAGAGTAAATTTTTAATTTATAAGCTCTGTTGTTTTTCAGAGGCCTTTGACCTAGGATTAGTTTTTTCATTACACAAACTCAATTCTATGGTAAATTTGATGCCTGATCAGTTGTGATTCCAGTTGAGTAGATAAAATATTATGGATATTATCATCCTACTACAAAAATAAGTTCCAAAATAAACATTGACCTACACAAGAGGGAAGAATTTCAAGAAAGTAATAGACCTAGAATAGTTATATGGTGTACTAAGTGCAACAAAGAGGGACATCATATGAACGAATGTCCTAAGATCAAGGAAAATTATGTGAAATTTGTCATATAGTCAAACATTCTACTACGAAATGTCATCTATTGTAGCAATACATACAATAGCCTCAAAATTTGTTCTACAATATTTGTAAATCACATAACTGTTATTAAAATAACTATCAATCTCTCCAAGAATTAAATGAAGACATCACCCAAAATGTTTTTACAATTTCAACACAATAGTGTCCTGCTGTGAAACCCAAAGTTCCAAGTCTAGATATTGAGAAGACAATGTAGAATGTTTGGGGTCCACAAACAAAACAACCTAGTAATGGGTGGACCCCTCAATATCTACAATACATAGCCGAGTAGATTCCATAATCACCTCAAGGTCAAGCAGGATAAACATCATAGTTTTCTTAATATATAGACAAGGTGAACACTCAATATTCACAATAACAACAATAGGGATTGGCTTCTTCTTCATATCAAAGGTAATATGGGGGATATGATGGTCAAAAACAAGGTTGGGGATATCCAAAAAGGAAATGAGGTTACATGGGTGTTTACCAAGGTAGATATCAACATCATAAAAAAGGAGAAAGGTAGCATAGACAATAAATTGTTTGTGTAGACACCTAAATTTCACCATTTAGTGTCAAAATTCACTTTGACATGCTAACCCTTCTCATTACACAATTTGAATTCAAATTAACATTGCTTCTCTTTAAACTTTAAATAATTGATTAATTATTAATTATTAATTATTAATTATTAATTATTAATTATTAATTATTAATTATTAATTATTAATTAATTAATTATATTCATGCACACTTATTTTCCTCTAAAACTAATTAAAAATTCAATTTTTCCACCTCATCCAGACATCCTCCATGTTTGTCTCAATCATGTGTTGACTCATCCAATTACTCCCTTAACTTCCTCAACTACTTTGTGAGTCATATTAGAAAATTTCAACTTCCAAACTAACTCAACCAACTAATTAGACCCATTCTTGTTGACTTGATCAACCAAACCCTCTTTATTCTCAACCCATGGAATTGGTCATCATCTTCATGGATGAGGACTAATTCCTCACCGTTGATTATTTTAATAATTAAACAAATTAAATTAATTCTCAACCATCCGATTAACCTCATTTAAGCCTATAAATTAACGTGTAATCTATCACTTTCAATCATCCACCTTTAAGATAATGAAGTGTATAGAATTGTCAAGGGAATTCAAGCAAATCAAATCAATGAAAAATCATCTTAAATACCAAAACACTACCCAATTCTATTTGATTTATAAAGGAATTGAGCATCCACCTTAGCACTCAAGAAGAAATCCACCCTTGATCACACAATGGAGAAGGTGACAAAATTGCATCTCATTTTGTTAATATTTTATTTAATTTTCTCTTATTGTTGTTTTTCTATCTTTGAAGTTAAGTTTATTTTAGTTTAGAGTAGAGTTCATTTGTAGACATTTTATTAGCTAGATTCCAATCTATATTTTATGCTTATACATTCTAGCATGCCTATTGGAACCTTGTTCCTCATATTTTACATCATAGGTGCATTTAGGGTGTCATTTCAATTGCTTTTGATTGATATTCTTGTGTATATACATTTAACACTTGTTTGGAGTTTTATGTTTTTTGTTTCACATTATTTTTATAGGTTTTTGATCTTGATGTCTATGAATCTATAGAACAATGAATTCATTCTGCATAACAATGAATTCATTGAAACAAACAATGAATTCATTTATATGTTGTATTTGCTTACTTCTTTTTTTTGTATTTTTTCACTTTTCTAACAATTTCTATGTGTTTGGCTTATTGAACCCCTTTCTATTTTAGTCCTACTTCCTTTTTTGTCTTATATTTTTTATTTAACACTTTTTTTTATAGAATAGAGAAATCATCAACAAATTTAACAAAATCATTTTAAACTTCAATGAAATCATTATAAATTCCAACAAAATCATTTTAAAATTTGATGAAATCATTAACAACTACAATGAAATCATCAACAAATTTAGTGAAATCATAAAAAACTTTAGCGAATTCATTGTAAACAATGAAATCATTATGTGAGTATTTATTTTCAGTATTTGTTTTTTTAGTTTGTTAACTGATAATGAATTCTCTATTTTCTCTAATTGTATAACAATGAAATCATTATAAAACCTTGTTTTTTTATGTTTTTAAATGTTTTTGATAAATTTTTATAGGTTACCTTGATATTCTAACCACATAAAAAATTTCTAATAGTTTTATTGCAGGACAAACCAACAAAAACTAGCCAAACCAGATTAAAATTTGCTTTTAGAGTTCTTTCTTTGTTCTAAGTTTTCTAACAATTTCTATTTTAACATTTTCACTTTTTATAGTAATTATCTAACATTTTACTTTTTGGAGTTAATTAACCTTTTAATTTCTAAAGTATTTATGAGGCATTTGTTGTCTATTCTCTTTTTCATGGCATTACATTGGTGATGATACTTGAAAAAATTAGAAACAACATTTGTAAGATTTTTTACCCAAGATCCACTTGCATGTAAGCTCTTCTCTTAGCATCACATTGGTAGTGATACTTGAGAATCAGAGGCAAGTGTTAATCTTATTTATTTTTATTTTTATTAGGATCTCCATCAACTATAGATTTCATCACCACATGGTAGTCCAACTTCATGTACTTGAGGGGTATATAAATTGAGTTAGAATTAGTGTTAGTCTTGAAATGAACAATGATTTAGCTTAAATGATTGGAATTTTAAAATGAACAATGACTCGACTCGGGAGTTGGGATTTAATCTTATCAAAAGTTGATAACAGTATTACATTTATTTTTTATTGATCACGAATTTGGTTTAACGTCAAAGTGACTCTAGTTTAGGTTAAATATTAAAGGGTATCTATTATGTAGATAAAATTTAATAAATATTATTATATTTTATGTGACTTTAATTTTTTAATTTTAAATACTTTTTTAATTAAATCAATTTTACACTATACTAATAGGTTTTATACACCTTTATTATAAATTCAAGATCATTTTTGCATCAAGTAAATTATTTTTATAGTTAATAGACTTCCAATAAAATTTAAGCCCTCATCTCAAATGAAAAATTAGGTTTACATCAAAATGCAATACAAATTATCTACATACATGTATTTTAAGTTTAATGAGATATTTTATTAATATATTGATTCTAAATAATGATTGATAACGTGAGGGTTTAGAGAAGTATTTTGATTTTTAAGTAATTTAGAAATGTTATACTCTCATAGCATAATTAATTTTTTTGTGGTAAAATAACGAGAACCTATAAAACTTGCAGTGACTTAAGTGCATCTCTATAATTTTTCACTCCATAAGGGCACTCCCATATGGATATATAGGCTGCCTATATGCCTATCTAGGAGGGCCCTATCTAACTCTATATGGGGTGCTCGCCCTGCCCCCTCCCTCCCTAGAGATGGAGATCTAGGGAGGGTGAAGGCTCCATATTTTTTCACCCAAAATCATAGAAAAAATATTTTAAAGAAATATTATATATGTTAAAATCTATTTGATATATGTATTTATTGAGTCTAGGGATTTGAAAACCTTACTCACTATTATGAATCTTCATGTCAATAACTATGAAATTGATCTTTTTATTCAAACCATAATAGGGTAACTAGGATTGCAAATGATAAAGATAAATATTTTTTTGGTATTATGAATCTTCACACCAATCACTAGGAAATCAATCTTCTTCTCCAAACTATAATAGGGTAGTTAGGCTTGAAAATGACAAGGATAAATATTTTTTTTGGGGCATGTCTTCAAGGTTAGTAGGTTTTTTCAGCATCGGGTACTTAATTGGACCCCCAATGGTACATAATATTAGTCTCTATACACCAAGTAAAATGTAATTCACCCATGAATTTTAGTGTAATTATAATGATCTTCAATGCTAGTTACAAATGCTCTATCAATGTTTGATGAAGATTATAGAATGTAGTGAAAAATGAATGATAAATACTCTTCATATTTTTGTAGATTATTTGATTCCCTCTCTATATGTTTGCATTGATTTCTTCTATCATTTATTTATCCTAAATAAACTAATGTGCATGTCTATTTATAGACCTATTAAATTTAAATTAAAACCATGTTGACACACAAGCCAACACATAACATTGACAAAATAAGACCCATGACCCTTGAGTGTCCCAAATGGGTGAAAAGGGCCAACAACCTTATTAACGTACACTATACATTTCTAGGGCCCATAAATGTACAATGTATGTTTCTGGGAAAAACATAAAAATAACATAAGAAAAAGGGAGAGGAGATAGGAAGAAGGTGTTGGTAGTAGATTATAAAGTGTAAAGTTATAGAGTTTTGTTTAAGTGAAGAGTGTGAGATGTATAATATTTTGTATATAATTTAACATGTGATTAACTATCAAAATATTGTAGAAGATGAAAAGACTCATTCAGGATGGAAGTGAAAGGCCAAGAATGTGAAGAGATATAGCCTCCTCATAACTCTATAAATGCTTGTATTGTAAATAAAGAATAGTTATGATTTGTGTTTAATAAATATAATGATGTATGGATTAGTTGATGGTTCCCTTTAATGTTTTATGTGTTTTTATATGCACATAAGTTTTCCCTATTTTTGTTTGAATCTATGTATCTAATTTAAGAAATAATAAATGATATTAATAATTACACCACATATAATTGGATGCATATTAAATAATAATGATTCCAATTTACTGAATTTCATCTAAGTATTCCAACATCTAGCCAAAATCATACAAAAATACATTAGCATGTTCTGATGAGGAAATCCAAGAAACTTTACTAATAATGGTGTAGTGAGCATGGAAAAATTATGCTGAGATGGCTTCCTAGATAAAGATATGTTGAGTGTTAGCTAGATGAAAAAATACAAAAAATCATAGAAGAAGAAGATCGAAGAATATAAGGCTTGTTAAATAATTCATAGTTGAACATATTCATGGTGAGATTTATAAATAATTTTGGTACAAGTTACTTGAATTATTAGTTACTTGGTTGTCAAGACTGGAGTATTATTGATTCATACATAGATAAATGGAAAAGTTTGTGTGGAACAAAAAATAACTTGAAAAAATATGAAATTTAGATACCAATTGGGTTCATGTTGTTGGGTGAATATTTTGTTATGGACACAATGGTAGCGAAATAGTGATTTCAGCCACAGTGTGATGAGATAAAACCTCTTCTCAATGAAAGGGGAGGATCCCTTTTATTGTTAACTAACACAACACTTAATTATTTACACTTATTTACAATAATTTTATCATAATGGGTGTTGTCATATCATCCAATTTTTTTTTTTAGAATTGATGTTCAATCACAAACTTCCTTCCATTCTTTGTGATATACTTTGAAAATATAAGATCACTTGATGAACCAAATATAACTGATAATCAGATTTGTTAGCCAAAAGATTAATAAGAATAATACCAACAAAGTAAACTTAAAAGATAGAATAAAGTGCAGCCCAAAGTCTTCATATTTTTTCTAAGAAAGATTAAAATTATCAAAGAAGAATAATTGGCAGCTTAAAGTCTCCTCAGTAATTCACTTTCAATATGATCATAAACCCAATAACTAAAAATTAGTTTAAAGACCCCAAAATCAGCATCCTGGCACCTTCTATCTTATAGAAATTTCATTTCATAATTCAATCAACTCATAATAAAGTGTAATGGAAAAGACATAACAACATATCCAACACACCACAAGTTTATCTCAATCACAAAGATTGAAAGATCACTTGATTTTCTTATATTGAATGGAATTCAAGATTTACAACATGAACACAAAGTTTCAAAATTGTTTCTCAATTCAGCGTCATTTCCCCTCTATAGTAATTGGTGATATTTAAAAAAAAAATCATATTCCTATTTATAGAGAGAAGCTATGAACAAAAATAGGAAAAACATAAATACATTGACTTATTCATTGACAAAGTCCAATTTGACTTAGGACTGTTCACTTTTCCTATGTGTAAAATGTACCAAACAAAATTACACATGAAAATTTATAAAAATAAACTAAGTGTCCTTAGACATAGGAATTTATTCTTTTTTATTCTTATCTAAAAACTCCTCATATCTCTTCAATATAGCTTGGACTTCATCGTTATCTAGGCTGAATGTACTCTTGGAGATGACAAGTACCCTTGTGAGAAAATCTTCTAAGTTAATTGGAAAATCCTTGATTTTGTCCATGATTCTTTGTAGTCATCAAAAATTACTTGAAATTCAATTAATTTATCGATGGAGTCCAATGTGAAAGTATCTATTTTAGTCTTTGTTTGGGGCAAAGATGTAAATTATTGAATAACAGTCTCATAGGAAGAATTTCTTGAGAATCATTTTTAACTTGATAGGGGAGTTTTCTAATTTTCTCTACAAGATTTTACATCTTATTATCACACATATCTTTAGTTTCTTCAAGATATTTAACTAGATTATTGAGAACTTCTATTTTATTCTTCATAGATTCCCTGTATTTAATGAACATTTTCTTGTTTGGAATGACCTTCTACTCAACCAAAAGCTTCAGTTTGAATTTGTGAAGTTGAGTCCATGTATCAATATCCTTTTTAGTCAACTCTAAATCCTAAGTGAGTGTTTCAATTATTTTCTAAATTTTTATTTTCACTTCACTTAGGTTCTTCAAAAATTTAATGATAGAAAAAAAACATTAGATACCCTGTGTTGTTAATCTCTCAATCCAGGCATCGACTACATGACCCTAAGATCCAATTTTTTCTACAAGTTGAATGGATCTTTTATTATTTTCATACACAATAAGATCAATGAACTCAAAAGGTTGGGTGATTTTTATTAAAGTAGAAGTTAGTTGTTCCACTTGTACTTTGAGTTGATCCTTGATCTTCTTGTCCTTATCATATCTCTCGATCAAGGAGGCCATTTCTACTTGTAAATCTTCCTTCACACCTTCATGAGTTTGTTTCCTAAGATCTATTCATCTCATTACATATTCAGATGCTTGAATATCTTCAATGTTTCTATCTTCAGGAGGCACTACAACTTCAACATACTTATGCCCAGATTTAAAAATTACCCTTGATGTAGTTTTTTCCTTCTTTGTTGTTTTGGGATTTATTAGCATAAGCTGACCAAAATCAAAATATTTTGGTGCCACTACTCACTTCTTCTTCTTAGGTGTTTGTGATGCCAACCAAGGAAGAAGAGGAGATGGATTTGTTTAAACAGAGGATGTTAAAGCTTGGGATACTTGGGGAGGGATAATGGATTGTGAAGTAAGTGGAATGGAAGGCAATGTGATGGAGGTATCTGGTAATGGGGTTGACACCAATGGGATTGTAGTAATAACAAGTGGATTTTGGGTTGTAGTGACCACCACTTTAGTTCCAATTGACATTTTGGACACTGAAGTGATAGGAACCTAAGTTTTTGTCTTTGAGGTAGGTATAGACATAAATTTTTCCATATCTTGTTGGGTGAAATATAAATTAGTTGAGAATCTTAATGACTTTGAAGGACTAGGTATATTTGACAATGAATCAAAAACTTGGTCTAGTGTACCTTGTGAAAGAAATTGAAAAAAAGTGGCACTAGGAGGTGAAAGAACATTTTGAGAAGGAACAAGATCAAATTGTATAGTGGTACTCATGGGAGGAACTATGGAAAATGTTACCTGTGAAACCATGGCTTGAAAAGTTTCATCCAAAGGAACCTCTAATTGAGTATTCTCTATTTGTATAGTCTATTGAAGCACTGGCTAAGACTCTTGTGATGTTGTTGATTAAGGTGGTGCCTCACTTGTGACCAAGATTTCTTTTTTCTCCATTTGATAACTTTCCTTTACACTTGCTTCTTTGTCTTTCCTCTTTCCTTTACTGACAAATACAAATTTTGGATTCTATTTGGAAGTAGAAGGCTCTTCTTTATTCTTGGTTCTCAGTTCTTCTCATTTCTTAGCAGTCTCTTCATCATACTCTTCCTCATAACCAGTCTTAAAATGTTTCAATTTAATTCCTTTAGATTCCAACCAAGCATTAGTTATTGCACGAATAGGTTCAAATCTATCTCTAATAGAAGTGGATTCTTTAACTGACCATTGGATAGAAGGGAGAGGAATTGAATCCACTTGATTTTCCTTATATGAAGGATCCAATATATTACCATCATCTATCAAATCCCCAAGAATATTTTCCAATTTCAAATTGACAATCTGATCAGTAGTAAGGTGACTATAATCAAGTCTCCTTGTATCTTCATCAGTTCTGCATTCTACCCAAATATCTTCAATTCTGTGCACATGAGTGATGTTACGTTTGAGCTTCTCCTTCATCATTTTATAATTAAAAAATTCTCTACTTTTGAATTTTTTAAGTATAATCCACTGCATCTTGGTTTCTATAGTCTTAGCCTTTGGAGTAGTGGAAATTGTGTACCAACTAATACTGATTGGAAATTAAAAACCTCTCTTGTGAGCATTTGATTGTTTTTTTATGTATGTTCATCACTCATCTATACATTTCCATTAATATTAGTTTATCACTTGGGTATCTGGGTAGAATGTAAGGTTGTTCATCAAATATTAATACCTTGATGTATGTAAAAGTTGGGAATTACAAGCAAATGCATCCAACCCTATTGACCTATGCCCATGCCTAGTCTGAAACTCTCTTCTTTTCAAGTTCTTTCTCAAGAGTACAAATGAATGTATAGAAGAAAGCATCATTAACTCTCCTATAATGCTTGAAACTTTATTTTAGAATTAGCTATGGATAATGCTCATATACAAGAACATTTTTCCTCTCATTGATAGAATTTAGTCCTAAGAAAGACTTCATACTAGGTGCAACATACACAAGATATGAAGTCATATAAAACTTGAGTGAAAAAAATACCTTAGAGAGTTGATGACAAATAACATCATTGATTTGTTTACCCAAAAAGGTCCTTTGATTGTTTCTTTTAATAACCAAAATGTATTGATACATCCATTCTTGAAAAATGTTTGAAGCAGACAACCCTTTCACTCTGCTGAGGAGAGTAATCAAATCCCCTATCTTCTCCAGAAAGTCACTACACTAAAAATACTTGGGCCATCTACCAATGGTGGGTCAAGAAGTCTTGAGCCATTTGGAATTGATATGTTTTTTACAATTCTCAAGATCTCTATCATAGTATTCTTGAGTTGATTCCATAGTTAAATCAAAATATTCTTCAATCTCAGAAAGGTGGAAAATTTTATCATAATACTCCTCATCAAGGCGAATAATCACCTTACCCTCTAAATCTTGGATTGATTTTATTTTCTTATCAAAGTGTCTTTCCATGGTCAAGACGAATTCAAAATCATTGAATGATACTAGAAATGTAGTAGCCAAAAGAATTTCACTGTTAAGTACTGGCTACATATGAGATGTAATGGGTTCTCTTCCCAAATCTCTGTAAAAATTCAGCCATATCTACATGACCAATTTTTGTATCTCCAATTTAATCCACATTTGAATCAACTATAAATAATAGAAAAGAACCCTGATACTTGTACTTCATTATCTTCTTGTTTGGAGAGATGTCTGACATTGATTAGATAGATGCAAGTAAGAAAATTTAATTATCCAAAGTTAGCATTTTTGTCTTTTTTTTGGGAAAAGTGTAGTTCAGAGAAAATTCTCTAAACTGCATGATGGGTTAAAATTGGTTTTGGTGCAATTAGGAAAAAATTCTATGAAATACATAAGAGTTGCTTAATTAGATGTAGATCAGATTTTTTTTCTAATTTTCACCTTTAGAAAGTTTTAGGTGTCAGGTTTTCTTTGGTGCATATTAGATAAAATTATCTGACATGCACCCAAGATTTATATTTGAGTGTAAGTTGGAGAAAATTCTTCAACATGCACTTAGGTGAAGTTAGGTTGCATATTAGAGAAAATTATCTAATGTGCACTTGGGAATTTTTTTAAAAACCTAGTGCACTTCAGAGAAAATTATCTGAAGTGCACCAAGCTTCATCTACTTCATAGAAAATTCTTTGAAGTGCACTAGGGTGAATGGAGATGTGAAACTCAGAGAAAATTCTCCAAAGTGCATGGAATTGGTTAATTTAGTTTAGGGTACATGCTAGAGAAAATTTTGTAACTTGCACCCTAGGGTTTTAGTTTGTTTCATGACTATTTTAATTTGTTCAAACATATGAAACTTGGCAAGGAAAGGAGGGTATTGATAACATAAAACAATAATAGATATATCCAATCAAACAAAAACCACAAAGAAACAAAAATAAAATAATGAATATTAAAACTAAACCTAAACAAGAAACACCAAAAGATAAAATAAATAACTCACTAAAAGTCTGATGAGGAAGAATCCACAGATGAACTAGATCGATCGATGAAAATTATGAAGATAACAAGTGGATTCAAAAATGGTGAGGAGGGATGCCCGTGAGCTCAAAAATGATGAGGAGAGAAAAGACAATGGTAAAAATAAAAATTACATAGGTTAACTATATATAGGAAAGGTAATTAATACATATTAATTATCAGTGTAATGGTGGGCCTAGGTGTAGGAGAATTTTTTTTTTGAATTTTCATGTGCAAAGTTAGAGAAAAATAGTGATACACGCAATGATGTAGTTCAGAGAAAATTCTTCGATTTGCACCAAACTAGACTAGGTGTAGTTCGGAGAAAATTCTCTAAACTACATGAGAAAGAGAAATCCCAAAAAATATAACTCTTTTTTTGAATAAAAAACAAATTCAAAGAGGTATTTATTGGCTTCTTTTTGTGAGCTTAGAGCTCATGGGCTACAAAATAGACAAGTTTTATAGTTGTTATCCCATGACTTGAGCCTGCTAAAATTAAAGGATAACACATGCGATAGATCACTAGATGAAGATTATGATCGATGAATACACCACTAAATTTATTTTACAAATATAAATTATATTTGATTTTACACATGACCTATTTGTTAAAGGAATCAAAAGTAAATTATTGAAGCGAATTCCCATATTACTGAAAATGTTGGTTGTGGAGAAGGCAAGGGTGCCAATCATGACTGATATGAATTAGTCCCTTAGGGGCTCTCCAAGGATGTAAACTAAAAGGAGAGAATGAGTAAAAATTAAAGAACTTGAACCTAGACCTATAAGATGGATGACATATAAAAAAAGGAGACAATAGTTTTAAGACTCTAGAGAGAACTGTAAAAACAAAAGAGATGGATTGAACAAGGTAGTATGGAAGAAAGGGGGCCAAAAATGACTATGAATAGGAATATAAGAGAGATTAAAAAGAATATAAGAGGAGATAGAACACCAAGATAATCTGGATACTATTAAGGAATTGAAGGCACCATAGAGATCACAAAGACAATATAGACTATTGAAGATATAGGAATCAACCCAAAGAAAGATAAAGATTGATGTGATGGAAAAACCATAGAGAGGCTAGTAGAATAGTTAGATAGTATAAATAATTTACTGATTAAGAATTTTTTTGATGATGAAACATAGTCATCATGATGAATTTCAAGGTTGAGTCAGGTTCATGATTGAAAGGGGAAGTTTTCTTAGTTCAGATTCTTTCAATCCAAGGGGACACATCCCTTATGCCTATTTTATCAATTTAAATAAAAGATTAGAAGACTAGAAAATTTATAGGTTTTTTGATAATTTCATAGATAAATTCAAAAATTTAAGCTCATAAACTAATAATTTTATTTCCAAAAAGGGTACTAGTAATCCAAAGATAGTTGTAGTGAATTTGTAGACACCCAGTTAAACAATTCCTAACTAGTTATTTGGATTAGGCATAAGCACAATAAATATGGATCTTAATGTGGGATTTTTTTTTATCATGTTAACAACCTATGGCAAGTATTTAGACCCATAAAAATATGTGGACCTATGAAATGAAATGGAAAGCTAAGGGCATAACCACTAATGATGGGAAAAGGTACGAGATCATAAGAGCATTGATAAGTAGAGCTCTAGATTTCATGTTCAAAATTAATCCAACATAATTAATGTTTCAAAAATTAAAATTTAAACTAATTGGAGAGTTTAAAATGCAAAAATGTGCAAGTCAAACTATTCAAGACTTAAAGGAAATTAAAAATAAATAGAGAGAACTAGTTTTGGACTATGATCGTAAGTTATATGATATAGAGTAAATTTTTAATTTCTTAACTTAGACAAGGTTTTATGGTTTTTAAAAGGCCTTCAACCTAGGATTAGGTTTTTCATTACACAAAATAATTCTATATTAAAGTTGATGCCTGATCAATTTTGATTCAAGTTGAGCAGATAGAAGATTATGGAAATTGTCCTCTTTCTACTATAAAAATAGATGCTAAAATGGATGTTGTCTATGCAAGATAAAATAATTTTATAAAATTAATAGACTTAGACTAGTTATATGGTGTACTAAGTACAATAAAGAGGGATATCATATGAATGAATGTCCTAAGATCAAGGAATAATTATTTGAAATTTGTTATATAGTTGGGCATCCCACTATGAAATGTCATATATTATAATAATACATACAATATAATCAAAGTTTATTCTACAATATTTGAAAATAACATGAAAATTAGGAGAATAACTATCGATCTCTCCAAGAATTGAAGGAAGACATCACCCATAATGTTTTTATAGTTGCAACACAATAGTCTCCTACCATGAAACCTGAATTCCAAGTCTACATGTTCAGATGACAATGCAGGATGGTTGGGGTCCACTAGAAACATAATATATTAATGGGTACATGCCTCAATATACATAATACATAGTTGGGTGGATGCCAAAATCACCTCAAGGTCAACCAAGATGGACATCATAGTCTCCATAATATCAAATAGGGTGGACACCTAATTACAACAACAATAATAGGGACGGGGGATATGATTTTAGCAACAAGGTTAGGGATCTCCAAAAATGAAATGAGGCTACATAGGTGGGTACCAAGGTGGATATCAAAATCACAAAAAAGAGAAAGGCAGCCTAGATAATAACTTGTTTATTTATACACCTAAATTTCATCATTTAGTGTCAAAATTAACTTTGACACTAACCCTTATCATTCCACATTCAAATTCAAATTAACATCATTTCCATCTAGAATTAAAATCATTGAATAATTCTTAATTAATTAATTAATTAATTATATTCATGAATAAACATTTTCCTCTGAAACTAATTAAAAATTTAGATTTTACACCTCACCTAAACATCCTCCACATTTGTCTCAACCATGTGTTGACTCATCCAACTAATCTTTCAACTTATTCAACTACCTTCTGAGTCATCTTAGAACATTTCAACTTCCAAGCTGACTCAACCAATTAATTCAACCCATTCTTTATGACTCACTTAACCAAATCCTCTTTCTTATCAACCCATGGAATTGGTCATCATCTTCATGGATGAGAACTAATTCCTCACCATTGATTATTTTAATAATTCAATAAATTCATATAATCCTCAACCATCTGATTAACCTCCCATAAGCCCATAAATCAACATGCAATCTATCACTTTCAATCATCCACCTTAAATATAACAAAGTGTTATTAAATTATCAAGTGAATCCATGTAAATAAAACCCATTAAAAGTCATCTTGCATATATAAAATATGCCCAATTATATTTTATTTAGAAAAGAGTTGACAATCCACAGTAACACTTAAGAGAAAATCCACCCTTGATCACACAATGGAGAAGATGATAAAAATGCATCTCATTTTATAAATATTTCATTTAGTTTTCCCTTATTGTTGTTCCTCTATATTTGAAATTAAGTTTAGTTTAGATTATAATTCATTTGTAGATGTTTTCTTAGCTAGCTTGCACTCTAGATTTTATGCATATACATTCTAGCACGCTGGGTGGGACCTTGTCCCTCATATTTTACATCATAGATGCATTGAGGGAGTCATTTTAATTACTTTTGATTGATATTATTGTGTATATACATTTAATACATGTTGGGAGTTTTCTATTTGTTGTTTCAGGTTATTTTTCTAAGTTTTTGAGCTTGTTATTTGTGAACTTGTAGAACAATGAATTCATTCTACATAACAAGAAAATTATTGTAGGAAACAATGAATTTATTTGTGTTGTTTTTAATTATTTTTTTGCAATTTTTTACTTTTATAATAGTTTATTTGTGTTTGGCTCATTTATCCCCTTTTTATTTCAATCATGCTTCCTTTTTTGTCTTCTATTTTCTATTTAACCTTTTTTTACAGAATGAAAAAAATGTTAGCAACTTTAGTGTAATTGTTTTAAACTTTGGCAAAATCATTATAAATTCTAGAGAAATCATTTTAAAATTTGGTGAATTTTGGCCTAGATATCATCATATAATATAAATAAATTACATTGTGAATATTGTTTTCAACACAAAATATAATTATTATTATCTTGGATGATTATTTACAAGGAGGGTAAGAGCTTATAAAATTTTTACAGGAAGTTACAACTACCTTATAGGTTTCAAATAACTTGAATTAATAAAAACAATTAGTCAAACTAACTAAGATAATGAATAAACTAAATTAAATATCATGTAGATCATAAATGACCCAAAAAACTCCCCCTTGATCTTGGAAGATGAAATAATAGGAGCAATCACTATGAAGTAATCAAAGAAACTCTTAAGTAGCTACAACTAGTGTACTATACATCCTAATACTGATCAAAATCAATGCCGCTCCATATATAAACCTATCCTATGAGTTATGGCATAAAATTCTAATGAACATAATCAAGACTTGCTCATCCCCTATGATCATCATACTATACTATAACAAAACATGATTAAGGATTATCCAACTACATCAATCCACATAAGGCTCCAACCAGAAGCCTGTCAAAGTAACCAAACCATACTCTATATGGCACATAATTTTGATTCCCAACAAATGTTTTTGACCTTTGCTCAACACTATTGGTGTTAACAACCCTTATCAAATCATACTATCACCAATGACTGATCGAAGACCTACCAATGCTATATCTTCTCCCCCTATTAGTTAAGAAGTGAGAGGTTGTTCACAAAGAGAATCAAAATAAACTAACACTATTTTATCCATGTCATAAATATCATATATATTAATCCAAAAATAGAATTGAAATCAAGAACACAAGCAAAAAAATTAATACCAAAATTTCCATTCAAGCATTGAACCTAAACTTTAAGCAAATAACTAATTAGAGAAGGGTAACTATCCTCTAACCTCTAATAAATCCTCTAACCTATAGTTTGACACTTATGCTTTATTAATTACAAGGATTCTGATGGACTTGCAAATCATGAGATGGTCTATGATAACACAAACATGAGGTGTCATAAAAATTATCATTTTGAAGGTGTCATTTTCCACTAATAATACACCTTTATACATCATTAAATAGATTTGTAATAAAAAATCATATATGAAAGATTCAAAACATAAAATAAACCATTTTATTGTGTTTGGAACATCCAAAAACCTATAGTTTAACTAGTCATACAACCACCTTCAACAAGATAGTGACTCACCATAAAGGTTACAACCAGTGTCACAAGTGTTACGTGACTTACATCTTTGCATCATCGAGTACAAAATAGGATATTTTAAAAATATTACCTTTAACGAAAAAAAATATAGTTGGAGGGTTTGAACCTGTAACCTCTCATCTTAACAAAAAATTGTTTTCCATCTCCACGATAATCAATTTGAGTACTGATTTCCAAGATAAGCTATTTGAATTATATTTTTTCAAATTTTTTCCAAAAATAAAAAAATATGTGTATGAAAAAAATTAACCTTAGATTTTTTACTTTCAGGAGGATATACTTAACACTTTTATGGGGGACCACTAAACAATGGAAATAAAATAAAATAAAACCTAAATTATAAGCTTTGTACCATTCTTTGCATGAGGATATAATGTGTTGTATATGTCTACATTTTTATTAGAGATGCTACTACTTCAAGACAAATTTTTGAATCCATCATTGTGTTACTACATCTAGAAATCATTAGATACAAATTAATGCACCATTGTTGTGTTACATAATTTTTACTTGGAGGATGCCATGCAAGTGGAAAATAGAAAAATCAAAAAGACTTTTGCACCACAATTGACTGTATTACGTCATTTGGGATTGTTGGTCACTCTTATTTGAAGCATTGTATAGGTGGAGTTATAGTGTAATATTTAAAAAATTGCAAGTTTTAGAATGATAATCCTTTCTAGATCACCATTCAAATTTTATGAATGTAGATTACAAACTATATAAAGTTGTATGATATCAGAAAAATAGGTTTGAAATGTCATCATTCAAATTATTAGGCAAATTATGATGGGCTTGTAAAATATTGCTTGAGAAAATGAGGGTGTCATATAATTTTGGATGTTAGTGAATAAATAGATAATTTCAAGGATATGCCACCAAAAAAATAACCAAAAATAAAAAGCTTGCATAGATTTCACCTTTCACTCTCCTTCCTTCACATTTTCATCTACATCTTCATTGCTCCTTTTTTATTTATTTATATTGTCCTACTCATGTTCTTTATTCCTTGAGTAGTATTCTGTTGCACCTTCCTATGCCACTTTTTAATCATAAAACCAACCTCCTCTTCAAAAGACACCATACAAATATATGTTCTTTAATCCCCTTTTGATTTCTTGTTGTGGCTTTGATACTACTGTTGGCCCATATATCAACATATAATATAAATAAATTACATTATGAATATTATTTTCAACACAATTTTATTATTATTATTATTATTATTATTATTATTATGTCAGATGATTATTTTCAAGGAGGGTAAAAGCTTATAAAGATTTTATAGGAAATTACAACTACCTTATGGTTTTCAACTAACCTGAATAACTAAAAAAAATTAATCTAACAAACTAAGATAATAAATAAACTAAACAACACATGGATCGTAAATGAACCAATAGTTAAATTATTAACAACTTCAATGAAATTATCAACAACTTCAACAAAATTATCATAGACTTTAGCATATTCATTATAAACAACAAAATCATTATGCGAGTATTTATTTTTATGTTTTATATTTTTGGTTTTTTGAGTTTGATAACTGCTACTGAATTCACTATTTTATATGACTATGTAATAATGAAATCATTCAAGAACCTTGTTTTTGTGTTTTTTATCTTTTTTTCTAACTTTTTACTGGCTGCCTTGATCTTCTAGCCACACACATGGCTTCTAACAATTTTATTTCAAGATTCTATTTAAAGATAAACCAACAAAAGCTATCTAAACCAAAATTTATTTTGTTTTTAGTATTCTTGATTTGTTCTAATTTTTCTAACAATTTCTATTTTGACATTTTCATGTTTGTAGTAATTATATAACATTTTAATTTTTGGAGTTAATTAACATGTTAATTTCCAAAGCATTTGTGTGTCACTTTTTGCATATTCTCTTTTCTATGGCATTACATTGGTGATGATACTCAAAAAATAGAAACATAATTTACAAAAAAAATTACCCAGGACCCACTTACATGTATGTTCTTCTCTTGGCATCACATTGGTAGCGATACCTGATAATCAAAGGAAAGTGTTAGTCTTCTTTATTTTTATTTTTATGAGGGGCTCTATCAACCATGGATTTCACCACCACACAATAGGCCAATGTCATGTACTGGTGGGGTATAGAAATTAAGTTAGAGTTGTCATTCTTGGATAAGTGGTGTTGTGTTTTAAGCACATTGTAAAGTGAGGGGATTTCATCCTCTAATACCTAGGGATTATAAAACATAACTCAAAGTTCAAGTTTTTTGAGATCCACACACTAAAATCTTATGGATAGTTTGGGCACATTGGGATTAAACCCATTTGTGTACAATCATCAAATCAGCTTATTCCATAGTGTTGGTCCTTAATGTACCGAAAGGCATATTGAGGACTCCTCTAAATAAGTTTGTTTAAACCTTAAGCCTAGTAAAGCCATTCTTATCGTCTAACTTGTAGTGCATTGGTTAGTGGTTATCATAGAGAAGATACTTTCCATGCACCCTTGAAACTAGGCTTAGTGGACCATGAGAATGATAGGATCCTCGATTGTTAGTGCCTTGAAATATTAATCCATAACTAGTGCAATGGACAAACTAGTGAAATAGAAAGCCTATGAGTTATTCAAGTCCATTAGCCTAGTTTTTATCTTTTTTGCATAATGCATGTGTGTTTAGGGTATAAATTGTTTGTTTACTTCCTTGAAAAATACCATGAGATGAAATCCTTGATTGAAACCAAAAACTATTTTGAGAATTGAAATCAATAAATCAATTCATAATCTAAAAATCTTTAAAAATCACAAGTTTAGTCCCAAAAATCAAAACTCAAAAGTATCTTGTTATCAATCAAACTTTAGTCATTTTGGTCTTTCACTTTATTAGAGTCAAGTTTTTATATTTTTAATTTTGTGAGTTAATATTTTCCCTTGGTAATGTCACCTATCACAAGGCACATGGCTATGATGAATAATCCTAGGCTGAGGGATGAGTCTTTTGGTAATGACCACTTTAATTTGGTAGTCAATAAAACCAAGATCACCATGTTGAGATACACAAAATCCATTACCACAAATAGGAAGAGGGAACTTATCAAGATGAGGGTATCCCTAAATCCATTTTGGCTCCTTCTCTATTTAATCAATACATCATGTCTAACAAAAATGAAGATTTACTCCAAGCCTTGAGCGTGGGGGCCAAACTTCCATTTAATTTTGATGTTTAATGATGGAGCTAAAGGGATAGCCTTTATATTCTTGAGCCACCTATTCAAAGGAATGGACACCCAGTCCAGACATCAATTAGCACACATATGATTCATTAACTTCACATAGTTGGTGATGATGGATAAAAAGGGATAGCCTTTGCATTCTTGAGACACCTTCTAGGTAATTGATCACTTAGCTCCATTTATGATATTATTCTTGATTCAACACATACCCAGCATCATCTAGCATAATATAGCATCACAATAGGTTTTGTATTGGTTCATGTACCTATTGAGGTTTATTCATTCCTTTATCTTCCTTTTACTCATCTTTTATATGTTCTTATTTTAGATATATAGGAGAGAGTATTCTTCACCTATTCAAGACCAATCCACATTGCAAGGCTCTCTAAATACTATCAAGGCTACCATAGGTTCCTCCAATTCCAATCCCCAAGTCTCCCAAGACAAATAGAAAGCCATCTTAAATGAGGAATCATCCCAAGTAAGCCATGGGTTTTATATGAAATTTCATACCCATCAAATCAACGAAGAGATTGTAAATCTCTAAGATAATAAAACAAAAAATTATTTGGTTGAGCCAAGTTCCAACCCAAATTTAAGTTTTAGTGTGAACCCAAATTGACCCTCATTTATCAACCCATTTAATCAAAACTTGAATACTCATTAAATTTTATCAAACATCAACCAATCTAATCCAAACTTGAAAACACATTCAATTTTACCAAATATAAATCAATCTAATCCAAACTTGAATACCTACTCAAGTTTACCAAACATTAACCAACCCAATCCAAAATTGAATACCCATTCAAGTTTATCAATCATTAACCAATCCAATCCAAAATTGAATACTCATTCAAGTTTACCAATCATCAACCAATCCAATCCAAACTTGAATAGTCATTCAAGTTTATAAAACATAAAATAATCCAATCCAAACTTGATTAATCATTCAATTTTACCAATCATTAACCAATCTAATCCAAACTTGAATACTCATTAAAGTTTACCAACCAACAATCAATTAAATCCAAACTTGAATACTTATTCAAGTTTTTCAACCAATCAAAATCTGAACTTCCATAGTTCACCAATCCAATTCAAAATATGAACTTGAAAACTCATTCTAGTTCACTTATCAATCAATCAACTTAAAATCCAAACTTGAATTCTTATTCAAGTTTACCCATTAATTAAATTTTTGCTTTACGAAGTGTACCAAATTAATTTTTAAATCCAATCTATTTTTTAAGGTTAGCTCCATTACATCCAAATAAAACACCCAATAACCCAAACCCACTCATTTACTCTAATTCAAATTTTAATTAACCTCAACCATTTAACCCCAACACTCATTTAAATCAATTTTTTGGTTCACATCCTTTTCTAAATCCAAACTTGAACCAAACCAACCCAAATCCATCCCCACATCAAGCCAACCCAAATTCATTTACCTTCAAATATAAAACAAATCCCAACTTCACCACAAATCCAAATCAAATAAATCCCAATTTATCCACTAACCCAAAAAGATCAAACACATTCACACAATCAAAACATACCAATCACTCTTTCAACACACTTCCCAATCAGTTCATCGATAATCCACCCCATAATCAATATTTATTTTCTCAAGCTAACACTAGTTCAAACCCATTTATGGGTCAAATGTCAAAAAAGTTTACCTCTTCAAGCCAAAGTAATCAACTCTCACGACACTTCAATCAAGAGTGGAAAAACATGAAGGCTAATATCTATGGCTTGTAAGTTAGTACCTTTTCAAGATAAAAACAATAAAATTTTGAGGAAATTTGTCCTTCACCATAAAATGTAAACAATATGACAAATTCATTTCTCAAACAATTTGAACTCCGTAAGTTTTACAAGTACAAAGGTAAGTATGATCCTAGGGAACATCATAAAGACTCATATATGGCATGTATTGATGTTACCTATAGTAATGAATACATGTTAAGACTTTTTCCATGGAGTCTAGGGGGTTAAGCCCTATAATGGTTCTCACATTTACCCAGAGGATCAATCTCAACCTTTAAAGACCTAACCAAAACATTTGTTCATCACTTATCATAAAATTTTTAAAATGAATTGACCATGCTTGATATATATAACACCAAACAACGTGATGGTGAAACCTTTTCATCTTTATTACAAAGATGGTGGTCATCGGTAGGCTATTTTCCATGGTCTTTTCCCAAAAAATAAATCATTGATATTTTCATGAACAACCTTAACTCAGAAATACCTCATCACTTGAAACTTCATTTTACAACATCCTTTTATGAAATCATATAAAAAGGAGTTTAAATCAAATGAACTTTAATTACTAAGTGTGTTATCAAAATTTTCAAACATGACAACAATTCCCCAAACCAAAAATAAAAAATCCAAGTTTTTATGCATGAAAAAAAATGTTATGGGTGATGATGTGACCGATGTTAAGCAAGCTCAAAACACACAACCCATCAATAACATCACAATACCTCTTATTCAAAAAAATCAATAAAAGTGAAAGCCTAATTTCACACAATTAGGAGACTCTTATGAATCAATTTTTGAAGGTTGGCCCAAGAAAACATGTTATAGTTTGTACCAATACCCTTCAAAGAAAATGTTCCTAAACTTAATTGATATCATGATGACTAATATCATGAGTATCATAAGATTAAGGGATATTCAACCAATTAGTGTATGGGGCTAAAACATTATGTCCAAGATATCATAGATCATGTGGACATATCCATTGAAATCCAAACATCCACATCATCCAATAACCAAAAATTGGGCATATATAAATATCCATTTCCAAAACATGAGCAAGGACATGGTAAAAAAAAATAGGAGCAACCTCAAGCAAGTAATGACAATCAAACTAATCACCCCTTTAAATATATAGTCAATTGTGTTGATTATACAAACCATCATGTTTATATCATTACTTTAAAATCCCAATATTGTGTCATTACCATTAGTCATGCCAATATTACCATCCTAAGTGCTTCCTCATCCACTATTGAGATTAAGTAGAATATCATAGACCATCTTGAGAAGATGCTAACTCACATATCCATTTTATAACTTCTTAAAACCTCCCTATATATAGATGAATATTTTATAAAGTCTTTCAAGAGCCAAGATTCCCTCAAGACATCAATCCATAAATTTTTGAAGCATTAAAGTTGGAAACTTATCCAATGATAACCAAGTTACATTCGATTATTCTAATGTCTCTCCTATGGGATATGTACATAATTTACCTTTGTATAGATAAGTCATAATCTCTAGACATAAATTAAAAAGGGTGTTTATAGATAATGGCTCAGCTTTGAACTTGTGTACATTAAGATTACTCAAAAATTAAGGGTATACTACAACAACACTAGAGTCAAATATTATTATCATTAAGGCATATGAAAATAATAAGTGTGAGTCTATGGGTACATATGTCTTCGTTTAATGGTGGGGACTGTCATTCAAAAGACATTAGTTCATGTGATTTACTTAGATTTACCTTAAAATTTAATTATTAAACGTCCATGGATCCACTCTATGAACATTATACCCTCTACCTTACACTAGTGTTTGGAATTTTCTCATGGTGGTATGGAAGTAACCATACCTAGTGATCCTCAAGCCTTCTAATATTGTAGGAAAGACATTATAAAAAACTGAATTATATCCATTTTACCTATGACATATATGTTCCTATTGGGGAATCACCAAATCTTAATAACTACATCGATCCTGAAACATTTTTTCAAACACCTCCCCTTGGTGGTTGATTGAATATGCCATCCACATCCACTTTCATAGATACCCCATCTAAAATTTAAGCATCCAATTAGAATTCTAGTTCAAAACCCACACCATCTCCTCCATCCCAATTCAAAATAGTTAACAAAGGCATGGGAGAATATGAAATCAAAGATGCTAATTACTTAGGTAAAATTCACATGTCTCTAAACAATCATGACAGGCCCCATTATTGAAAATAAAGTCAAGTGGTTTGTAACTTTAGAAAAAAGTCATTTTTAGAAGGTGGTCTTATTTTTGATGAACATATTAAAGATTAAAATTCCTCTTGGATTTATTCTGATGAATCAACTACTCATTTCTTTAACAATTAATATTCTATAGCCAAATCCATCATGTGTAATATAATAAATTATAAAGGCAAGGGCCTTGGCCTTCATAAACAAGGACTAATAAAACCAATCATTATTAAAATCCATTGAATATTTCCATGGTATATGATTTAAACCACTTAATGTGAGCATCACACTTTACTAAAGTGACTTTTTTAGTGATTCTAAGGTAAGCTCTTCGAACACTGAAACAGGTTCCATCTAAAGCCACTTTGAAAATCTATCCATGACTAACTTATTCCACAAAATTATTTTTTTAAAACTTGATATAACATATCAAAAAATAATCTAGTGGGACTAACAAATAATACTTAACCTTGATAAATTTCAAAATGATGAATAAATATCTAAGTTATTAAGCATAAGAGACCATATTCTAGTAGGAGATCATAAGAAGGGTTTTTTTATCTAGTTAGATGATTTTGCATATTTTGGGGAATTATTATCACATCATCAAATTAGTAACAAAAAAAATAACAAGAAGAATAACTTAAGGAGGAACTTAAAATTCCTCCACCACCCAAAAAATATCAAGAAGAATCAACTCTCTTAGTTGAAGACGCCATTTTAGTTAACATTGGGATAGAGGAAAAGTCAAAGATAGTCAAGCTTGCTGCATCATTAACTCAATAAGAATAAGAAAACTTCACCCTTTTGATAAAATAATCCTATGAAATGTTTTCATGGTCATATGTAGATATGTCAGGGCCTGATCCTTCACTTATTTTGCATCATCTTTTGGTTCATTTGGATGCAAAACCTATAAAGCAAAAACCTAGAAAAATGCATCCCAGAGTTGCACTCTTAGTGAATGAGGAACTAAAAAAAAATTAGATGTTGGATTCATCCATCCAATAGATTATTTATATTTGATATCTAATATTGTTCCAGTATCAAAGAAACCATTCATAATTAGGGCATGTACAAAATTTAGGGATATAAACAAGGTATGTCCCAAAGAAGACTTTCCATTGCCAAATATAGATATGATTGTGGACTCCACCACTGGTCATGAGATGAATTTAATGGATAGTTTCTCAGGTTATAACTAGGTAAATATCTCTTGAGGACCAACAAAGATAACATTTACAACACCTTGGGGCACAATTAACTATAAAGCAATTCCCTTTGGTCTCAAGAATGTTAGTGCCACATACCAAAGATCAATGGAAGTTATCTTTATGATATGATTCATGACATCATGGAGGACTATATTGATGACATTTTTGATAAATATAAATCTAGATTAGAACATCCTGAGATACTACACAATTTTTTTGATAAAATGAGATAGTAAATTATCCATTTGAACCCAAATAATTATGTTTTTGGGTTTATATCAGGGAAGTTATTAGGATTCATTAGTTCACACTGCAACATAGAGGTTTAACCTTCTAAAGTTTCATATATCATGAATATGCCTCCAAATAAAAATATCAAACAAATATATAGTATAAAAGGTAAAATTTAGGCAATCTAATGGTCTATATTGTAGCTTATAGACATCTGATATCTATTCACATTCTTTCTTATGAAAGACATTCTATTTACTTGGAATGAAGATTGTAACAAAACATTCAAGAATATTAAATAATATATTTCCAATCCACCAGTATTAATACCATCTACTATAGAATTTTTTTTTTCATATGTCCCCTACATAGTATGCATTGGGGCATTGTTAGCATAACACAATGACAATGAATTAGAATAAGCAGCTTATTAAGAACTTTGATATTTTCACACTCTATAAGAGTAATCATAAACTAATTTATGATATTGTAACTATGTGCAAGATTTTTAACTGACATATTTTTAATCACCACCTATGATTCATCATCAAAAAATGTTCATTTCCTAAATATGAGTCATGGGTGGCGATTTGAAATGTGTCAGTTACAAATCTTGCACACAGTTACAATCCTAGAAATTAGTTTATGCTTAATTAGTCTATTACCTAAGCATAACTTTGGTTTCATATGAGATTAATTACTCTCCCATGTAAAAATCATGCCTCACATTTGTTTTTTATTCACAAAAACTTTTCCATTACATGATCAATAATAAAATAAAAATCATTGCCAAAATTGCCCCTTTTAAATATCTCTTGTCCAAAATAAATTTGACAGGTAGAATGGCTAAGTGGGTCATGATTCTTAGTGAGTTTGATCTTGAGTATGTAAATAAAAAAGTAATCAAGAGATAGGTACTATCAAATTCATTAACAAAGGATCCTCTATAAGATCACACACTTCTTATTAAAAATTTCCTAGATGAATAAATTATGTCAATCAATGGATCCCTAGTTTGATAGTTATATTTTGATGACTCTTTTAGTAATCATGGTTTGGGGGTAGGTATATTACTAGTTACTCTTAATGGGGACTTAATTCCAAAATCATTATAGATTGAATTTCCATGTAGAAACAACATATAATAATATGAATCCCTTATAATTGGTCTTACACTTTTAATAGAATGGGGTATTCAAAATATTTTTGTCTTTGGTGATTAAAAACTCATCATAAATCAAGCCACTTATGAAATTCAAGATCGTGATGATAAACTAACCCCATATAGGAGGATGGTGGATATATTTAAGTTATGATTTACATCTATACAATTTGAATAAGTTCCAAGGGATAACAATAGATTAATTGATTCCATGGCCATAGTTTGTTCATTATTGGACCTCCAAACTAAGTAAAAACAATTTATTGTAGAATATTTGACAATACTAGCTTATGATACTCTATATTATGAGATGGTTTGTGAGTTGGTTGGTCCCACTTCTCCTTAGTAAAATGACATTATGAATACCTATAATAAAACACCATTCTATCCAATTTAACTCTTAATCAATGCAAATCCTTTATCCAACAAACATCCAACTATAATATCCTTAGTCAAACCCTATATTGAAGAAGTTATGATGGAACCTTGTTATGATGTTTAAATTTTGAGGATTTTGCCTTGTTATTATTGACTCAATATCATTATGTGTATTAAAAATGGTGTGATTATGATTTTTCATATCATGATGCAGTAAGTCTTGCATAAATGAATCTTTCAGTCCTTACCCATACAACACAATGGTCATCATGGTTATTTCATACCATTGGTGCATATTATTTTATGCTATATTAAACAAAGGTTTCTCATCTCTTACTTGATTATCAATATTAGAATTATTGTTGGAAATACAAATCAAATAAAAAACAACAAAGGCAACTATCTAAACCATGCATACATAAAATTTTCCATTTCATTTTATACCATGATAAAATATGAAAGGATTAACATGTGATATAACATATCAAAAGCAAGAAGAATAATTGCTATACCAAATAATATATATCTATATAACCATATACCATTAATTTAATATTAAAATACATCCATATTGTCAAAAATATCTATTCACATATCCATAATACAAGTATAAATCCAAAAATGAATCATGTATATATAAATCTCAAATGCATCACAGTACATCAATACAATGATACATCTCAAATATATGTATACATTGATACATCATATACATCATCTCATGTCTCTCCCTAGACCTTATATGGGGTTATAGATATAATCAACTCATATCACTATGGTTTACTCCTAGAAGGACCCATGACACACTATGATACATGTCCAATAAATCTCTAAGACTCCCCTAGCTGGACTGATCTCTATTATGCTGACCTCCTCATCAAGTACTCTCTAAAAAAATATGTTAATTGTAATCTATGAACCATCTCTCTCCTATATCTCTGTATCAAACCTATGTCATTTGGAGTCTGTGTCACTACATAATATGTGAGTGAGCCTCCCTATAAACCATATCCCTTAGTTTTTATCATGTCTATCTCTACCTATACCTTCTCCACCTCTCTTTGTACATATCTAATCTCTAGCTATCTATCTATCCCATCTTTATCTCCATACAAACTGTATATATCAGTGTTGTGAGCCTTGATCTTCTCATGTAATATGTCTATCAGTAACTAACCCTTTATTGACCTCAATGGCCCTAATAGACATGATCCATCCCATCCATCTATGTGGGTCTCTAGCATAAGCTTCATATTTATATCTCCTCTATTTACATCTCCCTCTGCACCACTATCAATAAACACCATAGGAGTCTCTCCTCATCCATATACCATAACCTCTCATATATCGATATCTCATGTCTAGTCTACTCTAAAATCTACTACCTATATAGAATCTATCTCCTGTATTTGACCCCATATTTCATCTCCTCCAATACCACCTTATGCTGGATCTACTCTCATGATCCTCACAAGTAAGCCTATGCTCCAAGGATGTGGCCTAAATACCACTTATAATCTCTTCCTCCATATCCTAGGTGACACGTATGGATCTATAATCTTAAGTGGTCTATGTTGATCCCACCATGTTGTATAATCATTTGTCATAGCTGCATCTACCACATAACTCTTCTCATAAAATATAACTATCTATACTTGTGCTTAGCTCTGAGATTCTACTTTAGAATCAATGCCTACACCTTATTGTTCTCTCTCTCTTATACTGATCATGTAAAAATATGAGGACCAAATAGTATCATGTATCTAATCCCAAGCTATCTCATTACTTTGTTAGGTTAATACCACTCAATAATATACTCATGGTAGTCAATAATGTATCACTACATCAACACATAATCTAAGTGTTTGGTATCCTTCCTCCAGTGTGAATCGACCTCTCTTTACAACCTCCACATAACTAGATCCACTTATAACTCTTATGTACTAGTCCACATATCCTAAATGTATCATTTGTCTCTCTATAATCACATGCCATCTATAAGCAAAAGGATCCTCATGTATCCTCCTCCTTAGTTGACTAGTATGGTGCTCAATATCCACATGCTCCCATGGCCACACTTATAGTAGTGTGTATGATCCTTTGGACACCCCACCTATATAAACCACATGATGTAAATCCTTTTATAGGTTTGTTAGTACACATGGTTTCCATGTAAACTATGTGCCACTTTTTATCATATCACTAATAACATCTAATAATCCCATTAGGAATAGTCTCCCACCCTTCTCAGGTAGCACAATGACACTAATAAAAACCATACATACAAAAGTCAAAGGATTATATCTAACCATATGTAGGTATTAATGTTTGTCCCACCCCTCACCATAGGTATCAAGTACTTCCTAAAAACCTAGTACATAGTAACTACCTATGCACTCTCACTCTAATACACTTGTGTCCATCAAATAAGTATCCTTAGGATCTTCCATACTTCATCTAACATCATAGTCATCTCACTTATCAATAGGTGAATGTGATGGTCTCACTATGCCAACACTCACCTAGTGTAGTTAGATCTTCCCTATTCACTCATATTTTAGGCATATCTATAATATAAGATAAATTGATCACTTTCATTACCCCTTCCCCTTATTTAATGAACCTCACCATCTAATCAAGTGATCTTGAATGTCTCTCTCATGTACATAAAATTGATAGTCTCTCCTACATAGAATTAAATAAGTACAATGTTAATCTTATAGAGCTACATGTCCTTCATAAAATCTTACATTTGTTCATTTCTCATCATCTCCAAACACATCAATTTTTCACTTTTTCACTTCTGACAAATTTTACATTTGCCATGATGAAATTATTGTTCTCTTTGATGAATTCACTATACTTTGTGACATATTCACTATAATTTGTGATAAATTTTCTAGGGTTTTAGATGAATTATTTGAACTTTATTATGAATTCATTAAAATTTTCAATGATTTCACTAAATTTTATGATGAATTAACCACCACATTGGATGAATTCACTGTTCCTATCATCTAACCTAATTTTTGACAATTTAATTATTTACCTAGATGAATTCACCACTATCGATGCTGAATTCACTATTAGGTAAACGCTGAATTCATTTTCCTCAACTTTGCATGGCATTAACTACTAATCCAACTAAAACAAAAAAATTTAAATTATTACTTACCACATCACCACTCCCCTCTAGCCTCTGATGCACTCTTACATGCTCACTACAATGGCTATCTATTGGAATCTAATCCATTTTCCTCTCCAACCCTAGAGAAAAACCACATAACTTAAATCTATAAATTAATCACAAATAGATGAATTTGCACAAATGATTTTCAAATAATCCCCTACCCCTATTTATATTCAACCCCATCATTCAAAAAATTTCACTCCCAAACCATTATTTTTACATTCCATAATCATCTTTATCAAAAAATTCATGCCAATAATTGATTGACATCCTCTATATCTTTATCATTGCTTTCAACTATCAATCTAGTAAACTTTGAACATCATAAAATCTATATTTTTTGTTCTATGACACATAAATTACCATATTCAAGATATATCATTTCCATATCTACTCATGTGATTCCTGAGTCCTGAGCACAATCCAAACATGCAGTATCCAAATGAGAAATATTCTTTTTACAATCTGTTCTTTAGTTTTTAACAACTAAGGGTGAACATTTTACACATGTTTTAATATTTCAAGTATTGTATTGATTTTAGTACTTAGATTTATTAATGGTATTAATTATAACCACTTCATCATTTTCACTTAAGTGTTCATCCAAATTTCTACATGAACACTCAAGGTGGAATCATCACGTTCATTTTCATTTCCTAAGAAATTTTTCTTCTTCACAATCATCAATGCTCTACTTTGTTTACTATTCTTCTAAATAGTCTTGCTTCACAATACCATTTTAAAGAGGGGAAACTGTAGACATCTACATTCCACCATTTAGTGTCAAAATTCATTTCAACATGCTAAACCTTATCATTCCACAATTTGAGTTCAAACTTACATCATTTCCCTAAAAATTCAAATAATTGATTAAAATTAATTAAAAATATAGATTTTCCACCTCACCCAAACATCCTTCATATTTTTCTCAACCATGTGTTGAATCATCCAACTACTCGCTCAACTTCCTCAACTACCTTGTTAGTCATCTTAGAACATTTAAAATTCCATGCTGACTCAACCAACTCCTATTTATTACTTCATATTTGAATTGGCATTGTATATAAATCCCCTATAGTATATTGATCTCCTCATGTAAAAAAATCAGTGAAGCAAATCAAAGCCACTCTAAGCTAAAGAAACATAGGCATGTTGAGTATAATGTTATTTGAGGTAGTTTTTGGTATGGTCATTATATGTATAAAAATTCACATTATCTAATTTAACATGCTTTTACTTTATTATATAATAAAGAAATTATACAAGATTATTTTATAAGTGAAAGAGTAGGTACAAATTATTTAATTAAAAATAATCAAAATTTTAGTGTTGGAGTAGACTACATGTCTTTGAATATAAATTTATTGATTTTAAATGTTGGTGTAGACTAACTAAATGGATTGAATTTTGAGGATAACATCAATCCCATAATTATAAACTAAAATTTATATTCATCACCAAGATTTAAAAATTGTAATAAGGTTACATTGCCACCAAATCTTTCACCCTAGAGGAGGTTGTTCAAGCCTACTCTAATATTTGGACAAAATTGGAATACTTATAGGTATGTGGGTTACCTATAGTAGAAGTATAGCTCTAAGTTTAAGGGCTAGCTCCCTAGATTGATCTTTACGTGCTTTATCACCTATACTAACTGATTATTTGTGGGAAAATGGATAGAAGTTTGCATGAAATTAAAATAATCTAAGGGGTTGATACACCATGAATATTTACACAAGATAATCATACTCCTTTCATTAATAAACAATACCTACAACACTAGCTTCAAATTACTAAGATGTTATAACAATAGTATTTCAATATAGAGGTGATATGCATGAGACAACTCAAGGTAAGTGGACCAAAGAGTAGTTTTCAGACTCAAAGGACACTTTAAAACTTTAAGGGGGAAAAAAACACTATATATACTCTATATGACCTATTATAATAGAAAATTCTTGCACTAAACATGAAAGGACAAGGAGAAACAAAGATACAAGATTATCACTATGCCTCACCATTCATCACTTCACACACTTAGACAAGATGTTTATGAAATCAAAACTAGATTTATTGTATTATTAAAAGGTAAAGTACAACATAAAACCAATAGGGATTATCCATACCAGGTGTGGTATTAGAAATCAATAGCCATAATGGCTAGTACTTATAGAATATGAGAAAGGAGAGAGGAATGAAGCTCATAAAGCACAAGAATTGGTGTCAAAATAAGAGAAATAGTTATGTTTTATATGAGAATGGATTATGAAATAGATCATGCAAGGTATATTTGGAAAAATTTCCATTATAAGCATCAAACTCCCCAAACTTGGTGTATAAGTCTCTCAGCTGGCTTCTTAAAACTGTCCTCACCATTGGTTTCTTTTGAATGCTCCATACTAGACTAGGAATAGTTGAAATCATTGAAATATGAAGGGGGGGTTAAAAATAGGCTCCAAAATTCATTAGATATGTCCCTAATCATAAATATTCTTTTGGAAAAGCATTCTCACTATCTACAGTCACTATCATCCTTCTTTTAGGCCTATCTTCACATTTGAAACCAAAATGCTTATTAGTTTCTCAATATAATCCATACAAGGGGTGATGTGACACTTTTCAATAATCTTCCTATCCTTAGATCCATAAAGAATACCTTAAAATGCCTCCTAATTAAAGTTATCACCTTCTCACTTAGTGATCATTCTCTATTTACTATGCCAATTTGGACTGGATGAAGTGAAGGTGATTACAAAGTTACTTGTGTGCCTTTATGAAGTAATAATTGGATATTATTAGTTAGGTTATGTCTCATTATATCTCCCAAAGTGATTCTCATCCTTTGAAACCATTTTTTACCTATAAAACATCTAAAACTATAAATTAAATCCATTCTATACCCTATCCATACAAATAGGGCACAAGTCAATCTAATGGGAAAGAGCCCACTTCAAACCATTTACCTAACCAAATTAGATCATATAGATGCATTTCTATCAACTTCTTCCCCATTAGGTCATTAACAAAGGTTTTTGAGGGTTTTGATTAGTTTTACCCCTTAAGGATTGTTCATAAATTTATGACATTAAATCCTCAAAAAAATTCACTAAAACATTGCTTTGGACCCTCTCCAACATATAATAGATCCTTATACTCCCATGCTAATCATCCATACTATTATGAGCTTCTTAAGGTGGTTTCTCAAGTTCTTTCTTGTATTATGTGCACCCTAGGTTGTTCTTGAGCTAAGAAAATGGATTTTCATGACTTTTTATACATAATGAAGGTTTTAACACACCTTATAAATCCCCATTAAGGTTTACCAATGCCTTATAATGTTCACTTGACCTTATAATCAGTATCGGAGCCTCTTTAGGCATTAGGCCTAGTTAAGGCCTGGTAGGTTTCAACTATATACTTGTGGGTTTAGGCCACCGTGTCTAGCCTGTAACACCTATGAGGAATTTTTCATGTTCATTAATGTTTAATTAAACTTTATAAACCTTTATTAAATGTTTTAAACAAATCCAAACTCATCTTATTTCCTTATGATAAACCTATAAAATATGGCTCTCTGGGAGTGCCCTCTGTCTGAGACAAAATAGAGGGAACTTACCCTATTATCCTAGCTAAAATAATTATATGGGGGATAAAATAGTTATTAATTAACTTATTTAATAATTTTTATAGATATATCACATCGATATGTCATTCAATTCTTCAAACACCCAAAGACAGGCTTCACAAGCTTGCTGACTGTGTATCAGGCTAGTGCACTCACTGTACCTTATGAGTTGAACTCTTTTGACATGATTAACTATATCCATATGGTGAGAATATAATGAGATGGTATTTATAACTTATGAAGGTTTACTAAAAACATATTCACCATCCCAACCATTGACAAATTCCTTAATGTGTACCTTCTACTTTAACATGCCTAATTAGTAGGTTATGAAATTGCATTGTTTACTTAGAAAATGACATACTTGTAGGTATATAATATAGTATTAGGTTTTGTGCATTAACCTAAGGCCTTATTGGAGTCCATATATTTCATCTCATAGTTTAACTTGTCTATAATATGCATTGAGTGAGACCAACACACCCACTATTTAGTCTAACTTGCATTGTCACCCTAAAATCAACCTATATGTGTCTATTATGAGGGTAAAACAGGTCATATATGTTGTGATATGGGTTGAGACCCCATATTTCAAATTCTCTTAATGTTAGTTAAACTAATAGTACCATTTAAATCCTAAAAGAGTAGTTTTATGTAGATTTATTCCTTCATCATGTCCTATATCACCACAAGGCCATTTGGGGTTCAAAATCCTATAAATAACACTAAAGGATTGTAGTGAGATATTACATGAGTTGGGAGCTCTCTAAGACCATGATCCTTTGGCCAAGTAGACCAATTATCATGTTAAAGCATATCCCCTATGATAGGGATTCATTATGTAAATTTTTATACCTACTAAGACCTCACATGTTTCACTATGGAAGATTGAAAAAGGGGTGAAAACCCTATTTTTGAAACTTTAAGGTAACTAGTTCCTAAAGTTAATCAATATAGGAGCATGGTTTCAAGACTATTTTAAACTTAATGGATTCACTAAAAATTTATATGTCACCCTCAATACCTTAAAACATTAAGTAAGTTCCAAAAAAGTTTCAACATATGTCTTCCAATTGCTTCATACTTTGTATGAGCCACCTGTAGGTGCACATTGCATGACGCAAGGTAGTGGAGGTGAGAACTTGATAATATGCATAATTTATGAACCTATAATAAATATTAGGCCTCCCTAAAGTACTAAAATTTATATTTCCCATATTAGAGGACTTCAAACTATTTTTAACATCTTCATTCTAACATGGTTAGTCTCTTGTGGGGCACTTGTAGGTGTTTATCAATGATATAGGAATGTGTATAGAATTTGCATTGGTTTTCACAATCATTTATATGTAATTTGAATGGATTGGATTTAATAATCATGTTATAATATTTTACCAAACTATTTAAACTCTTCATTACCTTTCCATGACTATGTTTAGAACTTTCATTCACCTTATTCACATGACTATAGGTGAACACATGTAGGGAACTGAAAGTGTTGGCCTTTATTGACTTCTAACTTGCCCTGGAGATGTATTTGGGATTAAAAATTATTAGAGATGTTGATAGTTATGTTTTTAAGAGTTTAATACCACATTAAACTTAATTGAAACCACTATAGGAAAGTAAAACCTCTGTAGCTGATGAACATGCCTACAACATAACAATGAACCTTCTACCATGACAAACTTAGATGTTTTTATCTTAAAATAAATTCCAAATATAAAATAAAAGATGGAAACCATGAGTTAATGATGTAAAAATATTATATAATCACTTTAATCAATTATATTGTATGGATCAATGCAAATAGAAGCAAAACCTACAAGGTATGGGGATTAGTATGCAGAAAGGAACAATCAACTTCCTAACATTGATTTATAAAGTATAGAAAAAAAATATTTGAAATCCTTCATGAATATAAAGTATAATATAGGTAATAAAATCCAACAAGACATTTTGTCTTGAATCAACTTCTATACTCCATACTCAACCAAAATTGGTTGGCCAATTTTGCATGTCTAGTGGAGAAATGGAGAGGTGAAATAGTTTTAAACCATTTTTGGGACTTCCAAAGCTGACCAAGTGTCAAAGTGAGATAATATAAGTTTAAGAGTCACTTAAAGTCCTTCCACACTTACCATAACCTCTACAGAAGCTATACAACTACCCAAACTTCCTCTTTTATAACTATTTTCTTAATTTTAATGTAGTACCTATAATTTTTTTAGTTAGGTTCTAACATAATTGACAAGAATATGACATATGGGAAATTGAGAAACACTTGGACACCTTTATATACTTATGAAAACTTTAAAACCTTCATAAATGTCTTAAATATGATCCCTTATGACATGAAATGATACAAGGACTAAAAGTTGACCATGATAAAGCTAATGGTGTACCGAATGATGCTAACTAGGACCATGAAACACCTCATAAGACTTTATAAAACACTATATAAAGTTTTATATTATATGGGGTTGACCTATTTTGGCTTGTGGTCAAAATAATCAACATTATTGGTGCTTTCCTAAGGGTGATATGCTTGTTATGCCAAGACCAATAGCCTAATCCCATCCATTGGGATATGGAGCCACCTATGCACAAGTTTGACATTAAATTGCCTTATAAACACAAAAAATGACATAAGAGACACATAAAACAAGACATTCCAAAGGAAACAAACATGTGTTCTCAAAAACACCTAGGGAACACACACTAAAAAAAGCAAAAACACACACCTGCTCTAGTATTTATAGGACTAACCTTCATTTCATCAATATTAAATATTTAAATGGATCCCATTCATAGGTATAGGTAACTTTTATCCACCAATTCTTTATAATTAGAAGGATTTCCTTTTTTTTCACTTCATGATGACATATGGTCCACTCCATAAAGTATCAAATTTGGTATGTCTCCCTAGATTTGCTCTATCTTAATCCCATTTTAACATCATGTCTCCTTATTGGAATATTATTGGAGTTACCTTCTTATCAAAATACCTATTAATTATCATTTGTTGATGTTTCATAGCTTTGTGAACATTATTTCTAATCTCTTTTTACTCCATTAACTATGTCAACCTCACCTCTGTTAGAGTGTTCTCAAGAAATTCTAGTTGATGTGCCAACTCTAAGGTAGGTAGCTATTAGGATATAAAAAACCTAGCCTCTCTTACATAAAAAATAAAAAAAGGAGAGTTCCCTATTGACCTCTTGGGATTTATTTTATCAGCCCATAGGGTTGTCTTCAATTTATTGTGTCAAGCCCTTTGATTATCCTTCAAAGTTTTTTTGATGATTCTAATTAGGGTCTTATTAGTAGATTTAGCCAACCCATTACCTTGAGGGTAATAGATAGATAATGTAATCAAGTACATGTCATTTCTTCTTTCCCAATCATTTATTTTAACATCATAAAATCAATTGCATTATCTAGAATGATGGTAGAAGGGGTTCTAAACCTTTCCGTGATACTTTCATAGAACCCTAAGATAACATTTTAATTGGCTTCCTTCAATGCCACTACCTCAACCCAACTTGTGAATTAGTTAGTCATTATGAGTATCCATTTATGACCAACACTTTATAGGGGATTTATCATGCCAATGAAGTCAAGATCCGATTGCATGAAAGGTTGATCTACATAAATAGGTCGCAAAGGGAGGACTTTAAGCTTATAGTTTATTATAAATAAATCACATTGTACACACATTCTCACCTAAGAATAAAAATATTTAAATATACTATGACAATAATAACCTACCCTCATGATCTTCATAGTTTTTGTTTTTAGAGAAAAATGACCTCCAACTATTCCATCATGGAACTTTTCAAGCAACACTCCAAACTAGTCATTGTCAATGCATATAAATAACACACCATTAGTATCTTTTATAAAAAGAACACCATCTACAATATAATAAGGAATAACTTGAAATCTGAAGTACCTCCCTTTGGGTCTAATCAAACTAGTAGGATACTCACCACTTTGAAGAAATATGATGACATCTTATGTCTAACTTTGTAGAGGCATGAAATCAATTGGTTAAGAGTAATCATGATTGACTAAAGCTTCTTCTTTTGACTCATAGAGGTCTGAATATAGGTGTTCACAAATAAATTTAACCCTTATCAAATTTTTCACTTTGATATCAACATCATATTCCATTACCTTAGTAATCCACCCTACCCTCTTTTCACTAAGGTATTTGATCAAAATAAACTCTTTGGTACTAGGATGAGAGACCATAATATGAATAATATTGTTTGAAACCATGTGCTTAAACTTATTTAGTCCTCTTATAACATCAAGGACTTATTTCTCTATAAATGTGTGCTTGACCTCATAATCTTCCAAACTTTGACTAAAGAATTTAAAAGGTTGTTCACACCTTCATCATTATTTTGCATTAGCATAGTTGAGATAGTATCAAAGTTAGAAAATGAATATAAAATGAATTATTTAGAAAAATTAGGGTTCAAAAGAGAGGGATATTGTGTAATTTCTTTCTTTATGGCTTCAAAGCTACTCTTACCTTCCTTAGTCCAAGAGAAAACGTGGTTCTTCTTGAGCATGGATGTGATAGGTTTTACCAAAGATGTAAAACTAGGTATGAACGTTCTTACAAAATTTATTTTTCCTAGGAAGCTTTGAAGTCCTTTATTATGCAAGGATAATGATAGGCCTAGAGTAAACTCTATCCTTTCATGATCAATAGTTAGACCATATTTGGAAACAACATGCCATAAGATCTTACCTTCATGGACAACAAATATGCATTTTTTGGGGCTAAGGGATACTCTATAATTTTTGCACCTTTCAAACATTTAATTTAGGTGTTTCATATGCTCATTAGTATCTTTAGAGAACACTATTATGTCATCTAGACATACCAACATCATTTCATTGATTAGACCTTTGAAATCCATGTCCATTTCCCTTTAAAAGGTGGCACCAACATTTAAAAAACCAAAGGGCATATTCCTATAAGTAAAAGTCCCACATTTCTTAGTAAATGTTGTCTTGAATTGATCATATTCATTCACTAGAATTTGATTATAACCATAATATCCATTTAGGAGAGAGAAATGTTGAGAACTTGAAATAAATTATAAAATTAGATCTATTGAAGGTAAAAGATAGTGATCTTTAAGTGATACTCTATTAAGATCTATAAAATCCACACAAAGTTTAATCTCCCCATTATTATTTATAATAGGCACAAGGTTAGCTAACCATGTTGAATGTTTGATAGGAAAATTATTTTAAATTAAAGGAGTTTGGTAAGTTCTATTCTTATGAGTTGTTCAACTTTAGGGTTAATGGGCTTTTGTTTTTGCCTAATTAGTTTAAATCCATGTTCCACTTCAATGGTATAATGTGTTAGGATAGGATCAAACCCTCTTGGGTATTTATATTCCCAAGCAAAGATATCATGAAACTCTCTACAAAAATCAATGAATGCTTTCTTCTCTAATGTAGAACATACCTTGCCTAGTTTGAGGAGTTTGTCTTTGACGATCAAGACCCTTCCACAATTATCTTAATTTTTAGACATACTTACATTTTCATTATTCCTTTGGTCATCTTAATTAAATATAATCTCTAAGGTCACTAGGCCCTTAGGTATCTTGTTTTTTCTTAGTTGCACAATCTGATTATCAAACTGTTCTTGGAGTCTATTTTGGTTTCTTGAGGAAAACTCAACTTCATTTTGCAAGAAGTGTGAAATGTGTTTGTCACTATTAAACACTTAAAAAGACACATCATTATAAAGTATATAAGGTTTTATAATTATCTTGATGTGAGATTTATTTCCTTATTCTTTTATGGTAATAGGTGTATAAAATTGTGCTCCTATGGCAACTATTCTATCAACATGATTATTATACTCCCTTGGGACTAATTGTATGATGAATGCATTGAAGTCTCTAAGAAAATACCATAACCTATGATTATATTACTTGAGAAAAGGGTTCTTGGTAGAAACCACATTCCTAACTTGATGCACAATCAACTCACTATCTCCATATACTTACACATTTTTGATTCCTTTTCTCCTTGCCCATTGAATGCCATGAATCAAACCTTCATACTTAGTCACATTACAAGAGCAACTAAAATGGAACCTATATGAATAATAGTACTATTGTTTAGATGGGGATCCAACATAACACTATATCTTTCCTAAATCTTACTTTTTGAGCCATAAAAAACATTTTCCACATCTTATCATTCTCACCGTCCTCTTTGGCAAGTAGGGGTATTGACATTCCTTTCTCATGTAAGCAATACACTCCTAAATTAGTTTCCTCCACAAAAGCACAAGGGTCATGCCAATAGGTTTTAGTATCATAATCATCAAGAAATAAATAATAAATGTCATAAATATTGGAAGGAGAACCATAATCCATAATAGGCTCCTCTTAATCATTGATAACATAATTTAGTCTAGAACTTTTCTCAATATAAGGTTCAATATGAAATTTAACGATTGGTTGAGTCATAATTATTAACTTTGATCCATACCTTGTCCTAAAATCCAAAAAGGAATAATTAACTAAGAGGTAGCCTCCTATATTTTATATGAAATCACTTGAAAGGAAGATATCAAAATGATCAAGCAAGTTAAAAACCATAATGTCTTAGAGGATGGGGAAACTAGGACAATCATGCAAGAAAACATTCAACACTTTGATCAATGTTACTGAATTTGTAGGTGTACCATCTAACTAAAGCACTAATTTAATATGTGGTTCATAATTTAGGCCTAATTTATTAGCTACAACCTTGGGCATCACTCAAGTTCTAGCTCCACTATAAATGGTAAGAGCAACATTGCTATGACCATGACTTGGTGATGGATGACTAACATGGATAATGGATAGTTGTTTTTAAAAAAGCTATTTTTGGATAAGCATATGAAGGATATACAAAAGAGAAATGGATGTCTTAGAGTTATTAAATAATTATATAATGTTTAGAGCACAAAAACCTACTTTTTATTGAGCCCTTGGAGGCAAAGAAGTGCTTATAAGTTGAGGTATTAGAGCACCTTAAGCACGTTTTCCAACATTTTGATTTGAAGGAGATAAAGGATTTGTAGGGATTTCCATGTTTTTAGTCATGCTTTGGTGACTTGTAGGAGGATTATAAGAACTTTTAGGCACATAAGTATCATCTCCTAAGTCTTTCATTTTATCTCTAATATTGTTTGCAACTAAATTCCCTTGATTAATCATAGAAGTGTCTTCAACTAGGAAGTTGGCGAAGCTGTCTCCTTGAGGCTACCAAATTTCATTTATTTGTATGAGGACTTCATCTTCAATTGATATCTGAGGAGTGACTCCTCCTTGAGAAACTAGAGCTTGTTTTCCACCTTCAATTGCATCCATGAATTGACCTTGTTTCCACTCTTCTCCTTGGATTAGATTGTTATGTACCATTACCATTGCTTTTGTGTTTGATGTTGAAGTAGGACTATATGCATTGATATGCCTATTGAAATTAGGCTACCCTTGACCTATCCCTTAACCATATTATTGCCCATATTGCTGATGATAGGGATATGGATTTTGATTCACACCATTTTGCATTCTTTTTTGACTAATCTGAGCTTTTAACCATTAAATTTATGAATTTTTATCTATGGCATCATCTGCCTTCATAAGAGTAGTCTTTGGCTTGGTATTAACATTAGGAACTTGGGTAACCTTTGGGGTATCAATAGGAAAATTAGGAAATAGAGGCATATAAACTTTTGGAGGAAACCTTCTTACTTGAATGAGGCCATTATTAACTCTAATGGCAAGGCCATATGCCTCAGGTAAGTTGAAACCACTAATGGATTATAACATGATGGCAATATCAGTACCAATAGACCTCAAGTATGTAGGAAAGCCAAAGCTAGTAGGTGGTCTCATGGGAGGAGGCAACCTATACCAAGTATTTTGGAACCTCTCATTAAAATCATGAATTATCTCCTTGGGGGATCTTTGGATCACATTGAGTTGGTGAATGAGTGAAGTGTGGTCACTTTTATCCTCAAATATTGATGTTAGCAACACTCCAAAGTCATCCCACATTGTAATTCATCCACAAATTAAGTTTTTTCCCTCTAAGGGACATGTCAATGAGTTTAATGGAAATATTAATTTTAGTGACCTTGTGGAAACTATAGAAATTTAAGATATACCTAATGTGTTGACTAGGAGTGACATGACCTTCAACATTGAATGTAGGCACACTCTTCATAGCATTAAGGGGAATTTCATCATAAGCATCAAGATGAATTGGATTTTTAGTGTTAAAGGATAGAAAGACATGTTGCCTAACCATGTTTTCTTTAAACTCTTCTTCACTCTCTTGATCCTTTTGGCTAGCAAAGTCCTCTTACTCTTTAAAGGGTAGAATAGGCTAAGGGTGTTGAACTTCAAGAGGAGTTCAAGTTGAAGAGGTGGATTGATAGGATTGAAAAATATACTATAAGATGACCTATTAAAGAACATGAAGTATGATAAAACAATATGACAAAATAATGGTTTATAACTAGATTTTACCTTGAATGGAGTCTCCAAATATTGAGTAGCACACCAATATGTAACTAATGTTGTTAAGACCAACATTCACCTTGATAAGTTGTCTTTAGGACAATATGTCCCACTGAGCATGCTAAAAATATTCTCACCAAATATTACACCCTAGAGGAGGTTGTTCAATCATACTCTAATATTTGGGAAACATTTGAATACTTATAGATATGTGGGTTACCTATAGTAGAAGTAGACCTCTAGGTTTAAGGGTTAGCTCCCTAGATTGATCCTTAAGTGCTTATCACCTATAATAACTAATTGTTTGTGGGAAAAAGGATTTAATTTTGAATGAAATTAAAATAATATAATGGGGTAATAAACCATGAATATTACATAATATAATCATACTCCTTGAACTAATAAATAATACCTATAATACTAGCTTCAAAGTCCTGAGATGTTATAACTTTATTATTTCATTATAGAGGTGATATGCATGAGACAACTCAAGGTAAGTGGACCAAAGATTAGTTTTTAAACTCAAAGGAAACTTTCACACTTGAAGGGAACCAAATGAACTAGGTACACTCTATATGACTTATTATAATAGGAACTTCTTGCACCAAACATGAAAGGACAAGGAGAAGCAAGGATAAAACCTTATCATTAGGCCTCACCATTCATCACTTCATAAACTTTGAAAATATTATTTTTGAACTAAAAAATAGATTTATTATATTATTTAAAGGAAAAGTACAACATCAAACTATCAATAATTCACCATACCAAGTGTGGTATTAGAAATCAAGGGCTAAAATGGCTAGTACTTATAGAATATGAGAAAGAAGAGAGAGGAATGAAGCTAAAGAGGCACAAGAAAAGTTTTAAGCTGAGATAAAGAGTTATATATGAATGATAATGGATTATGAAATATATCATGCAAGGTATCTTTGGAAAAATGTCCCTTAGAAGCATCAAACTCCTCAAACTTGGCATATAATTCTCTCAGTTGGATTCTTAAAACTACCCTCATCATTGGATTATTTTGAACGCTCCAAAATAGACTAGGAATAGATGATATAATTTAAATATTAAGGGGTGGGGATGATAAATATGATCCAAAATGTATTGGATATGTCCCTAATCATCAATCTTATTTTGGCCAAACTTTCTCACTATCTGCAGTCACTATCATCCTTCTTTTAGGCCTATCTTCACATTTAGAACCAAAATGCTTATCAATTATTCAATATAATCCATAAAATGGGTGTTGTGACACTTTTAAATAATCTTCCTATCCTGAGATCTATTAAGAATAACTTAAAATACCTTCCAATTAAATTTATCATCTTCTCACTTGGTGATCACTCTCTATTCACTATGCTAATTTGGACTAGCTAAAGTGAAGGTGATTTAAAGGGTAATTATGAGCCTTTATGAATAAATAAATGGATATGAAGAGTTAGGTTATTTGTAATTATATCTACCAAAGTGATCATCATCCTTTGAAACCTTTTTGTGCCTAAAAAACATTAAAAACTATCAATAAAATCCATTCTATACACTATTCGTACAAATAGAGCACAAGTCAATATGATGGGAAAGAGACTTGGGGATTAATATATAATTTCAAACCATTTACTTGACCAAAATATCTCATCTATATGCATTTATATCAACTTCTTCCCCATCAGGTTATTAATAAGGGTTTTGGAGTGTTTTAAGTAGTTTTACCCCTAAGGATTTTTTATAAAATTAAGACATTCAATCCTAAAAAAAATTTCACTCGAACCTTGTTTGGGACCATATAAAACATATAATATATCATCATACTCCCATACTAATCATCCATAATGTTATGAGCTTCTTAAGGTGGATTGAGTTCTTTCCTACATTTTGTACATCTTGGGTTATTCTTGAGCTAAGAAAATGTATTTTCTTGACTTTATCTACAAAATTAAGGTTTAAACACACCTTATAACTACCCATGAAGGTTAATTAATGTATTATAATTTTCTCTTGACCATATAATTGGTATTGGATCCTTTTTCGGCATTAGACCTAGTTAAGGCCTAGTAGGTTTAGACTATATACTTATGGGTTTTGGTCACCATGTTTGGATATAGTACTTGTGAGGAATTTTTCATGTTAATTAATGTTAAATTAAACTTTATTAACCTTTATTTAATGTTTTATACAACTAATAACCCACATTATTTCCTTCTTTATGACAAACCTACAAAATATGGCTCTCTGGGAGTACCCTCTATTTGAGACAAAATAGAGGGCACTTCCTCTATTATCCCAGCCAAGATGATTATATGGGGGGATAAATTATGTATTTTTGAAATTATTTACTTATTTTTATATATGTATCACATAAATAGGTCATTCAATTCTTTAAACACCAAAAGACATGCTTCTCAAACTTGCTAACTGTGTATTAGGCTAGTGCACTGACTATTCCTTATGTGTTGAACTCTTTTTACATGATTCACTACTTCCATATGGTGAGTATATCATGATATTAAATTTATAAATTGTTTAGGTGTGTTTAAAACATATTCACCATCCTAACCATTAATAAATTCCTTAATGTATACCTTCCACTTTAACATGCTTAATTGGCAGGCTATGAAATTATGTTGTTTGCTTAGAAAATGACATACATGTAGGTATATACTATAGTATTAGATCTTTTGAATTATATTAAGAAATTTTTTAAGTCCTTATAATTCATATTATATTTTAATTTTTCTATACTATACCTTGAGTGTGATGAACACACTAACTATTTAGTCTAACTTGCATTGTCACCCTACAATCAACCTATATGTGTCTATTTTGAGGGAAAAGAGGTCCTATATGTTGTGATATGGGTTGAGACCCAATATTTAAATTTATGTTGATGTTATTTAAACTAATAATGAAATTTAAATCCCAAAAGAGTAGTTGTATGCAGATTTATGCCTTCATCAGATCCTATATCACTACAAGGCCATTTGGGGACTGTAGTGAGATATTGCATGAGTTGAGATCTCTCCATAACCATAATCCTTTCTTAAAGCATACCAATTATCATGTAAAATTAGGTCTATGATATGAATTTATGATGGGAATGTTTAGAGCTACCAAGACCTCATATGTTTCACTATGGGAGGATTGAAAGAAGGGTGAAAACCTTGTTTTGGAAACTTTTAGGTAACTAGTCCCTAGAGTTACTTAATCAATATAGGAGCATGGTTTTAAGAATATTTTACACTCAATGGATTTAATAATTATTTTTATGTCACCCTAAACACCTTAAAACCTTAAATAAGGTCCAAACAAGTTTCAACACATGTTTGGTCTGTACTCTGTATGAGCCACCTATAGGTACACATTGTAAGATACAAGGTAGTAGAGGTGAGAAATTGATAATATGCATAATGGATGAACCTATAATAAATATTAAGCCTCCCTAAAGTCATAAAATTTATCTTTACCACCTTGGAGGACTTTAAAATAGTTTAAACATCTTCACTCTAACATGGTTAGTCTCCTATGGGGCACCTGTAGGTGTCTATCAATGATATAGGACCATGTATATAATTTGCATTGGTTATCACAATATTTTATATGTAATTTTAATGGGTTGAATTGAATAATAATATTCTAAGAGTGTAAACAACTCTTTAAAATCTTCATTACCTTTCCAATATTGTGTTTAAAACTTTCATTCACCTTATTCACCTATTGTATGTGAATACATGTAAGGAATTGACTATGTTGGCCTTTCTTAACTTCTCACTTACCATGGAGATGTATTGGGGATTAAATTTTTTTGAAGAGGCTGATAATTATGTTTTTAGGAGTTTAATACCACATCAACCTTGATTGAAACCACTAGAGGAAAGTAAAACTTCTATAGCCAATGAACATACCTGTAACATAACAGTGAAGCTCTTACCATGATAAACTGAGATGTTTTTCTCCTCAAATCACTTCCACACATATAATAAAGGATGGAAACCATGAGGTAAGTATTTAAACATATCATAAAATCACTTCCATTAATTGGATTATATGGATCAATTCAAATAGAAGCAAAACATATAGGGTGTGGGGACTAGTATGCAAAAAGGAGCAAACAACTTATTAACATTGATTCATAAAGAATAGATAACCAATATTTGAAATCATACTATGAATATAAAGTATAATAATTGTACTAAAACCACACAAGATATTTTATCTTACTTTTGTAGTCTGTAGTTAACCAAAATTGGTTGGTCACTTTTGCATACCTAGTGAAGCGATGGAGAGTTGAAATGGTTCTGAGCCATTTTTGGGACTTTGAAAGCTGACCAAGTGTCAAAGTGAGTTCATGAGACCTAAATAGTCACTTCAAGTCCTTCCACATGTGCCAAAACCTCTACAGAAGTTGTACAACTACCCAAAATTCCTCTTTTCTAACTATTTTCTTGATTTCAACATAGTACTTGCAAGTCTTTTAGTTAAGACTAGCATGAATGACAAGAATATGACATAGGGTATGTTGATAAACACTTTTACACCTTTATCTACTTATGAAAACCATATAACCTTCATAAATGGTTTAAATATGACCCCTTATGACATGAAATGGTATAAGAACTAAAAGTTGACCATGACAAAGCTAACGATGTACCAAATGACCCCAACTAGGACCATGACACACATCATAAGACTTTATAAGACCCTATATCAAGTTTTGTACTATAGGGGGTTGAATTATTTTTAATTGTGGTCAAAATAGTCAATAGGTTACACATCCATATAAATATATGGAGTATAAATACCACATCAATGTTGTATATTTGGTCTTATCTACATGGAGAAAATATTTTAGTTGGTTTTAAAAAAAATGTTAGGATTGAATAATTTAGTTATGATTAAAAATAAAATCCATATAAATTAGATGGCTCATATTAAACTCACATCTACTATTAACTTTATTTCTTCAAACATAACCTTTACCATTGAATTTAGTGAGATAATATTAAGTTAGAAGAAATAATTATGTAAAGGTGAAAATTAAAATAAAAGGTGGATATTATTAAATTTATTTTTTATTCATGTTCCATATTCCCCAATTGACTCAATGAACACATTTAGGAAGAGAGCAACAACCATGTATTTTTCTATGAAGATGTGCACAAAGGGGTATACAAAGAAAATAAGGAACATTTTTAATCCCACACATATCACTATGGATGATGATGATGATGATGATGATGATGATGATGATGATGATGATATTATTTAGTCTTGTTAGTGGTGATAAATTCCATGTAAAATTATTGAGGAGGAGTGGAGACTAATGTAGGGAATAACTAACTCCCCTTTTAAATAGACATATATTTGAAGCCCATGTAGCTTATTGACCTTTTCCTATAACAAGTGAAGTGAATAAAAGCCATGGGTGACATAAACATGATTTTTTGTTGTCATTTTAGGTATTATTAGTGTATTCAATTCAATTCCATAATGTTTCCCACAACCCATCATTTTGAGAAGATAGCACCATATGCCTAAATAAGACTAAAAATGAATTGGAAGACATAAAATAATCCCATTTCACATAATAGTTTTGGATGAATGACATAGTATTCATCTAAAAATTTGTTTGAATTCAATGTTATCATAATGATGATAAAAAACATTGAGTAGGTAGGATAAGGACTGATTAAATGTACCTTTACTGATCAAATGAATGGAAACTTTGTAGTTGCCAAGTTTCCATGTTACAAAATAAGTGGGAATCTAGTAGTGGATATGTTATCATATGTTTTTAAATAAATGTAAATGTAGTAGCTTCTAGGTTATTTTTTTTGTTTTCATGTTTAAAAAAAGGGAACATAGGGGTTGTTATCTTCCTATTTATTTAGAGCTAGGTGAGTGATAAAATTAAAATAAATGGTTAAAATTATAAATTTTATTTTTTGATGACTTGTTGAATAGGAATATAATTCTCCAATTTATTTTTCATCATGGTTCCCATTATAAAATTCAATCCATCAAAACATCAAAGAGAGAAAATAAACATGGTTTCACCCTATGAAGGTCCATATGGAGGGGTTTATAGATAAAAAGTGGAATTTTCAAACCTGTACATCTTGCTTCTAATAATAACAATACCTAATATTTAGTTTTATTGGTGATGAAAATAATCATGGAAATTTACATGCAAGGATTATAAATCGATGTATGGAATAACTAACTCCATTTTGAATTGACCTTACATATAAAGCCCCTATAGCCTATTAACATTATCTTATAACAAAGTGAAGAAAATATACTCCAATCCATTTAAACTCACATTGTAGCAAATCCAAACCATTATAAACATAAGTGTGTTGAGTTTGGTGCCGTAATACCACCCCTAACCCATAGTTTGTAGAAGGTAACATTAGATACCTAATTGAGACCCATAATAGCATCACATGGTTCATTTTCAACTTTGTGTGAAGGATAAATCCCATTCAGATTGAATTACTATGATAATATGAATTAATTATATCTATCTAATGATAGTATGTATGGATATTTAGAGTGATTTACTTCAATTTTGAAAATAATTTTCTTAGAGGGCCAATACTTTCCTAGTGGGCCCCTAATAACACTAACTATATTTATGGTAAGCATGCACTTTATGGTAAACCCTTACATAAGGTATGGATAATGGAATATGAGGTAAAGAGTGAAGGATGGTGAATTTTATATAATGGGTACACATGGGTGAGATAACATATGTTATCAGAAGGTGTGTAAATGAACTACCATATATTTTAAAGTGAAAATTTAAATGAATAACTATCATATTGTAAAAGGGTAAATTAAAATGTGGAAGACATGATAGTGTATGAGTGAGTGTGCACAAGGTACAAAGAACATGAAATATTACCTCTCAAATGTCAGAAACATTCCATATATACTAGAGATAGAAAAAAGGTGTTAAATTGAAAAGGTGTATGAATTTTATCAAATTTATATAAAAAAATAGTAAATTGGCATTGAAAACCCAATCAATGTAAAAAAATTAGAAAAAATGTTTGGTGAAAATTATAACTAAGAAAAAGTGGAAAAGAGGATTAAGGGTCACAACACCATCGACCTCCACATGTTTGAGAAAAAACATTGTTAAAATAAGACTAGAAATATGATTAATGCCACAAAATATTTCATCCCAGAGAACATCAAATATGTAAACATAATGGTAACTATTTAAATGTACCATTAATAATCAAATGAGTGGAAACCTAACATCCACTAGGTTCCCATATGTTTAAAAAAAATGGGAATATAGAGGCTACTATATTACCATATGTTTTTAAACAAAGAAAACCCAATGAATATTAGGATTCCATATTTTTTTTAGGTTTTAAATAAATGGGAAAATAATGGCTATCAAGTTTCCATTTGTTTAGAATTAGGTGAGGGTAAAAATTTAAATAAAATGGGATGAAATTGATAATTTTAGTTTAGGATGCCCAAATTATGGGGGAGGTAGTCTATGGAAGCATCTAACTCTCACCTCTTTTTACACATGATCCTCATTCCAAAAATGAATACATAAACACGTGGAGGAGGAAAAAAAATCATGGATTTTACTTACGAAGGTGCATATAAATGGGTTTTCAAAAAAAAAAAATGTATATTTATGAACCCATAAATCTGATTGATATTATTAATAATAATAACTACTATTTAATCATACTGGTGGTGATAATAACCATGTAAAATTATAGGGGGAGGGGAGGAAAATATTTTAGGGAATAATTAATTCTATTTTAAATTTAAACTATAGCATTTTTACCTATTCTTATAGCAAGTTAAGTGAAATGAAGCCAAACCAAACCATTGTAACATAGTTTTTTTGTTTGGGGCCACAACATCACCCCAAACTTAGAGTTTTATAAAATAACATCAAATTATAGAATGAGGCCTATAAAAATAACATAAGGATTGGCATGGATTCAATATATTTGAAATCATCATGTCATACAACATAATATAAGTTTAGATAGTATCCTTTTTGATTAAGAATATGAGATGAGAATAATAGATTTTGGATTGGAAAGGCTTATGAATCTAGTACATAATTATCTTAACACTTTTATCAATGGGGATTTTAGATATTTAAGTTATTTCACATGAATATTGAATACATGTGCACTTTGGTTACTAATTGTAAAGGAGATATTTTCAACTTTGGAGTGGTTCTTATGGAATTTATTATAAGGAAAACTCCTATAGATGTTGAAATTGGAGAGAGTGGATTGGATTACTTATATTTAAAATAATGGCCAAGTCAAGGAAATTATTGGAAAATATTTATTTGGTGATGGACATGATGATGAGCTTTGGAATTTCCTAAGGATGGCCTATGTTTGTGTGGTTTTTATTGAATTGGTTATAAGGAAAATTATTATATATTTTGAAATCGGAGAGGGTGTATTAGATTAAAAATAATGGCCATGTCAAGGAATCTATTAAAAAATATATAGCTCATGATGGACATGATGATATTTTTAAATTCTTGAGGGTGGCCTATATTTGTGTAATTTTTAGGCCTTTAGATTATGAGGTTTATTAGTTTTTTAGAGCTATTGGTGAGAAATATAATTTTTAAAAACATAATTATGAGACTCCATAGACATAAATAAAAACTAATGTTGACTATTTGTATAATATTATTGGGGAAAGGGATAGTATAATAATACTATCATATGTAAGTAACAATATAAATGGGAAATTATTTACTAGTAGGAGGAGAAACATGGGAAATATTTCTCACACTACATAAATTAAGGAACATGGATGGTTTCCATTATGCCTTTCTAATTACTATATGTAGGTTACCTATATTTATTTTATTTTAATCAATTAAATTTGCATGTAAAACACCTTCTACAAGGTTAGAGGTTTTATAAAATTTCTTAAACAATGAATTTTGTTTTTTTGTAATGTTATCCATTAAAGTTTGAACTTATTATCTTATATGTATTTTACCATTTATTATGGAGTTTTATAGACATATTATGGTCTATGTATTTCATTTAATCTAACAATTAAAATCCATTTTTGATGGTGTTTTAGAATTTAGTGGTAGGTAGGTCCTATATTTATTTTAGGAAAGAGGTAAAGAAGAATATTAGCTAGTTTTAGACCACTAATTTTTTATTATATTTTTTGGATGGCATTCCCTAGTTATAAAATATTAAATTAAGGGAATGAGTTAGATACAATACCATTGAAATATTCTTAGACTTTCCCATAAGTAAGTGTGCAATCTCAAGACTAACCTATGTGTTCTTTTAAATTAAAGAATGATAAGGGATAAGTGAGGACCCTTAATAGATTCATTTATGTAATAAATGGTATAATTATGAATGTGATTTATAATTGATCATAAATGAAATATGATAATGTTTTGTGTATTATAATATCCATGTCTCATAAATAACTATACTATTAAATGAATGAGCTATCACAAGCACGAATGTAAGGAAAATAATCCCAAAATTGGGGGAAAATAAATGTTTGCCAAAAATAAATGAATCATAGACAAAGAGTTAACTTTGGAAATTGATTTATCGAAGGATTTAATCATAAATAAATTTTTGTCAAGCAAAATATCATAAATGCATAAAGTAAATTACAAAAATGAAAGAGATGAATCATAAGAGAAAGAGATAAACAACGCATCATAAATGCTATAGTGAAATGTAAATATAAAATCTAATGCATATGAAAAGGTGAATAATATTGTGATGTAAAACAATATTTTCTCACAAATTATAATAGATTTCATGACATACATCATCAATAGCATCAAATAAATATTATTGTAGATGAAGTCTAACTGTAATCATAGTCTCATCTATCTTTGTAGACAGTCATGTGGGGACTTCTAAACACACAATCTCTACTAAGAAAGTAGGTATCCTAGAATAAAGATGATCACATGAAACCACTTTTGAAGGTTAATTAATGTGAGGAATTAGTACTGTAATGTCAATAATATCTTCAAATATTTAAGATGATGTAGGTTGCAGGGAAGGTCGATACTTTGCCTATGAATGACCTTGAGTACATTATTGAGAAGGTGATGATGTAGGCTATGTCTAATCATGAAAATATTATTGACATGTATCTATGATGTGTAACACATTAATTACAAAGGAAATAAAAATCCCCATGTTTAGGGATATACTCTGTAAGTATCCTAGGTAGAGGCATGTTCTTATCATTAGGAAATTGTATGGTTTTTGGATGAAGTGCATGGATGTACTATCAAATTTTTAAAAAATGAGTAGATGTGTGTGTCTTCATACCATTAAACCAACAAATTAATATAGGAATATCTGACTATAGAGGTCACCTATCTATGGTAGGCATGTATCCTGATGCCTATTATTGTGATAATAATATCTAATATGCATGACAATCCTTGGCCCAATGATTTACAACCTTATGAAATTTACAATATGGCTCATCTATCCATCATTTAGGAGAAGTATAAAACTTAGGCAAAGGTAATTATTCATAAACATTAGTAGGACAACTTAGGTTATATTCAATACTAGGCTTAAAAGATATAAGAGAAGGTCATAATATACATCAAAGTAATGTGGCTAACATCATAGGAGGGAACATGATCAAAGGATCAAAAGAATTAGGGAACCGGTATGGTCACACCATGGTATGATCAACAAGAATACTATGAAGAGGCTCAAAAGTGACTAAATGAGAATTAGTTGGTATCAACTCCATCTTAGACCTATGAATATCAAGTGAAGAATAAATAATGTCAGATGAGGTAGACTAAGAAGGAACTACATCAGTAGAACTAATATTACCTAAATGTAAAGAATGTTAAAAATAAGAATGATATTGAAGTATTTATACATATTTAGATTGAATAAATCTAACTAATAATGGATCATGTAATGAATATACATCATCATAATTAGGGGTATGAATATCAATAGTATAAACATTAATGATTTTATTTTTTGAGGAAGGATGAGGAATGGGTTATTTTGGCATCACTATGGAAGTATAAAGTTTGTCTATTGTATTTTGATGAGACCTAAGTTATAAAGGTGAAGGTAATTGAGTAATCATGTGTGAATGGAAATCATAATTTTTTATTTTCAAACTAATCTCATTGGGTTCATCATCTTTAGAATCTAATAGGTTAGATGGTATATAGCCTATAAGTTCAATATGTCCATTATAACCTCTATTAGAATTAATAGGATAGTTAAATAATTGAGATTCATGAAAATAAATAATAACTAAAGGTTTAAGATGGGTATTTTAAAAACATCACATTCTTGGAATTGTTAAAAAATCCAAGGGTTCATGTATCATTGAATCTTATATATAGAACCATTGTGAGGACATTTAACACATTGGCATGCTAAAAAAGCTATAACTCTCATGTGATGTGTCAAAGTTAGACCAAATAAAGTATTATATGATAGTGGGAAGTTAAAGTTGTGACTTTAATAGGAATTGTGATAGAAAAAATCATGATAAGAATAAAAACACAACCTAGAGGAGGTATTTATCTTCTATCATATCCCTGCCACGTACTTTAGGTAGGTTTAAGGTTTCATTCTAAGTATCCAAGTGTTTTAATGAAGTGAATGGATCTGACTCAAGTGACATAACATTCATCTATAAATTGATTCCTTAATTGGATATAAACAAATTGGACACTAACGAATAGTGAATAATCATCTACATGAAGTAATATTTCATTAAGAATCAATGAATCAATAGGAAATTTGATTGAGAAGGAAGTATATACAATTTCATCAACATGTATAGACATTTCCTCATAATTTTGAAGAATAATATCCTTGAACCTAGAAAAATTAGCTTCTTTCACCATAGGTATAGGTCAAGAGATGGTCATTTCAAATAAAATTTACATTAAGTGATTGCAATGACAAGGGGAAGTACTCATGTGTTCTATAAAATAAATTTGATATGGGAGGAGAGTAAGTTCAATTATATGATCCCTTTAATCATATCTAGTTAGATCCATATTATATAAATGTTCATAGTGTTGAAGCATACCCATTGAAGGAGAATAGAAAGTGTAATTAAATTGATGAGGATTGGAAGTATATTATTTGGACATGGTTGATATAGGTTGTTGGAATAATAATAATCATTAGCATATGACCATAATTAAACTATTTAATACAAATAATCTATAAATGAAATCAATCATCATGATCATAAAGCATAGTATGACATATGCAACAACTATCCATAACCAAATATTAATATAAAAAATAAATCATATAAATTTCAATCATATAGCATGTATATATCCAATTAGATATAAAATCATAACTACAAATCATAAATCTCATAGTCCAATATTTGATACTTAAGTAGTTCTTTTAGATCGGGATAGGATGTGAGACATGTTGGTTAAGTAATTCAAACTACATTGAAGTGGTTGATTATTTTTGTGACATATTTTGTTTAATATCCAACTCCCTTAAGGTGGTTGATGTGATGAATGGAGATGTAGGTCAAAAGTATATTTATTCACGATATTTAAAGCAACTAGTTATGGGGAGGAGAGCCTAATGGTATCATATTAGTAGATGTAGTAGCTATGAAATAAGGATGAGTATCAAGTGGTATCATTATATTTGATACATGTTGGATAGATGGTAAGGGATAAAAATGTCTTTTTGTATGTTCGATAGCTATGAAGTGATATGGATAAGTATCTTGAATAATTTAAATTATAGGAAAGCTATTATAATTAGAATGTGGACAAGGATCAATATATGATATTTCACTCTTCATTTTTTCATGTTGACTAAATTTTCATAATTAATTAGAGAGTTAGGGTCAATTGAAGTCTCCACAACATTAGAGGTAGGAGGTTGAGTGGTATTAGATTGGTGATTAGAAAGTGGATATTTATAGATAATTAGGTGAGAATTAGATTGATTAAGAGATTCATGCTTAAATTTTGACTCATAATATTTAGATACCTTTTCATAATCTTGTTTAAATTTTCAAATAATAGTTTCATGATAAAATTTAGGACCAAGGATAAATTTAAGATAACATTTACTAAGTTTCCTAAAGGTTTCATGAGAATGTCCCCAACTTGAATGATACCAACAAAATTTGTGTGGATCATAAAAATGTTTAGTAGAGTGATTAGGATCAAGTTATTGTGCCAAATGTTTATTAATACATTTTTGGATTTAGACCATGGAAATATGTTGGTAAGCATCCACATTAGTCATGTAGGAAGATGTGGAAGAAGAAGGCTGAAAGGGAGTATTCATGAATGGTGGAGAAAGAATTACTTAATTAGATCCACTCAGAAGAATAACATGGATGGTGTTTATAAAATCATAGGCATTTGTGAAACCATCATTATTATCATGTCAATTTTTATATTTTATAAGCATGTGAGTTCCTTTTAGAGGTTGGGAAGCCTCAAATTATCTTATTAGGAAATCTTGACATTTATCTTGATCAAGGGATTATTCCAAATATTTTGGAGAAAGATTCCAAACATGGTATTAGAGTTTGGGATGAAGATCATTAATGAAAAAATGGAAGAGATTATCCTTTGACATGTGTTCAAATTTGTTAGATAAGGATTTCCATATTTTTTAATGAAAACTCAAGTAGTTACAGATTTTGACCATGTACAATTAATAAAATAAGCTAATCTATTTTTAGGTAGATCATTAGTTTTAAATTCCTAAACTAATGTGTTTCATAAGTATTCCAAAATATAGATAGTGTTAGACTTGAATTGATTGTATCAGTCTAGGGCATACCTAAAAAGGTATTTAGTTTAATCCAATCTTTTTTCAGGTTTATAAAGGCTTTCAAATGTAATGCATGATCGGTAGATCAATTTTAGGTTATAGTATGATTAATAACACACACACACATATATATATATATATATATATATGTTTTGAATTTGAGGGATTAATGGTTCATTTTAAATATGTTTGATGAATTTGTTAAGGAGTAGTGGTTGAGGAATAAGATTACCTTATGCATCTCTGGGGGGCATTTGAATTTTGCACTCCCCATTGAGTAGGTTGAGGATGACTCTAATAATTTAAAATTTATATTTTGAATTTCCATTATTTTATTATCATTATTGGTTTGGAAGGTAGCCATTTTTTCAGTGGATTACATTAATATTTATTTAGTGTTGATGGCTTGTTGGCTAGTAGTGGTGGCTTGAGAAGCACTAGTAGTAATGGCTTGAGATGCACTAATAGTAGTGTTAATTTTAGTATTAATTTGGTAACTTTAACTATGATAATTGGAGGAAATAATTTCCATAGGAGTGTCTACTAGGAAGATTAAAAGAGGAAGGAATAGTGGAAGATGTATATTGATTTATCAAAATTTTGTAGAAAAACTATGTGGTAGTGAAGAGGCACATCCTATGTGGGCTCCCATCATGAGGTTATAAATTACCATGGGATCCTTGCCCTTATGCTGAGGGTTTTCATTGATGACAAGGATAATTTTGGTAGTATATTCAATATCACTTTCATCCTCACAATAGGCATATGTGGAGGATAGTTAAATGGATCAAGGGTTTTAGAAGGAGGTGGTCCATAGTTTTTGGTTATAGTGGCCACATGAACATTGATTACATATAGATTTTATATAGAAGCATAAGAAAGGTGATATTTAGGAACTTTATGTAAATTATTCAGATCCATCATATCATGTTATGTTCTTTATTCAAAATCATCAAATATATATTGCATGATAGAGGGTTTAAAATGAAAACTATAATGGTCAACTAGTAAAGTAGAAAATGTAATATATCAACTGTGGCTGATGTAGTTATGTAGACATAAATGTGAATGATAGAATATATAAATCTTGGTTGACGTAGTAAATAAAGGGTACAATGATCATAAATAATGATAAAAAAATGTACTATATCAACCATGGTTGATGTCATTACATATACATAATTATAAAAATAAAACTATATAGATCCTTGTTGATGTATTTAAATATGGGAAAATTTAATAGTATTAGGAATAGGAAATGTACTATATTAAACCTAGTCAATGTATCTACATAGACTAACAAGTAAGGATAAAACTATATTAGGACTGATCGATATAGTTAAGTCTAGAGAAAATTTCATAGTATAGTAACTAAATTATATCAGTCCTAAGTGATACAATCTAATAAATAGAGGAAAAATAAAATAAAACTCAATACTATATCAAACTTGGCTAATGTAGTATATTCACACACAAAAACCTTTATCAGTGTTATCTAATGTAGTTGGAACACACAATAGAATTGTATCAACATTGGATGATTTAGTCCATAATACAAAATATAATAGCAAATAGAAAATTATAAATTTAATTATTTTTTACAATAATATATATGAAATTAATATCAAGTAAATGTGCTAAAAAGATGTGACTAATTTGTAGGCTTTCAAATATAATTGCTTGTTTGTTGGATAGTGTTGGCCTAATATGTTAGAGCACTAAATTTAAAGGGAGTATTATTACCATAGCCCACTAAAAAAAGTTTCAAGGATACGCTGAGAGTAACTTTATGGTACTAAATACTAATTGGTTCAATAAAAAATTAGATGGATGGATAAATTCCTAGGTTTAAATAAAAAGAGGAATCCTAGGCATTCCTTAAATACCATGTGTTAAAGGGAAACTAAAGTATGTGTTTAGCTTTGTAATATGGATATGGATATTGAGTCAAGTCCCTCACACCATAATATTTTTATACAATAGATACATATTATATATAGAGCACTATGTATCTCTTCATAGTAGTCGCTAAGTAGTTTTAAAATTGTTAGAACACAATTTCTAGGGAAAGCTAAACATAGAGAAAATAAAAGGTACAAATCAATGTCAAAAATAAATATACACATTTTTATGAATATAAATAAATAGGTAGTCAACTTGAAATTAAATTTTTGATTAACTACTAAAAAGGAAATTTAATTTTCCTTGTTTATGTTGAAAATGAAAGAACATAACTATTTTGACTCAGGCCAATGTAATTATTTAGACAATATAAATAGAGTAAACTAGATTAGGTAAGGTTGATACAACCTACTTATAACAAATACAAATGTATAACTACATTGACTAGGTTTGATATAATTTGACATAAAAGAAAATCAATTGTTAACTATATCATATTGGATCGATAAATTTGTATGTGTAAATTAATTTTGACAAAATGTAAATTTGGATGTAAAATTTGCTTAATAGAATCAACTGTAAAGTGAAAATTTATTGTACTAGGTCGATATAGTATGTTAGAAATTTACCTAGAATATATAAATAGATTAACCTTGGTCGATGTAGTTGGTTGACTAAAAATAATGTAGGTCTAAGTGCAAAAACTGGATCATCCTATGTCAGAGTAGCCTATTAAAAAAATAAAATTAACATTGTATCAACCTACATCAATGTAGTTTCCTAAGTCGATGTATCTTAATTAAAAACAAATAGATTTAAAATTATATCAACCTAAAATGATGTATTTATATTTAAAATACACATAGATTAATTTATATTGACCTGTGTCAATGTCGCTTGCAGAAAAATATAGATAAATAAAAATGTATCGACCTATACTGGTATAATTTTTGGAAGGAAAAAGTAATAGTTAATTCATGTCAAGTTCACCTGAATATATATATATATATATATATATATATATATATAACAAGCTAGGATTAACCTAAAAATTATTCTATCTAAGAGATATAAGCTCAAAGAAGGTAAATCAAATAGAGGCCATTGACACTTAGTTATATCAGGACATGGCCAAATGGTTCTACTAAACTGAGCTAGAGGCGCACTTATAACATAACATCGATGGTGAGCATTCCAAATCCTCTAAAAAATCAATGAAATGGAATAACCCTAAATAGGTATTATAATATTAATTTAATCTAGTATTGTTAAGTTAAAAACACAAATAAGGGGGATGATTAAACTAAAAAAGGTAAGAAACCATAGAAGGTAAATGGTGGCTAAAGTTACTTAAAGTGGGAAATGGCATGTTAAAAAAACCCTATAACCACATTAAGTATAAGTGTAGAGGATATTCAAATAAGTATTCATACATCCATTCAAGCTATTAATTATGTAATATCTATATATAAAATGAAATAACAAGGGTTATAAATACTTACATTAAATGAACTTGTCGAGCCACAATCTTCCCCTTGGCTAATGGTGATTTATAAGAGATTATTTTGGTTTTAAGGATCAAAATGGTTGAATAAAGATCTAGGTTAAAAGGACTCATCCTATTTCAAGATTACACAAGACAAGATTTTCCCTCCATGACAAGATCTAAGCAATGGCTTCTCCAAATGTATACTTAAGTAGAATTATGAACAATAATAATGTGAAAATGAATGTTCCTTTCTATTAGATTAAAATGGGACTTATATTTATAGTGACAAATGACCCTAACCCTTCTCAAAATTGTAGTTTATGCCATTGGTCAACCTTAATGTAATTTAGAATTTACCCTTTATCTTTGAAATAAGGCAATCAAGGTCGACTTACTTGTGAATCATACACTATAACTTTCAAACTATGTTAACCTAGGCTGACCTAGTTTGAAATTTGGCAAGAAGTGAAAATAATACATTGAATCAAGATGATATAGTTTGAAAATATAGTTATTATTTTAGTTAAGGGTTATTAGGAGGAATATTTATTAGGGTATCAAGTTTGGGGGAAGTGTATTGGATATAAACATGACAGATAAAAAAATGGCTATCTCAAAACATCATTAGTTTTCCCACCTCTTTCTTGGTGTAACCTTAAAGGTGTACACTCAGAGAGATTGAAATTTAATAGGTTATTACAAGAGAGAAAGCATCAATAAATGATAAATTTCAAAAATATTATGTGTATATATGTTTTCATATTTATTTTAAAAAGAGGAAAATAAGAATGTCACCTAGTTTGAGACCACTAATTTTTTATTATATTTTTGGATGCCATCAAACTAGGCTTTATCCATTTTAAACATTCCCTCCTTCTATAATATTTAATGGTGGGAATGAGTTAGATATAATCCCATTCAAATGCCATAAAGTTAAGGATTTTAAATTTTTATATCTATATACACTCATATTTGGTATTACACACTTGAAGATGTCAAGTTTGACCAAGTATTTGTATACTTGACTTACGATAACATAATTGAATCTTTATCACATACTCTCTTAACCATTCATTCATATAAGAGTCTGACCTTCCCAACTTTATATTATTATTACAAAATATTTTCCTAGTCTTTATTGTAACATCTTATTATCTCATTTAGACTGTCTCTTGATCTCATATCACTAATCTTTATTTCTTGACACCTTTTATCTTCCACATATTCCTCCATTTTATTGGATTTGTCCTCTTTGGTGAGATATTTTCATGTGCCCTATAATGACTATTTTTTAAATTTAAAATTATTCAAATGGGTTTGGCATGTTATCTCAAAACTTTATATCCATCTTGGAAACTTTGTCTTTAATAAATTATTCTAAAATTATATCTTACCTTGTGACTTATTAATATTACTTTGGAAGGGCAAATATTGCATACATATCTTTACACTTTGTTTGGATCTAAATTATATATATTTTATTTTCATAACACTTTCACACATTATTTATTAATATTAAAATAAATATAATTTAGAAGTTTTGAAAATGTAACAAAGTACAATAGTGTTGTTAATGTTGCACTCATTTTAAATATTTTGGAGGTTGTTAACATCACACAAAGTTATAATTTGTAATATTTATTCAAGAAAATATTCTCAATGACTATAAAAATGAGAAATTTATGCAACAATACTTAACAAAACCTCTACTTTGTCAAAACTATTTTTGAATGGAATTCTCTATAAGATTGAATATCAAGGCATGCTAGGTTAATTGTTTCATCAATATTCATTTATAAATTTATCTTATAAATACTAAGCATATAAAGGTCGTAGTTTGAACAATAATAAATTAGATTGGGTCCCAAAAAAAAATATACAATTTGAATAATTATTGATTCTCTAATATCAATCATGATAGTCATCATAGTTTATATCACAAAGTGTTACTTTGAATATTTGACATGATAAATATTCAAAAATAATTTCCTAGTGGATGGGAACATGATGGTAAAATACTAAGTTGAAAATTTAAATTATAAGCATATAATTATAATTTTTCAAAGCAAATGTAAAGGTGATAAACTATCTTAAAAGATTTATATTTGTCTTGGTCACAATGGTAACAAAATGAGACATATTTTTATTTTGTACCTTTATTGTGGAACTCAATTAGGATGTAGTGTATGATGTGCAAACATTAAATGATAAAACACCTCCACTAAATGCATCTGAAATTGTGCATTGAAAGCACTTATGATATTGAAATTTGGTGGATTACACATGCACATATGGTATTGGGATTTTTGGATTACCTAAGAAGCTACCAATTATGAATTCATATTTATACTTGTCATTTGTAAATAAGCTTTTGGTATGGTCGAGTCATGGCAAATTTCTTGTAGAATTTTGAAGCTTTATCTTAAATTTTCTTAGCATTGGTGATTCTAAGTATGAAGGTTTTTCCTTATTCTCAACTTTGAAAAGGTGTAAATAAAATTTATATCTTTATGATAATGGCTTGACATGAATTCTTTTCATTTTTTAAAGGTCTTTTTTTAAGTTTCAGATGTTCGTAGAAGACCCAGAACATGTAATATTTTTAGTTTCTCGCTCAATGAATCATTGCATATAAGACAAATATATTTTGTTTTTGGATGCATAGATTTTTTTTCAAAGTATGGTTCATTATAAAATTAAGGAGTCAATAAACACCTATAATTTTCCCTTGCATACCTAATTTAACTTTAATGAAGTTTCTTCTCTACTTTTCAAAACCCTAATGTTGATATTCTTATGGGTAAAATGGAAAATACATTCATTTTCAATTTTGAAGATATGAAAATATTTTGGTTTTGAATAAGTGGTGTTCTTTTAGTCTTATGATAGTGATTTAAAAAAATACTCAGCCTTTAAGATAAAATATTTTATGGTTTATTTTATAAAATTTAAAATGCAATGGGTATTTTATAAGTTGATATTTGATAAAAATATTAGTGAATTCTATCCGTGTGGTTTGGAAATATACATTTATTATAGGTTCAGGTTTTTTAATAAAATGGTTTTGAGCCTAGAAAAAAATATTTCAAAGCCATATTGACAGGATTTATGAATAAGGTGCATTCAAGTTTGTCAAATTTTGATAAATGACACCTACATAGTGATAGGGATTCCTTTTATTTTTAATGCATGCTATTTTTTTAATAAAATGGTTTTTCAACTCTCCAAAATAGTTTTCATTTGGGTTTCTCTCCAATCTTAGCATTCCACCATGAGATTCAAACTTCTATTCATAGAGTTTTGTGGGTTTTTATTTGGGGTTGTTGCATATGATTTTTGATAAATTATTAGGTTTATTTGAAGGAACAACACATATATTTGAGGCAAGAATTATCTTTTGAACCCTAATACATTTTTTTATTTTTTCTTGTTAACTACCATAATCTAGATCATCTTGAAATAAAATAGGATTTTTTAAAAATGTTTTTAGTTAGAAAAATGGTTTATAATTAAACAAAATTTGAGATTATTTGAATTTAGAATAATTGAATTTGAATTATATGGTAATATCATTCCTTATGTTTTGATTCATGATGAATATGTTAATTGATATCAAGATAAAAATGGTTATTTTTTAAATATTTGTGCATATTTTGAAATATACAATTGATAATAAGGTCTTAAATGTGGCCCATTTATGCACTTATAATACCTCCTTTAAATACTAATTAATGGATGAATTATAGAATTGAGAGGTTCTGAATTATTTGTTGCAAGTAATAATTTTATGTTAAAAATATAAAATCAACTAACTCAGTTTGTGTTTTAGTATTTATAAAAGGTCTTCTCAACATATTGCTTTTGGGTGTTAAATATTTTAGGTGGGAAAGATTCATTAAAAACATTTTAAGAAAAATTTAAACCCTAAGTATATGATTTATTATATTAGGAATAATTGGTTGATGATAAACAACTATAAGAATGTACTCATTGGATTTTGGGTTATACTACTACACGTTAGTGTCAAATTTCTTATTTTGTGTTTCAAATACATGTCACTCATTTGATAATTATTTATGTGAGATTATGAGTGTATTTATATGTCTATAAAAGTTAATAATTATTTTTTTATTTAAAACATAATTTATAAATATGCATGTTGTGACAAATCTATTTGTTGAAAGTTGTAAAAGACATTTTTTTTACCCTTACTACTATAATGTGATATTAAAATAGAATCCATTTTCAAAACTTGTGATACTTCATGTACATTTTAAAATCACATGAAATTTAAAAATTATTTTTAATTTTGATAGAATTTTGGACATTATTTTTTTGACATAATAAAAAGCTCTTCATATATCATTATTCTTATAGAATAAATATTGACGTCTTAGTATCTTGGTATTTGAGTTTGAAAAAATAATGTTTGAAAGATTATATGGACTATTAAATTATATTTTCATATTTAGGAAGAGTGTATTGTTGAAAATAAGTCTAAAGGAATATGTGTTAATTTTGGCAATCGCTTAGAAATGCCTCAATTAATTTTAATGGCAATAAAAAAGTACAAATTTGTTACAAATTAATAGGTTTAATAAGATACATTATGTGTGAAGGTAGTATGTATTTTTTTTTGTCATTAAATTTTTTTCACAAATACTTGATAATATTTTTTTGGCCCATTTTACTTGAAAACTTAATTTGGACCTATTTCACCGCCTTACTCTATTCTAAGTACCTATACAGACCTATACCTTTCTAAATTATTATCCGATGCCTACAAAAATGTTCTTAATTGCTAAAAACCATTGCAAATTTTTTTATAGACCTCCTAGATCCTTAATTTCAAGCATTACCCTTCAGGATAAAATTGATCAACATGGGTCAGTATTAGTAATCAGTCTTGACCTTCAGGTTGATCCTGTTATTCATCTTAATAATTATTAGTTTTAAAATTTATACCACTATTTATAGATTGGTCCATATTTTTATGATAGGTAGTGTGAGTTTTTTCCATTTTTGATTGTAATAAAGGCACATATAATTCACCTATTCTATCACTTGGTAATCACTTGTAAATTTCACTATTGAGCTATACTTATACTATTACACACTGAACAAAGCTTCCATATTATTTATAAATATGATTATAATCATTTGAATCAAACCTTAACCAAGTCAAGATCCTATTTTTCCAATTCAAGTAAATCATTATCAATATTCAATCCATCTATAGATGCAAACATGTAGAAAAAGGAAAAAAATCACATAAAACACTCTAAGTGGGAGAACTATGTGGGATTGATTTCCTTATTTAAATAATTGGATACATAGGTAGGGATCAATAATCATGAGGGTGATTGGGGTCAACTAATCTCATTACACTCCCCCATTTATTTTTGTAGTTTTTGAGCTATTACAAGCCGTATTAGGGTTTTAATTTTGAAAAAGACATTTTTAGGTCATCTAAGCACATCTGAGGGCCAAATTTCCTCACATATGTGTGTTCAAGGCATATGCAAGTGACTATGCCCTAATTTTACTTATTTTTAGGTGAGGATATAATAAAAAATTAGAGGACAATAGTGGCAGTTGATCATGTCCCATTCTAGTCGATCTTGACCCTGATAAATGATAGTTACACTTTCTATCACGTGTATAATTTTATCTAATCCAATACCTTAGTTGAATCTATATCAAACACAATAAACATTCAATAAAAAATTATCTAATTATTCTTATATTTTTCATAGATATCTTCTTTCATTCACTTGAGCTTTATCCATTTCAATGATTTTACTTTATTTTTGCTAGTTATAAATCCTTTACAACATTTTTATATTTCAACTCATTTTATCTTAATTAGAATTAGTATCCCATTTAATTTTTAATTATGGTAAAACATATTACTGAACTAACACATGTCATTCAAGCATTGTTTTAAAAAAATGTTTTAGGGTTTACTTGAATTCCTAAGCATTTGACACTAAAATAAATTTCTTTCGACCTTGGATCAAATATTTAACACTAAAATAATTTACTTTCAACCTTGGATTTAATATTTGACACTAAAATCACTTTGTTTTACCCTTAGATATAATATCTAACACTGAAATCACTTTTTTGACCTTGGATTTCAAGGGTATTTATTAATATCCATACACAAAACATTCTTATTTCTCTAGCACTTCATTTTTAGTTATTATTTAAAATATAATTTCCATATTGTTTATCTATTCAATTTAAATAATCTTCTTCCCATATTACTTTAAGGCATAGTGATAGCTTAAGTGGGGTCCATATTGATCACATTCAAATTCCCTTGACCACTATTAAAATTTACTTCTTTAATGAAATAAATGGTTCCTCTTATTTTTGTGAATAAAGAAATCATGAATATTTTCAAGAAGATAATCAAATTTAACAAGCTAATCAATATTATCATAATGCACATGATAATTATGAAGGATCAAATAGGATCCATCCTGATGAGCTCAATGGAGTATATCGTGCATAAGTCTAACATTTAACCACATTTTGAGAACTCTATCAAATTTCACAAGGTGTACCTAAATTAATTAAATTAATTTTATCTTATAAAATTTCACAAAAAAAAAAAAAAAAAAAAAAAAAAACCAAAACAAAAACAAAAAAAAACAAAAACTTTCAATTCATAAAAATAACTGCTCTTTTTCATTATAAACCCTACCATAGGCATTGCTACTTATAGTATTGATACTATTATCACATATACACATTTTAGTTTGGGGAAAATGCAAGGTTTCAAACATATATCTATGCCCATGCCTAACTAAATTATTAACACATGATGTTTTGATAATTATACATACTCCATAACCTACTTTACCTCCTTGTACAAACTATTTCAGTTTTCTATGCTAAGATGTTGAGTTAGAGTAAGGTATACCAAAATATATCCAATCAATAGATTGATAAGACTTGATTCATAATCCATTATCACATGATATTGTTCATATCATTTACATAAAATATTTTTGGATCCTAAAGCTCCACTATATGAGATCTAGAATAAAAACTTCAATATTTTCATCTAGCATGTCTAGAGTAATATTTCAATGATAAGTTGCCAAAAAAATTATTTTTAAGGAGCTTAAAATATTATGCATGTCTAGAGTATTTTTTTAATGATAAGCTTAAGTAAGTAACTAATTAGCCTATCAGTGATTATGTACTTCATTACAAAACCATGCTTGCCAAAATGACAAACACCTTGGAAGATAATGAATTAAAAGATATGTTCAAATGAAATTTACTTAATCCTTTTCATGAGTCAACTATTTTCAATATATTCAAATAATTTGTGAAACTTTGTCATACAATAAGAGAAAGATAATTCAAAATTTTGATTTGTACCATATAAAAAATGCACCAATATCTAATTCAACTTCCACAATGAAGTTTCAAAGCAAACCATATTACAAAGTTAAGCCAACAAATACTAAAGGTGATGTAAATATCATGGTTAATGATATATCTCAACCTTCCAATAAGATTATTTTATTAGAAAAACCATGAATGGAATTCTATAGATTAACACAACCACTTCATAAGTTGTCATAAAAGTTGCTTGAGTGAAATCTCATTACTCTACCTCCACCATTATAGATTGATATGAGTATAACTAAAAGTAAAAATTCAATAAAAATACATATTTTGATTACCATAGATGCAATGGTCATTCTACTAATATATTTTTCAATATCAAACACCTTATTCAAGATTTTATTGATAAAAATTTCATCCAACTCAACACTCCTACAAAGGAAACTAAGCCTCAAAAGAAGGAAAATTCCAAATTAAATATTTTTAGTGAGCCATTCTTGAATCATGAGATAAATAAGGATAATTCAGTAGTGCATCATATCTATAATGCATACCCAATTTTGAAGTCGCATGATCATCAATTAGATGTAGTAATTGGTACAATTTTTTAAACCTCATAATCACATCCATTGATCACCTTTGAGATAGTTGATGATGATTCTAATTTGCATGCCTTATATATTAAGGTATATATTGATCAACAACCCATTCATAATGTAATATTTGATAATGGATTAAGTGAGAATTCATTTCCAATGAAATTAATCCATTTATTGGGTTACACAAAACATGGCATACAAGGAACATATAAAAGTGTCAATACAATCAATGGGAAATAATAAACTACTTTGGGATGCATTATGTTATCTCTTTAGGTGAGACCTTTTATATTATCCACTAATTTTCTAGTTCTTCCATATAATGGGGTCTTTAATATGATATTATTATTTCCTTGGTTATATAAGATCCATGTTGTAACTTACATGCTAAATATTTTCTTGAAGTACATTCATTACAATAAAGTGGTTATAATTTTGGGAATCAAATATGTGTACAAATATATAACATATGGTACCTCCTCCACCCTATCCACCACCATAGTTAATTGATAAATTTATTCAATAAAAAATCACAAATAAAAAAATTCACCTATGCAAAAGCTTTTTATGCATCCAATTTAGAAAAAAATAGTGCAAAAGTCTCAAAATCAACCAATGTAAAAGCAAGTATCACATCAAAAAAAATGTGTCAAGTTCAAAAAAATCACCATCACAAGTAACATATTATAAATTAGTTATATATATAGATCAACATGTTTTAAAAAACTCAAAAAATTTAGAACAACATTTTACTACTCCTTGTTATATTTTAAACCATTCTATGTCTCCTAGAGCTACTCATCCCACATGGTATTACACGAGTAGTGTTCTAGATAATTTTATTATAACACTGATGCATTTTATAATTATGAGACATGCACATGTACCAATTTTTATCCCAAAAATGTGGTCATTCCATATATTATTACATATTCTTAATATAACTCTCATCTTGATGTGATCATTGGTTAACATGTTACAAGTTCAAATATTATAAAAAAATAAAAAATATTCAAATAATAGAAAAAAGGAAAAAGTGATTGTATATAGCTTATTAATTACTTCATCATGTTCTTTTATACTTATTACACATGGAATTGATTTGATAAATTGTATATCCCTTGAATCTTCATGAATTTTTGGCCTTTTATATCTTCTTTTTCACTTTATAGATCTAAATAGTCTAAATAAGTGACCTATGTTACCATTTTTTTCCATTTAAAATGTTTTAGATAAAATTACATTTCCCATCACAAATAATATAAACCACTAACAGTCAATAGTTTATACTATCTGGATCCAATTGATTATGTTTTTTAGCATTTTTCATAGTCAAATAAAAAATAAGCAAATAGAGCCTTAATACATCTAATTTATTGATATTACACCCAGTTATAGTATACATAAACATAATGATTTATGAAAAATATTTATTCTTATTATATTTATCATACATGTGTATTACATACTTATACAAGTGTACATTAGATAAGACAAGGATGTACAATTATTTATCCACATAACTATTAAATACCCTACATGCCTTTCAAAGTTAACATTCCCATTTATAGTGGGGGCATCTTGCTCATGCATGGCCATGCGTCATTTAAAGAACATACTCTACTTTGACACATGTTTTGTATTATTTATCCCTTCCCTTTCCTATAATTTCAAACCCATGGTTTATCTTCTACTCTTTCTTTTTCTTGTGTCAAAATTCAAAAAAGTATAAAAAAATCAAATATTTTAAAAATACAAAAGCATTCAAAGTATTCTAAAAATTAAAATAAGAACTTGAGCTTGATTAGAAATTTATTTTACATTATTGGCATATGTTATTTATCTCATAAATGGTAAAAAAACATAATTATTTTGTATCACACATGAATTTCATTGGTATGTATGAGTGTTATGTAGGAAATACATATTTTACATAGACTTAGATGTCGGACTTGCCTCTACCTAGTGGCCATGCTAAACTGGGGGCATATTGCCCACATTTTACAATATTTATTTGTGTTATCATTATATAAATATTATATTATTGATCTATATAATTTTTTAAATTTGTTTACTATCATTTATATCTTATATTGTGTATATGGATATGCTATTTTCTAAGGTATGATCTCATTACATATACATGGTGGAGACTATATTTATCATTCTATACTTCATTGATGTTATTACTTGTACATAGTATATTATAATTTGTTTTTATATTGTGTATGGCCCTTTTCCCCTTGTGTGAAATAATTGATTGAATGTATCTATGAGATATTTGCATGGTATGTGTAACATTTGAACATGTCCATTATATGTGGCCTTTGGTCTTATGTTTTGTGCAACATTTAAACATGTCCCTTATTTAGGACATTATTAATGTCCTTTACATGTGTTCTTTGGCCTTGTGTGTGCAATATTTTCTCATTTGACATTTGAAAATATCCCTTATATGTGACACTTGGCCTTATTGTTTGACATTGAATTTGTGTTTGTGTGCTTATTGAGCTTATTGAGTTTGATGAGTTCCATGATCCTTATCATGTACTAGATATCATGCATGTTTATATTATAATGAATAATATGATATTAATAGATGAATTTAACTATATTTAACACTTTAGGACTTGATTCATAGGTTACATAAATTCTTTGAATGATACATATCTTACTATGATAACATATATTTTAAAATATGCTAAATTATTAAATGATTACATATTGATAAACATGATACAATCAAATTTTATTTTGGGATAAGTGAATTTCATGATACATATCTCATCTTAAAAGGAGGGAATTTCAGTGGTATTTTGATATATAGACAAGCCTCTATAAGTAATATTCAATTTTAAATACAAAATATAGTTTCAATGGTTCAAAATTCAATCATTTATACAAGTTATGGGTGCATTTTCCATGCATATGCATTAACATTACAAGAATAGAGTATAGGTTCATAGATTTTTGGTGAATGATACAAATTCATGCACAAGCTTCAAATATAATTTACAAATTTGCATCTATGTATAATTATAAATTTTATATTTATCACATTGGGGCATGATATAGAATCAAACCCTATTTTCAATGCTATTTTTCTATCTATGGCCATGGTACAAATATGGATGTTCTCTATTATTTTTGATCATGCATGTATGAACTAAGGAACAAAGTGAAAATTGAATCTATAAGCCATATGCACTAGTTGATTTAGTTAAAGTGCATATTGAGAGATTTATCACCTTTCAACATTATAGCCTATGAATCCATTATGGATTCTAACCCATTTACATATTAGGGTTAAAAATATGAAAAATGAAAAATTAAGGTTTTTACATCACTCAATGGGTTATATTTTATATTCATGTTTAATCCAAATTGGGGTTTGATCACCTTGAATTCTCAATTGGTTCAACTAAGGAACCAATCTCTATAAACTCTTCATGGTGTGGTCACATGATTAAAAAAGAGGTTAGTTTCTCATTAGTATAAAAATAAATAAAATAATATGAAAATAACATCCTAAGCACATAACCTCGAATTGGGAAAGGTCAATAAAGAGATAAACAAGTAAATAAGAAGAAAAATAACATAATTTTAGTTTTCCTTTTGAATATCTCTATCTCACTAGAATTCAAGTATCAATTGTCCCAGATATAGAGATCGAGGTCTTTGTAAATGTCATGGAGTTATTCTAACAACATCTCCCCTTGTGTTATTCATGATTGGATGAGTAATTATAGAAATTGGTGATCATTTTCTTGGAGTTTTGGTAGAGTAAGCATAACATAAAAATCTTGTTCAAGGAGTGAGTGAATCCTTCTATTTATATATTTATATGATCAATGTGGAACATCAATAAAATATGAGGATAAATGGTTGAGGATAAACCCCTATACTCATAAATGTTGGAAGGCCAATTTGAAATAAAATCCATTAATGGAAACATGGAGTATGTAAGAATTTCAAATTATGAAGACTTTGTGTGTGTAATAATTATTTAAGAACATGTTGAGTGAGCAAGATCATGTCATACCTTTTAATTTCACACTTGCTTTGATGATGTCATATTTGGTGAGTCAATAATCTAATTTTACATGGGAATTAATATAATTTTTGTAATGTTATTTAATAATCATACATTCTATTTAATTATCCAAAAGTAACATTTACAAAGTGTCAACATGATTTGAGATGATGTTGATAATTTAAATGATTATTAAGGTGTGTTTCCCCAAATTAGGGATGTATCATCATGATTCAAGGTCAAATATGTAATTCTGTAGATGATTTAGAGTTATTGATGATTTTTGGTTAAATTTATATGTTACTTTAAAAAGTCATTCTGATTACAATTTGGACATGAAAGTGATGAAAGTAGAGTCTCTACATGTTTCCCCTATTTGAAAGGGTGTTGTGAGACACATATAAAGTAATAGATTTTTAAATATTGAAAAAAATGTTAAAATGATTTGATAATGATTGAATAATAACATGTTCACATTTTGTGGAAACATATTCAATTTAATAAAAAATGAGTTTATAATGATGCCTCAAATGATTTTTGTGATTCCTAGGATGCCTCCTCAAGGGAGTGAATGAAATATATTTTTGAATGATAGGCCCCCTAAAAGAGGAAAAATTATATGTTATATGATAATATATGTCAATAAATGGAGAATATATGTGAAAAAGGATTGAAAATGGACAAAGGAGCCATAAAAATGCCCCATGGGAAGAAGAATGAAAAAATGGGAGGGGTAGGAGTAAAAATTTCAACTTCTAAGATATAAATTAATCCCTGAGGGTGAAAATATTTTATTTTCAACCTTCCTAATTTGAAATATTTACTCTAGTTTTGCCCATGATGTTTTGAGTTTGATGGCATGTATTCCTTGGCATAAGCATCTTGGAAAGTGGGTTTGAGAGTAAAAATAACCACTAGGGAGTAGGTATTCGATGAGCACTTAGAATTTTTTAATTTTTTCTTTGAATGCCATAAATTCTAGGTAGAATTAGGACAAATGGTGATCTCATCAATTTTAGAAAATGTGAAATTGGTGGGATTGCCCAAGTAAATGTAAATAAAGTGTCTAAATCAATTATAATGCCATCAAAATTACTGATAATGCAAATGGAATCAATGATAACATTGACCAAAATGACAGGATCACCAAAATATGTAGAAATCACCTAAATAATAGAATAACTAGGAATAGGTGGAAATCACCAAAATGATAGGATCAACTAAAAAGATGATGAGATTGTGTAATAAAATAATGGTAACACCATGATCTAATATTTATCTTTCCAAAATTAAAGAAATGACCTGAGAATTAGGGGGGTCATATGATAAAACAAAGAGAACATCTTGTTAAATGGTGATATCACCATCTAATGGTGAGATTGCCTAAGTGTTGATTGAATGAAGTTTTTACTTAACTAAAGTGTAATTAGACTAATGATAATGATTGAATTTATGATTTAGATAAAATAGGAGTAATGTCTGATGTAATTTTATTGTCATTATATATATATATATATATATATATATATATATATATATATATATATATATATATATATATATATATATATAAAACTAAGTTATTCTAACATGTTTTGTATTATAAGAGTGAATCCCAATGTTGATAGTGTGTGAGCATCAATTGCACATCATAAGGAAGCCTAACATATGGAATGAAAAGTTTAGGGAACTATTTTATGTGGTTGGTTTGATACACATAGTGTATATGTTGATGATTTGAGAAGATAGGCTTTTTCTCTTTGTGTTATCTAAGCACTGACACTCAAAGACTAGGACATTTCATTTTCCTAATGGAGAGGTGAACATGACCTTAGTAGATGGAAATTTAGTGGATATAATAGGGATGATAGGGAGTTTTGAAATGTTTTATTGGAATTATTTATGTCATTATATAAGAGGGATTTGTGGACATAAATGCTTTGGAGGTTCAACCCATGATTAAGAGAGAGGTTTTTATCTTAATGATTATTGTTGTCAATAGTATATTGTTAAATGATAAGAATAGTCATTAATTACACATGGTCCTAGAAAGGGTACTCTATAACATGATTTTTGACACTTCACACTTTAATTAGGGGCATGTTGTATTGGTCTAGTTATACAAATAATTACATATGGTGGCATATGGATGCGATAAGAGAATTGAGTTGTGTACATTGCTTCATGTTTAGGCCTAGAAGCACATTGATATTGAGGGACATATAGGATAAAAATGATATAGGGGTTCATATTAAGTGATTTATTATGGTTGGTACTTAATATGAGGCTATTAATTAGTTCATAGAGGGAACCTACCATTCTATCATCGAGTGATAAATGAGATGGTATATGGATACTTTATCTATCAAACTTACATAGTTAGTTTGGATGGATAGAGGATAAATCTTGGATGTGATATATGATTACATAATGCTATTTCATAGCATGTTATGAATTTAATATGGAATAGTTCTGACTTGACTAGGTACAAATATAGTTTAAGTTCTAATATGATGTTCCTGATGGGTTGTACTACTTTGTACATGTGATGCATGAGAATAGTTAGTGGGAACCTCCTATTCTAAGGACTAATGTAGTCAATATTTTTATGATGGTATAACTAATTATATTAGCCTATGTCAAAGGGGTAGTGGATTTAGGTGTTACAAAGACATATACATCTTGGTGGTCATAGTTTAGGATGGTGATATTGACCAAAACTATACCACCAAGAGAAAAAGTATTGAGGCAACATGTGGCCCAACAACCAAGATAACAAAAAAGATGAGCAAGACCAAATGAGAGAAAGGTATAGGAATTTAGGAAGGTTAAATTTTATTTAATAATAAAATCACCTCGTAATTAGGTGATATATGTACCATTACAATAGGTTTCCCCTATGATTATTGATTCTAGATCAAAAAGTAGCGGTAGTAGTGAAAATAGTAGAAATAATCATAGTAGTAGTAGTGAGGGTTAGTCACTAAAGCATGATGTAGACATGGGATAGGGTCCTAATCCTAACATAGAGGATGGAAATATGGATGGGTATGATGCTAATAGGGTTGGACTGCATATTAAGTAGGTATTTCAAGGTTGAGTGATCAAGCCAACATAGATGGATTATAAAGGGACATCAAAATGAGGGTGAAAAATATATTTGGCCTAGAAAATGAGGTGTCTAGATTGAAATATAAATTAGAAGGTTACTATGGAGATGAGACTAGATTATATGGATTGATCACAACTATATACACATATCTTAATACATTGAGGGGGGAATTTTCCTAGTTATTGACCATTCAAGATCAGTTGACTATGAGGGTTGTTGAGCTAGTGACTATGATCAATGAGTGGGATATGGCCTAATAATATGTTCATAAGATCCATGGGGATTGAAATGAGGCTAGTAAAATTATCACTTAATAGGTATTGGTTAGGGAATTATCAAATATTATACGAGCTAAGGATGAGGCTAGTTACTACATGTGATTATATGAGAGTGTAGTGTTGTAGTACTAGAGAGTTCCATCATTCCAAGAGTATTGTTAGAGCTGATAGAGATCATATAGATCACATAACACTTAAACCTATCATATATTAGTGGAATAACCACCTACCTATTAGATATGGATGGACCCTCCACCATAGCCACAACTACCAGAAGATTAAAGTTAGAGTTAATTTTTGTTATGGTATCTTTATAATTTTTTATTATGAGATATATAGACATATTTTAGAGATGTATATAGACATTAATTTTGATCATGTAATGTATATGGACTCTGATATTACATACACACACACACACATCTCTCTCTCTCTCTGTGTGTGTGTGTGTGTGTGCGTGTGTGTGTGTGTGTGTGTGTGTGTGTGTGTGTGTGTGTGTGTGTGTGTGTGTGTGTGTGTGTGTGTGTGTGTGTGTGTGTGTGTGTGTGTGTGTGTGTGTGTGTGTGTGTGTGTGTGTGTGTGTGTGTGTGTGTGTGTGTGTGTGTGTGTGTGTGTGTGTGTGAGATTCAACTTTTAATTCATTTATATTTATTCATGATGTAGATTAGAAGTGTGATGTGGATATATTTGTGTTCCATGATTCTATTGTTTTAATTTCCATAAGGATGTTGCACTATATTTAGATATAAAATATGATAAATACCTTTCATTTTTTTATGTGATTTGATTTTATGTATTTATATTGATCGTGATTGTAAAATGTATATAACTCTCTTTACATGCTCATTTTTAGATTTGTATCATGATTAGAATATATGTAGCCATATTATTGAGTTATGTTGTTTTGATTATGTAAAATGTGATGATGTTTTTATTATGAATATGAACACATTTATCAATGATGATATATCTTTAAATGAGATGCTTTATCTTTGTGTGACATTGTCTATAAGCCTCCAGTACTTAATTTTTTTTTCACATGACAATATGCATCATAATTATCAAATGAATCATGATATAATTGTTACCAATTTGTGTAAGGACTAGTTAAAATAGAAATGTTTATATCTTGAGATCAAGATATGAAAAATTATGACCTAAGTTTAAAACACAATGCATTAAACCAAAACAAAATTAGATACAAATGTTCACAACTCTAGATCAAGATATGAAAAATTAAGACCTAAGTGTAATTCATAATGTACTAATCAAATATAAATAATTAATAAAATACTCAAGTAAAAAATCAATCAACACACATACATACATCCAAAAGTTAAAAAAAAAATTCATCGTTAGAGGCATGTATTAATAAGGCATTTCTCCTATATTTTTTCCCCTAAGTTGAGGGAATGTTTGATAGGATAATGTGACAATTTTTTGACAAAAGGAGAATGAAATAAGAAGGAATAAGTGGGAAAGATGACTTTGGATTCCTCATGTAACTAAATTCTACCTAAATAGTTTGTCATGGACCTTAGGCCAATGTATTTCTCCCATAAATTAGGAGTTAATAAAAGTGATGTAAATAATTAGGATGAAATTATCAGAGAAGTAATATACAAATGACTCATAAAATGACGAGAGCATAGAATAATAGGATTGTAAAATAGTGATAACATAGTAGGAATAACTCACAAAATGGTGAGAGCATAATATTTTTAGCTTGAAAAAAGGCAAGAGCATAAAATTTGATAGTGACAAATATCAAAGAGGGGGAATGATGAGAATGAGAATGATAATGATAATGGTGGTGGTAGATGAGTTAACCCAAGATATCCCATGTATCCAAGTGATCCCTATATAGTCTGTCTATGTGGACCTTAGGATGATGTAGTTCTCCCAAAGGTAGGAATGTAATTGAGATCTGACACTATTGATTAAAAATATCATGATTTAAATGAAAGATACCCTCCCAAGACATAAGAAAATACCAAGAGGAATGGGACAATTAGAACATGATTGAATTTGATGGGTAAGTCATGATTTGGATATAAGGTTTCCCACTTGTGATATGGTAAAATGCAGGGGGCGTATCCACATCATACTAGAATATTTCCACTTAGAATAAAACTAAGAGGAAGAGTTTATTAGAAAATAGGTTGACAAAATGAACAAATATTTTGTCTTTATATCTCTTTTTGGGGGTTTTATAATTTTTTACTTTTTCAGATTTTTAAAATAAGATATATATATGAGTATTATACAAGTAGGATGTATAAATGAATAAAAAAATGTACAAGGAACTGTCTATGAACTAAAAAATGACCTCGGGTAGGGGTTCAACAATAAATTGGGATGTGAAGGAACTACCATTCAACAATAAATATGGATGGAAAGTGATGTAAAATAGGGAAGGACTGGATGTAAAGTAAGCTATTTTTTCGACTACCATGAAAGAAAGCCATGCAAAAGTAAGGATGTTCTTATATTTTACCTATAAATATGTTTTAATGATTACCAAATCTAAAATACATGTCGAACTATCTTTTTAATCCACCTATAGTACCTGCATGTCATAATCAAGATCATGATGGTAATAGGATGTGTGATAAGGATAAAGATAAAATTGGGAATGGAATGAATGGGAATGGGAAAATATGTGAAGTGAATGCATCCAATCAAGATCTCTCATAGATAATTTTCAAACAAATCATGCATAAAAGTGTTTGAGATACATAATGTTCATGTGCTCATCTAGGTCATGTCCATTTGGTGTAGCCAACTTGTACGCTCCAGAACCATAATTTAATGTGATAATGAACAAACCCATCAAAGTAAACTCAAATATGCCTTTATTTTCACAATTTTCATTGGTGTTTTTATGATTCTCTTTCAACACAAGATCACCAAATACAAAATCTTTGGAAATGATGTGTTTCTTATAACTATGGTGTAACCAATTTGATACACCTTGAGATGGTTCAATGCAACTAGTCATTTCTCATCCAAGGTTTCCAATTCTTGTATCTAAGCTACTATATACTCCTCATCATGATACCATGCAATGAAATGTATAGGGAGGGAAACTTAATCTCAATATGTAAGATAACTTTAGAGACAAAGATGTGTATAAGTTCCATTTTGTCTTCCTCAACCACTTCAGGCATAAGGTTAGCTTGTCTTTTCCCTTCTATCTTCGCTATTCCTTGATCCAAAGTTTATATGCTCATAGGAAAAAGGATATGCACCCTATTCTCCACGAAGGCCTTATTCTGCTTATTGAAGGCTACTGCAAGAATAGGGCACTGGTTAAGAACCCCAAACAGGGGAAAATTAATTGTCAGGAAATAAAAAGAATGAAAATGTAATCAGGAGAGGCAAAATTAAGTCCCCTAGTCCTAATAAGCAGATTGTAGAAGAAGAAAGGGGACCGGAGAGAATTGAAGAACCCGAGGAGGAAAAACTAGAGGAAGAAGAAGGAACTGAGAGTTGGGATACCAACTCTAGTAATGATGAAGAAGGTTCTGAGGAAATTGAAAAAGATAACGTCAATACAGAGGAGGATTCTGATATCAGAACTGTAGATATGGAGGAAAACCAGAAAGTGTCAGAGGATGAATTTGTCCAAGAAGATCTTGTTGAGGACCCAACTTCTAAGAATGAAAAGGAAATTTCTATCCAGGATGATATTCAAAATATGGATATGGAAATTCAAACTGGAATCAAAGAGCGGGAACAAAAGAGTCGAGAAGATATCTTTGAAGAAGCCAGGAATAGTCCCAATAAAAAGTCTGAGGATTGGAGAGGGAAGAATCAGAATGATGAAACACACACACCTATGACCTGGGCTAATTGTAAAGTAGAGGCTTCTTCCCAATTTGATTCCTGGATGTGTAGGGAGATCATTGATCTCAAGAAAAAATCAAAAACTTTGGAAGATTCTCTGAAAGCTGCTTGGAACAAAATAAACAACATGGAAAATCAGTTAAGCGAGATCCCTATCAAGCTCAAAGCCTATGAAAACAACCTCTGGGAACTAATAAAGGACAACAGAAGGAAAATGGAGGAAGTAACGTCAAACATTTGTGCTACTGCTATCAATATAGGTAAATGAGCCAATGAGGAGACCAAAGCACTAGAGGGTCCCAGCAAAAGGACGAGGCAAAGCTCTAGAAAGAAAGATACACAAAAAGGAGTGTTGCTGGAGACTACCACCCAGGAAATTGCTTTGAAAGGAAAAGAAGCCATGAACTTGATACTGGAACTGGATGAATAATCTGGTCCTTCTTGTTGGTTAAGAAATTGGTTCTGATCTTTGTTTTCTTTTTGTTATCTTTTGTCTGTTGTGCTACCAGATCTCTATTTCTGGGTTTTTACTAGATGCTTCTCTGATGGTTTCAGGTCCATTTAAAACCTATTTTTGCTACTTCCTTGTAGTGTTTCTTAGGCTTTGCCTATGGAATTAGATGTTCTTTCTTTCGCTCTTTGTTACAGGGTTTTGGGGCCCCTTCAAAACCTGTTTTTACCTTAATCTAAAACTTTAGAGACAAAGACTGGGAATAGGGTATTGCACATGTAGGCATGCAAATATTGGTACGTTAATCCCATAAGGTAGGGAATAATTAAAAATTCAAACTATGGACAAAATAATTGATGATATTTTCAAAAATTCTAAAAATATTATTATTAGATGCCTCAACTTGGTCGTTACCTTGAGGGTAATAGGGAGTTGACCAATTTTATTTGATATGAAATTATGTGAAAAGGGATTTCACTTCCTTATTCTTGAATGACTTTCCATTGTGAAATATGATGGTAGAGGGAATGTAATAATATAAAATGAGGCGATTCAAAATGAAATTGGATATCTTCCTATCAGTTATATAAGTGAGATGGATTGCCTTAACCCACTTAGTAAAATACTTGGTGGTAGTCAGGATATGCTTATGGCCATCTGAGAATGTGGGTTTCATATTTCCTATGAGATTGAGACTTCATGTAAAAAATGGCCAAAAATATGTGATAGGCTGAATAGATCATGAAGGAACATGAATTATATCATCATGATTTTGAAAAGAAAGGTACTTTTTGACATATGCACATGTATTTGATTCTATTATGGGCCAATAGTATCTTATCTGAAAGAAATTCTTGGCAAGGACCATTTTATAAGTATGGGCCACACAAATATCTTAGTGCATGTATTTGAGTGATAATTTTTATGCACCCAAGTTTAAATAATGAATTAACATCCCATCATATCCTCTATGATATAATGTACCACCAAGTAAAGTGTTACATGATGCATTATGAAGGAATGATTTATGTTGATTATGTGATAGGTCAATGGGAAGAAAGTGGTCTTGGAGGTAGGTGTATACATCTTAGTAACAAGGGGAATTAGAAAAAGAAGTAGCACATACAATCTTTAAATATTTATGATTTTACATAGGTATAATGATATTTTCAATGAGAAATTGGTATTCATGGATGTGATAAGACAATTTTTATCAATGACCTAATAGTGGCCATTGCAACTACTAATTTATTGTTGTCTCTTAGTTTTCACTCCAAATGGATGCATGATTTTTTTTGTTTGAGATTATCAACCATGCCTTTTTAGGGCATGATATTTTCATAATTTATTTGATATTGAATTGTATCTTGATTGATAATAAATTGTGAATCTCTATAAGTAAAAAATGTTGAATGTTCAATTGTACTGAGAAATAAAGCCATACAATAATCACCTCATATTTTAAAATATTATTGGTGCATGGAAAAACAATATAAAATGCCTTGGTAATGGTATATCCCTATGGTGTAATGAATAAAAGTCCTACTATTGAACCATGATAGGTGAAAGAAATATCATAATATAACTTTCATTGATGTGATTCTTTCAGAGTAAATATAGACTCATTGGGGAAATGGATGTTCAAAGGATACATGTTTGAGAAAGGTGGCTCAACAAGTTGATCTACAACTACTTTCCCTTTGATGGATTTTGGTTAGTATATTTGATGTCAAATTCTTTTAAGATCATAATCCACTTGGACATATGATCTGTCAATGATACTTTGGAGAGAAGATACTTGAGTGGATCAAATTTTACAATTATGATGATCTTATTTTTCAACATGTAATAATGTGAATTATGGGATGTAAAGACTAATTTTAAACATGTTTTCTCAATTGGTGTATAATTATGTTGATAATCGACCAGTGTCTCTCTCACATAGTATATTAATCATTATTTTCCTTGATCATCATGTTGGGCCAAAAATGACCCCAAGGCATGTTCAATTGATGAAATGTAAATCAATAGTGACTTCCTTGGTGTTGGTGGGGCCAACATTGGTAGATTTGATGAATAAGTTATTAAATGATAAAATGCTTCTTGATAATTGAAATTCCATTGAAATATGTGCCCTTATTCAATAGGCAAGTGAAAGGATGATAGTGGTCAACAAGCTACGAAATGAATCTATAAATGGAATGAAATTTTCCCTACAATCTACATAGTTGTTTGAAATAGGATGGGGGAGGAATAATATAATGGACTTAACCTTGGTAGGATCAACTTAAAATTTATTTAGATTAATACACCATTTATATTCATGAATCCTCTCAATTTTCTCTATATAACTTATGGGTGTCCCTCACATAGTCTTGATTTGTTGATAATATCATCAACATGATCTTCAACAATAGTGTGCATCATGTCATCAAAAATGACATTCATCATACACTAATATGTATCATCATCATTTTTCAAGTCAAATGGCATAACTTGATAACAAAATGTTCCACATAGAGTGGTTAATTATATTCTATGTTGATATTATGGTGTAATTTTAATCTGATTATACCCTAAAAAACCATCCATAAGAGACAAAGTTTTATATGATGTTGTTGAGCCTATGATCATATTAATATTGGGTAATGGGAAATCATCTTCAAGACATGCTTTGTTGATGTCTCTAAAACTTGTATATAGGCTAATACTAATACATTTTTTTATAAATACAATAATATAAAAAATCCATCCAAGATAATCAATTATCCTAATTCTCTTAATAATTTCTCTATTTCCTTCTTGACTAAGAAAGTAATGTGCGGATGTAGTTTCCATAACTTTTATTTAACATGTTTGGATTCAAATTGAAAAACAAGATGGTGTATGGCCAAAGATGGATCTATCATGATCATATAAATTTAATACAATGTGAATATTTTAATGAATTCCTTGAGAATTATGATGATGAATTCACATTCCTTTATAGTAAGGGACACACCAAACTTGAAAATTTTAGGATCGTTTGTAGTAATTATGTTGAATTTGGTGGTGTATTCCACAAGGAGTGTGGAACCATACTATATTATAATTGGTACTAAATGTAATTGATATTCTACATCTGATTTTGGTCAATTAGTCTCATCCATGCAAGAATAATCAGAATCAACCATGGAAAGTAGTGGCCATTCATCAAATGTTTGAGGAAAATATTGAACCAATTGTTAAAATGTATTTTATTCCTTTGAAATAATATATAAACCAAATATAATGCATGGAATTATGGGGCTATGTGTTTCTTATGAAAGAGAGAAATTTTTTCCATCTTTTAGTACCTAAAATAGGTTTTCACCAAGAGATTCATATTTATCTTTACTCTTACCCTAGTCCAAAAGTGTCTCAAAGAGGTTTTCACTAGCGGACCTCAATGTTTTATTTTATTTTTGATTATTTTGTATAAGGAAATTTTCCTACTCTCCAAAGTGAGAAATAGGGTTTAATGTAAATTCAAATCCTTACTTGTGCTTTCCAATTGACAAACCATCTCTAAGGCCCATAAATTCTAAAATTACTTCTTCATTTTGAAAGCCATCCAATGATATACTATGATTTTTCTAGTCCCAATCAATTAATTTAGGATAATTTAGGGTAAGAGGTAAATTGGATGTGGATGTGATGGTAAGGAAGACATTGTTATTGAATAGGTTTGTGTTGCCTAGTTCATCATAGATAATATATAAATATTATGTGTCACTATCGAGATTGTCTTTATTAGATGATAAAATTGTGTCACTATTGAGATCTAAGAGATCACCCCAAGGAATTTTGTATCCAATGCCTCAATTACATTTATGTTTAGTTGCAGAGATAGGCTCAAGAATACCTTGTTGATTTCCCCCAACTCTTTTCCTTTCTAATCTTTATGTTCCATGATTTTGTTAGGAATGTGATATTTAATGCTCTGATAGAAAGAGGCATAATAATCATTATATATATATGAATCCTTATAAATATTGATTTATTTTTTATTCAATAAACCCTTTTAAAAAAGGGATATGTCTCTTAAGATGAGAACCAGTCTTTCTATGCCACTCCATCTTGGGTTTACCATAATATTTGGTAGATTTGGAAATGTGGAAGGCATATTTGATTTTATATGTGACATAACCCTTATATTCAATTATGAAATGGGAATAAATTTGGGGAGGTAGAGCACTATAAGTGGATGCAAGGTTCCTTAGGTCAATATAATTAGACTTAGGAGACTCAAGAGCTATGTTCTTGTCCTTTTTGGGTGCATTTTCAATGTTAGGACAATAATTATACAAGAAATATTTAGATTCCAAATGTTTACAATATTGGTATGACTACAAATCATTGGGAGTAGTAACCTCCATTCATGAATGGGGGATTTTTAGACATTGATGAAATGTAGAAGGGATTGCACATCATTCATTTATCCAAGGACATCCAACAAGAAAATTATTTGGTATTTAAATATCTATGACATGAAAAAGGGTATCATGGGTAATAGGACCAAAAAGGATAGGAAAATAAATGGTACCCTATGATTCTATTTATACCTTATCATACTCCTTAACGATGATGGTGTCTAGCTATAGATATACTGGTGTACCCCAAGTGTTCAACAAATTACAATGAGGTAATGTTTAAACTTGAATTATTATCTATGATAACCCACTTGATCTTATGATAAGAAATGAATTCTTAAATTTAAAGTGGTTTGTTATGTAATGGACCAAGGGATGACAAGTCACTTTGGTCAAATATGAGTTGCTGAACTGGGGATAAATTCCCTATGAGTGCTTGAAATTGGGCAAGATCAATGTCATTTAAAACCTTGGATTATTGTGGAAACTCATATAATATTTATTTGTGGACTTTATATGCACACAAAAGATTTATAATATAGATTTGTACTGGTGTCTTATTTAATTATTCTAAAATATCATACTATTTCTCAATAGAAGAAGATGGTTTGAACTTTGTAGCTAAATGGCCTTGGAATGGATTATTGTTTGAAGGTGGTGAAGGGCATATGACTATAACCCATGTACATCAATTTGTAACAACATAATTTTGATTCAAAAGAGGATTATTTGAATTAGAAGGAGGATTTATAAGACCTATAATGGTAACTTATGGATGTCGAGTTACAAGAATGAAATTTCAAGTCAAAAGAGGGTTAGTAGGGTATGAAGGTGGTGGTCCTAAAATGGAAGGGGTAACACATTGAAGGGTGTCATATGGTTGAAAAGAATTTATTTTAATATTAGATACATAATTTCTAGTAATATGACCTATAACATTATTATAGTTGTATGAGACATTATGGCAGCCAATTTGGTTGGCTTGGGACTCTTGAACTTGATGACAATTATTCTTATTCTTATATTGACCCTAGTTCTAATTTTGATTGTTCAAAGGATGGTAATTTTAATTTTGATTGTTTGGTTGATAACAATTATTATAATTATGCTTTGGAAATGGGTCCTTGTGTATATCCATATTTTGATTTGAAGTAGAAGTAATATTATCTAACTCAATTTCATCATGCTCAAGCAAGACTTGAATGAAATGTTTGAGTTGCATACACCTATAAGTTGCATGGCCTTTAACATGGTGGTAATCACAATATTAATTTTCCTTATACCATGTGGGCTGGTTGGCCTTCTTTAAAAGGTTTTATATTTGGTCAAATGACCATGTTTACTACAACTAATTTTTTTAACATAACCTCTATGGACTCACCAAGGTCAGAAAAGAATATTATTTGACATCGATTCCTTTATGGAGGTGGTATTTGAAATTTAATGGATTGAGTAGGTGGAGTATTTGAATAGGGGACATTTTCACCATTTGCACATGTTTGAATTTAATTATTCTATTTCCTACAACATTCTTGCTACTATTAAATACCTTTGGTTTCTCAAACGTGATTATTTGTGCTTGTGTTGGGGCTTGAAATTGTACTTGACTCTCAAAATAAATCTTGAATAAACCTTTGTCTATAAGATCCTTTCCATTTTTAAATCCTTTATCTATAACCTCTTTAAATGTGTTAGCATAATGAAGTCTCATATTATAATATATATATGAATTAAGGTTCGAAATGAAGTTGTTTGTTAAATTCTTATTTATAAGGTTGTGTGGAAATTGGTTGGCCAGAATTTTCCATCATTGTAAGTAAGTAGAGAAACTTTACCCAACTCATTGTTTAACATTACATAAGTCAACCATGGTCAAATCATGATTTATGTTATATTCCAATTATTTAATAAATTTATCATAGACATCATCATAAGTGTTGACATATCCCTTTGGTATATGGATAAACCACTCCAAGGCTTGTCCACCTAAGCTACATGGAAACAAGAGAAGAAGTTAAATGTTGTTATATGTCACCTCTTGACATGCATCAAATAGTTATTTTAGGTGCTCTCTAAGATCGCCAATGCCATTATGTATGTCAAATTTGGGTACCTAAAAGTGAGATGGGAAAGTAATTGAAATAAAATCATATAAAATGAATAGGGGCATATCTTGTCAAACTTGTAATTCTTACCTTGATTGTTTGATTGGAGTCCTAAAACAAATTATTTTGTCTCTTAAAATTATTATAGAGTGGGAAAATTTTGGGATGGAGGATGCATATTTTATTTAGTATTTAGGGGAAGATTAGTTTGGTTTGGATAAATTGTTGGAACACAACTATCTACTAAGAGGGGGGTGAATCAGTAGATTGACTAACTTAGTTATTTTAAAAACTTTTAATGCAAATTAAAAATATATGTAGAGATCATATACACAAAATAGACACAACACCATATGTACATACAAAACCTAATATGGGAAAAACCACAGTGAGAATAGCTACTAGAATCTACTATTCTAATCTAGCCTCATAGTCAAAATCTCACTAGTTACAATGTTTAAGGGCATCGACCCTAAGGAGACACCAATCCCCTAATTTAAGAGCAACTACTCTAAGGAAGCACCAAATCCCTAACTAAGCACCAACTCAACTTATTTGATGGAACCTACCAATCATATTGATGGAGATACAAATCTAGATTACAATATTGATTCATAAATGAATCCAATTCCAATTCTCTATTACAAGTCTAATTTGTAACTGCTCAAAACCTACTCTTCATCTCTCTCTTCTCTTCTAATTTCCCCCTCTTCCTCTATGTCTCTATATTTTCTATTTCACACAATTCAACCACTTCAAAAACATCGGCTTGTATCCTAGATGACATTTATATAATCATTTGATCTAGGTTTCACATTTTCTCTATGTTCACACTTGTTTGCTAACACATCATGCTAATTCTAGAATTAGCTGATATTTATTGAACAACAAGTTTCTTGCATATTGAATTCATGCTCCACTACCATGATTCTTTATCTCATTACTATTTTTAGCATATATTTGGCTCTAGTTCTGATGCACATGCCATATTACACAAATTTAATCAATCACAATAATCTATTTAATTATTTGTGTTGTATTTTATAGCTTACCTACATGTTCAATCACTTGACCATTGGGATGAACAAATATTTAAATATTGGCCTTTGATCTTAAGTTTCCCACCATGAATAGGCTCAATCATTCTATCAAATCTTTGTAGACTTCTAGAATTTAACTTTTCAACTTTGAAATGCATCCATTATATCTTTTTATCCAAGCTCCTACGTGCCATTAGATCTTAAAAATTATACAAAATTTACCTCTATCTGACATTAAGCCTCTATCTAACAAAATTATACAAACTTTACCTCTATTTTTACTTTTATTTGAAAAAGTTTTCTACCTTTTAACAAAGTCTTAGTACTAGTGTAAGAGATGTTTAGACGGGATGCGTTAGGCGTGCTAGAAGTGCACCCAAAATTTGAAATTGTTGGGCAACAAAGAGAAGGCACCCAATTAGATGTGGAAAGCATTGGTTTGAAGGCAAGTGGAAAACTAGTTGTGGAGAACTAGGCAACAGGTACATACCCTGGAGGGATAGCAGGAGGTGTAGAAAAAAATTTGGGGCAGAATTTTTGGTTGATGTAAAAAATGGAGAACCGACGAGAGGTTCTGATCCTTTTTGTGGGATCTGTGTCTCCCAACTGGATTTTAGTCCTACTGGGTTGGGGCAGGAGCTTGAAAAGGAGAAAGATAATGTGCATTTTAATAAGGAAAAATCCTTAGAAGTGCTGAAGGTAGAGTATGCAGGACAAAAGAAGTGGTCATCTCTATTTGGCAAGAAACCCAATGGAAAATCTCTTTTCCCATCGGTGACTGCTAAATCTTGTTGGGAGAAAGGTGAGTTTCAAGTTTTTATTCCAGATCCTTTAATAGATTTCTCTATGTCTTCCATGGATTTCACCCTAGTGGGTAAATTTTTAGGAGCAAGACCAGATCTAGAATCTCTTAAAAAAATGGTTAAAAGGAAATGGGTTATTTGAGGGGAGATAGAAATGGCACCAATGTTGAATGGTTTCTTCTCGTTTATCTTCAACTGTAAGGAAGACATGAATATGGTTCTGTGTGGAGGACTGTGGTCTTTTGGTAAATGTTCTCTCACTATTAAAAAATGGGAGCCTAACATGGATCTTTCAGATTCTTTTTTCTCAACCACTCCCATTTGGGTTAGACTTCCTAGCCTCCCTTTAGAGTTTTGGCATGAGGAAAATTTTAAGGGTATTGCTAGTTCTTTTGGTGAACTTATGGTAGTGGATAATGCTACAGCTTCCAGATCCAAACTTCAAAGTGCCAGACTTTATGTTAAAGTGGCATATCTGAATCACCTCCCAGAAAAAGTGGATCTAATACCCAAGTTGGGCAAAAAAACTCAAGGGATTTTTTTTGAAGATTTGCCTAATTCTTGCTACGCTTGTAAGAAACAGGGGCACTTTGTTAAAAATTGTCCGTCCAAAAGCAAAAATCATCTAAGTAGTGTTTTGGATGGGAGAAAAATCTAGCATAAGAAAGAATGGAAACTCAAGGAAGATCATCGACAAGAACAAAAGAATAATGAAGATTCTAAAGATTTATAAGCTGAGGTGGATAAAGAGCCTTCTTTTGAAGATCCTAGAGTTACACATACTGAGGCGGATAAAGAGTTTTATTTTGAGAAAGAAAATTCTGAGAAAGAAGGGAATGGACTGCAATCAGATACCAAAATACCTGTATAAAGAATAGATGATTTGACGGATCTATCAAGACATATCATCTGCTATCAGAGGATAGAAGAGTGATGGGGAGATGCTGATGACAAAACTGTGCTAGAAGAAGGTGAATTCTTGGCTGAAGCTACAAATAATTCAGAAGAGGGAGATATTCTTCTTTCTTAGTCTAGGGAGAATCAAGTTGATAATGATATCCCTTTGGATGAGCTTCCTATGAATTATAATGGAGAAAACTTAAAGCACATTCTTAACCAAAGAAAAAGGGGTGGAAAAAATACCAATACTAAGGGGGTAGAAACAAGAAGCAGTAAAAAAGACCAGCATATAAAGGTGACACATATTGTTTCTACTCTAGAAAAACCTGGAAAAAGAGATGAACAACATTTTAAGGTGAAACCGGATGTTGGTTCTCCTGACAAACCTAGAAGAAGACCCATAAGGAAAACTAGAGAGCTAGAAAGTATGCAGAATATTGCTGATGGCAGACATGTAACTATTATGGATTTTACCCCTAAAAATAGATATTAGATCATTACTTGGGATATTAGGGGGTTGTTTATTTACTAGTTTTTGAGGTTATCCTTGTATAACCTGATTTTGTTGCTACTATTTAGTAGCTTTTAGGCTTGATTTTCCTAGTGCATCGTATTGCTTTATCTATTTTGAGCGTGTTAAAGGGTTTTGGGGTCCCTTCAAAACCTGTTTTTACCTTAATCTAAAACATTAAACCTTGAGCACTTGGTATAATTTTGTTTCTTCCTAAGACTTTTGAATGAATACACTCTATCATTCTCATAAAAGTAGCTCCATTTTTAACTCACCTCTATGTCGTTAAACATCAAGCACTTGATCTCATTGAGTCCACTTGATCCATATATTTACTGTGCAAGCTCCATTATTGTGACACTTTTCACTAGCACATATACTCATAGGGGCATTTGACAAATTGAATTTTATATGCTTTGTTGGATCTTTAATGTATGATTAAGTTTTAATCATTGATTGAGCTAGGACAAATCTTAAGTTAAGGACTTAGGAAATATAAAGTCTCAAAACATTTCTCGAGTTGGTAATTACTAGGTTGAAGGGCTAATTTCACAATAATGACAAGGGCCTAAGATACAACTTAAGTAACTGGTTCCTACCTATATCTAGTCAACATTAAAATAGAACATGCCTTTGAATGTCATGACTAAATCTCATAGGGTTTTATTGTGAAACCTTAGTAATGTCTGAGAGCAAAGATAAATCAATTTTGAGCTCATTTATTCTCAAATGAACCTATAGAACATATATTTAATATGCTCTTGAAAAAACCATAACAAATATTCTATTAATTTATCTTCAAGTGGTCCAAAAATGGTCTCTGTAAAAGCATGACAACTTTGCACAATACAACTTTAAAACATGCTCTTCTCTCCATCAATCCTACCTAATCCTCTAACATCAATGAAACCCATAATGCCCCTTTTGACATCAATTAAAATCATAATGAAAATAATCTCCCCCTTTGGAATTGATGGAAAACTAAATTCTCTGATCTTATAATACTTTGTTCCTTCTTTGGCATTGCTTTCATTGGCTTTGGATGAACTTGAGCTAAAACTATTCATACCAAACTTACTCCCATTTAGGCAATGAAACATTTTACTAAACTCAACTTGGACACATGCTCTACTCTTTAAAATTTTTATAGAGATAATTTTCAATTTTTTATCCCCCTTTAACATCAATGGAAAAAGGGACTCTAAATTTCTCATAGGTTTTCCAAATTTCTTCTCCCCCTTTATCAGATAAAGGAGTTTGTCAAAGAATTTACAGCCATAAACTCATTATAAATTTAAAAAAATATGAATATATAAGTTGCCTTTTATTTCTTCTTCCAAGGATAAACAAGACTTTTATGATACTCCACATGGACTCATGCCCTATCACTAGGATCTAATGTTGTGATGTAGGAGCCACCACTCCCAATTTCTATCTCAGATACTCAAATTGTTCCCTAGGAAAATGTTTGGTGAATATGTCTGTAACTTGATCTTGGGTTTGCAAATACTCCATTGTGACCTCTTGATCTACAACCTTTTCTCTTAAGAAGTGATAGTTGATTGATATGTGCTTAGTTCTAGAATGCATCATTGGATAATTTGATATGTTAGTAGCACTTGAATTGTCACAAAGAATAGAGATAGGTGATTTGTATTCTAAATTGATGTATTTTAGTGTTTTTTTAATCCACAATACTTGAGCACAACCTACCACTACTACAACATACTCTGATTCTACTGTAGAAAGAGTAACTAACTCTTGATTTTTACTCAACCATGAAACAAGTTTCTTTCCAAGGAAAATACACCACCACTAGTGCTTCTTATATCATCCACACTTCCTACCCAATCAACACACACACACACACACACACACACATGCTGTCGAAGTCAAATATTCATCTTTAGGATACCAAATACCATATTCAATTGTACTCTTGATATATTTGATGATTCTTTTCATTGCATTGATATGTGACTCTTTACAAACAACTTGAAATCTTTCAACCATGCACACTTCTTTCATGATATCAGGTCTTGATGTAGCTAGGTATAAAAAGTTACCTATCATTGATTTGTATATAGTATAATTTGCATCAAGGGACTCATCCTCTTTTCTCAACTTACATTCAATTATCATCTAAGTACTAACTAGTTTTTTATCTTCCATTCCAAACTTCTTGAGCATTTCCTTATCATACTTGGTTTGAGATATAAAGATCCCTTCATTAGTTTATGCTATTTGTAGTCCAAGGAAGGAAGAAAGTTCTCCAAGAATAGACATATCAAACTCATTTTTCATTTGAGTAGCAAAGACTTTACACATTCTATTGTTGTTGCCACCAAAAATGATATCATCTAGATAAATAATAATAATCAACATATGCTCACCTTCTAATTTAAAGTATAGATTGTTGTTTACACATATTTTATTTAATCATTGTTATTTTAGGTACTAATCTAATATTGAATACCATGCTCTAGGCACCTATTTTAGAACATACAAAGATTTCTTAAGTCTTCACACATAATCTTCTTCCTCTGATAGTTGAAAACCTTCAGGTTGTTCTATGTAGACTTCCTCTTCTAGGTTCCCATTCAATAAAGTAGACTTAACATCCATTTGATAGACTTTGAACTTCTTATAATTAGAGAATGATAGAAACATTATTATGGCTTCCAATCTAGCAATTGGAGAAAATGTTTCCTCAAAATCTATGCCCTTAAATTTTGGATATCCTTTGCACACCAATCTTTCCTTATTCCTTATAAAAATTCCATCCTCATTGAGCTTATTTCTAAAGACCCATTTTATACCTATTACATTCTTGTTTGAAGGTCTTGGAACTAATTCCCAAGTTTTTTTCCTTTAAATTTGGGTCAGCTCTTCTTCCAAGGATTTTATCCAATTCTCATCCTTTATATCTTCAACATAGCTCTTAGGCTCAATTTTAGACATTAGATCAAAACTTAATTTCTCCTTGTTCATTAAAAATCTTATCCTTGTCTAAACTCCTTAATTTTTATTACCAATGATCTGCTCTATAGGACAATCCTTTTAAAATAAGTTTTGTAGGTGACTTTTCATTTACTTCCTTATGCTCTTCATTAGTTGCTTCCTCTTCATAATCTGATTCTTCATTATATATTTCTCTATCTATTTTAATAGGTTTCAATCCTTCTTTAACCATGACATTTATTCTCTATATAATATTGTGTATCCTTTTTTTTTAGCATATGTAGGCTTTTGTTTGGGTGCAATAACCAAGAAATATTCCTTCATCACAACTTGATTCAAAGCTTCCCAATTTAGCTTCTTTTCTCCTATTTTAGCATTTGCTACCAAACACTCTAAAATACTTCATAGAATTAGGTTTTCCATACCATAGTTCATAGGGAGTTTGTCACTATTTACCATTAGTTGAACTCTATCCAAGATATGTACTATTGTTTGTATGGCTTCTCTCCAATATCCATCAAGTAACTTAGGCTATTTTAACATTGTTTTGGCCATTTCCTTGACTATCTTATTCTTTCTTTCAACAACTCCAGTCTATTATGGAGTCCTTACTACAGATTAATGTCTTTTGATTCAATTATTCTCATATTACTCAATGAACTCATTTGAGGTGAATTATCCACCTCTATCAGATCTTAAGCATTTTATTTTTAATCCAATCTCATTCTATACCATGGCCCTAAAGATATTGATTCTTTCAAATGAATGAGACTTATCCTTCAAAAAAGTTACCTATTTCATTCTTGAATAATCATCTATAAATAACATGAAGTATCTCTCTCCTTTAGATCCTCTTGTCTTCGTAGGACCACAAAGATCAATATGAACTAATTCTAGAGGCTTTGTAGTTACATACTCCTTTTTTTGAAATCTAACCCTTATCTGCTTGCCTTGTTGACATTCCTTGCGAGTATTGTCTATAGATTTGGTTATCTTTGGCATGTGTCTAACACACTTATTTGAGCTCATCTTTACTAGGTTGTCAAAATTTACATGGCCCATTCTTCTATGATATAACCAACTCTCATCAATCTTTCCTATCAGGCAGTTATTACCATTCACTTAACTAAGATTAAAAATGTTACTTTCAATTATTTTCCATTCTATAACTAATTTTATAGATCTCCTTATCTTACATCCTTCTACATTAAATGTGACCTTATATACATTATCACACATTTGGATGACACTTAATATATTATGCTTCAATCCTTGAACATAAAGGACATCATGTGTAGGCAACTTTCCATCTATGTTCAAGGTTCCTTTAACTCAGATCTTTATTGCAATATTGTCTCCAAAGCTAAAAAATCCTTATTTAAATTTGATTAGTTTGATGAACTTGATCTTGTCACCAGTCATATGTTTAGAGTAACCACTATCTATTACCCATAAATTTTGCTCCTTGGCATGGAGAGCAGTTTGAGCAATCATAGATTAATCTTTCATTTTCCACACATCGTTGGGTTTCTTATTTGGCTTATTTTTCCCTTTTTCAAAGAATTTTGAACCTTTGTTAATACTGGGAGGGATGCATTTCTTTTGAATTTTTGTTTTTGGCCTTACAAAGTTTATTCTACATTGTTTATCTATGTGACCAAAATTATTGTAATTATAACATATTACATTTATATATAACAAGGGTGAAAATGAATTTCTACTTACAAAATTTGTTCTCCTTTTAGGTAAAACCATACATTAAATAGACCTATGACCAAACTAATTATAAGTATAATAATAACCATAGAAAGATGATGAATACCTGGTCATAACATTTCTTTGTGTAGGATGAGGAACTCTTCTAAACTGTGGCTTCTTCAAGTTTCTCACTCTTGTGTAACCATCTACATCAACTAACTTTGTGTTCTACATCTCTTTAGGATTATTTTCTCCTTAATATTTCCTTATATCAGTAGTGGTTGTGTTTGTCTTTGTATCTCTAGAGGCATTATTATAGGCTTTTTCATTCTTTATTCCTGATTCTCCTACTTTGAAGTTGCCATATAAGTTTGTAGATGTACTGGTTATGGACCTTTTTCCTTTTTCATAACCAAGACCAAATATTTATTTTGAAGGATTTTTAGAGTTGATCAATTCATAAAGAATGTTCAATCCTCCTTTCAACTTTAGACCTTTATCTATTTATCATTTAACTTTATCAAGTTCTTTTCTCAAAGCCACTATTTTTGCTTTTAACTTCATGCACTCATCAGATTTAGTTTTTAGTTCAAGTTTGAATACATATTATATTATTTTGTTCTCTTCAACTTGTGTCTTAAGGATAACCACCATTTGAAAAAAATTTTCAAGACTTTTGGACATTTTTTCAATCTCCTTTTGTCCAAGCTTCTTCTGTTTTAAGTTCTCTTTTCTCAGCTTGTCAATTTCATCTAGATCATAGATGCATTCACAATCTAAATCCACTTTTCCTTCTTCTTCATATAAGTTTTTAGATTCTTCTTGATCCATAGAAGCTAATCCTAATGTCATTAATAGGAATTCCTTTATTCAGACACAAATTTATAGTCATGGTCATCATCAGAACTATCACAATCATCCAATGAATCACTATCTTTTTTTGTGTATAAACCTTTCTTGTTTTTAAAGAAGTTCTTCTCCTTGGAATAGTGGGGTTTCATCTCTTTACTATCCTCTTCTTGATTAGAGTTATATTTTATTATAGGGACATTTAGAAGCAAAATGTCCTACCTTACCATAGTTAAATCATTTAAAGTGTAACTTACCTTTATATTTTCTAGACTCTCTTCTTATTATTATGACAAAGTTGGTTTCTTCTTCGTTAGTCTCCTTAGACTTAGATTTAGATGTAGGTGTTTTTGCCTTTACTAGTTTGGATGATTTAAATGCAACTTATCTCTTGAAGGTATCTATGTCTCCTATTCTCATCTCATAGGTTGTGAATATTCCATGCAACTCATCAACAATGAGTTTATCCATATCTCTTTCTTTCTCTATTGCTAAGATTTTAGAGTCATACCTTGATGGTAGAGATCTTAGGAACTTTTTAAAAATGACCAAATCCTTCATCTCTTCTCCAAGCCCTCTGATTGCATTGACTATTTCATCTACTCTAAAGAGGTAGTCTACAATTTTCTCTTATTCATTAATTTTAAGACTTTCAAGCTTGCCTTTCTAAGTTTGTATCTTGGCTTACTTTACTTTGTCATCACCTTCATAGATGCTCTTTAATTTGTTTCAGATATCTTGTGAATTTTGACAATGCATCATTTTTATAAAATCTAAATTAGAAAATCCACATAGAATAACATTTTTAGCCTTGACATTACGCTCATATGCTTTCTTTAAAGCCTGATCAATAGGAGTTGTAACAGGAGATGTATAAGCATTTACAATAGACATCCATATATCAAGCCTTAATGAATATAAATTTGCTTCCATTCTAATGATCTAAAATGCATAGCTTGATCCATCATAGAGAGGTGATTTGTTTAATGAAGAGCCTTCTTGACTAGCCATTTGTGCTCACTAACCAAGATATACATGAGCTAATTAAGCTTATTCTAAGGAACTAGGGATTTGATACCAATTTTTAGAACATAAATATCTACTGAGAGGGGGGGTGAATCAATAGATTAACTAACTTAGTCCATTTTAAAACTTTTAATGTCAATTAAAAATATATGTAGAAATCATATACACTCAAATAGACACAACACCATACGTACATGGAAAACCCAATATGGGAAAAACCATAGTGATAATAGATGCTATATTCTACTATTATAGTCTAACCTCGTAGTCAAAACCTCACTGGTTACAATATTTAAGGTAATCAACCCTAAGGAGACACTAATCCCCTAATTTAAGAGCACCTACTCTAAGGAATCACCAAATCCCTAACTAAGCACAAACTCAACTTATTAGATGGGACCTACCAATTAGATTGATGAAAATATAACTCTAAATTACAATATTAATTCATAAATGAATCTAATTCCAATTCTCTATTACAAGTCTATTCTATAACTTCTCAAATTCTACTCTTCATCTCTCTCTTCTCTTCCACTTTGCTCTTCTTCCTATGTGTCTCTATATTTTATATTTGACATAATTCAACCTCTTTAGCAACATCATCCTATATCCTAGATGACATATATAAGCATTTGATCTAGGTTTCACATTTTCTCTGTGTTCATGCTTGTTTGATAACACATCATGTCAATTCTAGAATTAGTTTATATTTATTAAATAATAAGTTTCCCATGTCTTGAATTCATGCTCCACCACCATGATCCTTTGTCTCATTACTATTTTTATCATGTATTAGGCTTTGGTTTTGATTCACATGCCATATTACACAAATTTGATCAATCACAATAATCTATTTTATTGTATGTGTCATATTTTATAGTTTACCTACATGTTACGTCACTTTAAAATTAGGATAAACACATATTTAAATATTTGATTTTGATCTTGATTTTCCTACCATGAATGGGCTCACTCACTCTATCATATATTTGTATACTTCTAGACTTTAACTTTTCAACTTTGAAATGCATCTGTTAGATCTATTGATCCAAGCTCCCACATGCCATTAGATCTTTAAAGTTGCACAAAATTTACCTATGTCTAACGTTAAACCTTGAGCACTTGGTTTAATCTTGTTGTTTCTTGAGACTTAGAAATGAATATGCTCTATCGATCTCATCAAAGTAGCTCAGTCTTTAACTCACCTCTATGTCATTAAACATTGATCACTTAATCTCATTGAGTTGTGTAAGCTCTATGATTATGACACTTACCATTAGCACATTTACTCATAGGTGCCTTTGAAAATTTGACTTTGATATGTTTTATTGGATCTTCAGTGTATGATTAATAACTAACCGTTGATTGAGCTGGGATAAATCTTAAGTCAAGGACTTAGGAAATATAAAGTCTTAAAACATTTCTCGAGTTGGTAATTACTACATCGAAGGGGTCAATTTCATAATGATGACAAGGGCTTAAGATATAACTTAAGTAACTAGTTCCTGCCTATATCCAATCAACATTAACATAGAACATGTCTATGAATACAATGACTAAATATCATAGGTTTTTATTATGAAACCTTGGTAGTGTCTGAGATCAAAGATAAATCAATTCTTAGCTCATTTATTCTCAACTAAACCTGTAGACCATATATTTAAGATGATCTTGAAAAACCCATAATAGATCTTCTATTAATTACTCTTCAAGTGGTTCAAAAATGGTCTCTATAAAAACATGACAACTTTAAAACATGCTCTTCTCTCCATCAATCTTGCATGATCCTCTGACATCAATGACATCCATAATGCTCTATTTGAAATCAATGAAAATCATAATGCCAAAAAAAAAAGTTTATTTGGATTAAAATATGTCAAAATGGGTACCCTTTGTGCTAATATATTAGGGTTGTTCACCCTATAACTAAGATTATACTATTATTAGGGTACTTTTTATTGATTTGTAATTTTAAGTGGGTTAGAAATGTGATGTTAACTTAGGGGAATCCTTATTTGATATGAAGGAATTTACTATTGATAGATAGGGATTTATTTTTGTGGAACTTGAAATTAGAGGGAAACGTAATATTGACTAATGGGAATTTTTTTGTTGAATATAAAGGACATGTTGTGTATTATTGGTAACTTGTTATTGTGGGTTGAAAGGGACTTACAAGGGATTGGTCATAACTTATTATGACAGAGGATTGTTTGCAACTTGATGTGGATTAGAAGGGAATTAGTTGGAATTAAAAGAACTTGTTGAGAACTAGGAGGGAATTATTGGAAATTAGTATGGAAATGATGTGGATTAGGGAATGTTTGTTGGGTATTACTTGCAACTTATTGTAATGGATACATTATATGGGTCTACAAATGATTTGTTAATTTGTATGCACTTGATGGAGGATTAGCTAATGGATATTATTATTTTTATTGTTTAAGGGTGGGTTTTGGTCCACATGTTGGGGATTGTTAAATGAAGAAAGTAATGGAGAGGTAACTAAATAAGTTAAAATTTGACTAGTTTCTATAATTGGGAAATGAATTCATTGTGTTGGGAATGTCTACAAGTTTCCATTTCTACTTATTATATGAGTCATGGTTTTGATTGGAATATTTTAAAAGATCTTGTTCATGAGTGGAACTTGAATTTGGGGGTACTTTCTCTATTTTAACATAGCTATGTACTTATTCTATTCTTAGTGTAAAATCCTCATATTTAGGTTGATGTACTTCATCATTTGGTTTTTAATATTTTGAAAATACACAAGCAGATCATAAGATAACTTGTCATCAAGGGTAGGGTTTTATGAACCCCTACTTTATGTATACTTAGGCATGTTTGAATTGATAATATTCATCTTAAATCAAAATAAGATGTTCAAATTGATTTTTATTGGAATACATGTAAAGCCTTTTCTTATCAATTCAAATTAGATTTTTAGATTTGAAAAATGTATTTAAGTTAATTTTTACTTTGGTGTGATATTGGATGTCTCTTGGTCAATGTGGAATGTTTGATTAGACTTGTCAATGTAAATGCTAAAGTAGAATGTTTCTCAATTCAAATTTCACAAAGTTTTGAAATGTTAAACATGTTTTGCACAAGGATGTGTGCTTATAAAGTGATTTTTGAAAATTTAAATGTTGAAGTCTTGAATATTTAAAATATTCAGATTTTTGACTTAGGTATGTTTGATTTAAAAAGTTGACTTTTCAAAGTTTGACTTATTTTAAACTTTGATTTTGAACCTAGGAAGTTTAACCCTTTATTTGACTTTGTGCAACCATAGATGTTTGACTTAAGTTGAATTATTTTCAAGGTTGACTTTGAATTTGAACATATTTGACTTTAATTTTAAAAAACTTGACCTTGATTTGCAATAGAGTTGACGTGAAATGTTTGACTTGATTTCAAAGGCTTAACTTGAGAAGTTTGACATTTTGAAAATTTTTAAATTTGAAATTAATTTGATTTGACTTGTAAAAGAGTTTTGAATTGATTTGAGAGTTGAATTTTGTTGACTTGGGATGTTTGACTGATTCATAAAGAATGACTAATTTGGATTCAAATTAGAATTGGATTTGGTTCAAAATGAACCTAATTTGGATTTGATTTCAAATGGGTAGCATAATTGTACACTATGAATAGGGTATCATTTCAATTGGATAACATGACATTTATAAGGGGATAAGAAAGACCTAGAATTTGAGTAGTGTAATGCCTTATCATGAATATGTATAATGAGATGTGATAAGGTTTTGGCTTAGGCCAATTTTGATTTTTTAATATGTAAGGTATAAAATGTAACAAAAAACTATGAAAATAAACAATCAGTGACACAAATATAATACAATCCATGTTTTAGTGGTAAAAAGGGTGTGCAACACAACTAAGCCCATGTATCTACCTCACAAGAAGTGGGAATAGATTAATCTCTTAACCCTCAATTTAAAATAATATGTCATAAAATCTTGGTGTAAGTTAGTATCCCTCACACTAAAAATCATTTATGGCTGAAAGGTCTTAATCTAAAATTTTGATAAGGCTTTCTAAATGGTCCCCAATATACTTCTTGGTACGTAGGGTTCAAAATATTCTCAAAGAAGAAAAAATAATGGATATTTCATGTGAGTATTAGGCCCATTTGTGACCACTTTAAATGTGATATCTCAGTTAATTACTATTAGAAATTTAAACTATGAGGGTGATGTATAATAGCTTAGCATAACAGATAAACCCCTTATTTTCACAAAACCCTTTACGAGGAATTTTTGCTATAATTTAGTGATAAATTTCCTCAATTTATATCCCCTGTCAAAGTATAGGGTTGGTATGTATAGTGGGGTATGAAATTCAATTTATCATTTCATACAAACTTCTGGATGGTGATGAATTCCATCTATCACAACCAAAATAAAATATAAGTTTCAATATTTATGATCTTTAAGATCCCATAAGTGTGCAAGAGGAGAGCATACTCTAGTTCCATTTTGGGAAAAAATTAATAGTAACCTATGTGATTTTGATCACCCAAGGTCCCATAAGTGGTGAATGGGAAATCATATGCATGATAAGCCACCCAAAAAAAATAAATAAAAAAAATACGCAAGTAATGAAAACACAAGTATTTTTTTAGATTACAAAATTCAAATGTTGGTCCATTTTATGCACTAAAATAAAATGTGTTTTTTAAAATATGTTTGTTTATAAAATAACCACTTATTTAACAAATAAACCTATAGAAAAACAAAGTAGTGTTTGAGGTGTGTGTTGACAATGAAAATTATTATGTTAATAAATCAACCCTTTTTCCTATCATAAAGGTCAAGATGGAATCAAACCAATTTAATTGTAGGGGATCTAAGGATTAATAATTGATCCTAAGATGTGTATAGAGGTTTTTAAATAATTCTAGGAATAAATCAACGAATTAAACATTGAATTATCCATCATTACATTAAAAAAATTAGATACTTCTTTAATAATAAAATCAAAATCAGATTTTAAAGATATATTATAACCTATCCAATAGAGTAAATATTATGAAAGAGGAAATCTATTTAAGTAAAAATCTTTGATCCATATAGTTTCTTATCAATCACTTAATTCTACAAGTTCTAAATCAAACTAAAAGAAACCAAATGAAATAAACTAAATGACAAATACAATAAATGAAAGTGAAAACTGAATTAAAAAATAGAAACTAAAACTATGATACTCAGTTGACACTATCAACTAAATACAAAACTAAATAAGGAACTAAGAATGAAATAAAGAAAATAAATGAATTTCTCTAATGATATAATCAACTTCTATCTAAAACAAAATAAAAAAATAACGGAAATTAATAAATAGACCTGCATGAAATCTAATAACAAGAAAAGATAATCTAAAAGACTAAGTAATAAATAGGCAGTAACAATTAATACTAAAAAGATAAATAAATGTGAATAAGTAATGAATCTAAAGTAAATAAAAATGAAATTATAATTTAAAAAAAATTTATTTAATCATGAAGGTAAATAATTAATATTAAAAAAAAGAATTAAAATAATATATCCAAAAAAATCAAAGTTTAATTGTAACAAAAATAAATAGAAATCTAATTAAAATAAGAAATTATGATACTTGGAACAAGAATCAACTTAGAAGTGTAAAATATATAAATTTATTAATAAACAAATTAAATTGGCATGATTACAAACATAATATTCAAAAGAGAATCAAATTACAATCAATTGATTAATAATTTACTGTAAATTATGAGGTATTCATCATTATTTGGGTCAGGTACATAAATTTATGCATATATGATCACATATCTATAATCATCAAATGCTATTAATGCCTGATAGTATTTAAATAATTATTTATGAATAAATCAAGAAACTTTTATATACCTATGTTATTCAAGCATATGTGATGACACATACTCTCTTAGAAACAAATTCACAAGATTATTAATCAAGCGACCAATCTGTTATATTAAGACTATTGTAAATGAATATGGGTTATTCAAATATGAGTTGAAAATAATCATTCATTTATAGTTTAAATCTTCATAAGAGACTTATTCTAATGATATTTGATAGTTTTTAATAAGATTCAATAACCTAAAATAGATCTCCTCTTTATGAACCCCATGCCTTCACTTAGCTTCTAAGGACTGGTAGGCTTCTTAGGGGATAAAACCATTGAATATGAAAATTATGATTATTCACACACCCCAACCTTTTTTAAAGTTTATTTACACTTTATCAATCTCAACTAACTTAGTTACAAAGGTTCAACAAGTTACTTTACTTCAAAATGCACTTTTGCCCAACTTGGTTTACAAAGCCTAATAAGCCTATTTATTACTTGAGTACCTTTTTAAGAATTTGAAACACTAAAAAAAGGTTATTATTTTTTAAATTACTTATACACATTTCATATAACCATTCCAAACTTAAAACAATTCAACTTTGATCTTGAAATGATTCATAAATCACAATTCCTTAAAACCATTTTAAGAAACTAATAAGCCTAAAAGGCCTAGAAGAAGGGTTTTGTCTTTAACTTAGTATAAAATTAATTATATATATTTTTTGAGATTTATTCAATCATATATAATTTATTTCATGATAAATTTCAAGTTTTTTTTACTTAGAAGGTCTCTAACTCACTCAAGAAATAAAATAGGGTTCTTAAACTAGACTATTAGGCCAATATGTAAACTATGTTTTAGATGTGTCTTATTTAATACTGATAAAAATGGTATGGATAATTATTTAAATATTTACACACTTATAGACATTAAACAAAAATTTCATTTATTTTTACTCGATATCCTGAGAGATATTCAACTTACAGTGCTTCTAAAACATTGGCTTTTCTTGTTTTGATAGGTTTGATGAACTCAATAAAAAATAACTCATGTGAGATTATGTATAAGTATGAAACTTTTTAATAATTTTATTAACACCCTAAAACACATCCATACCAAATTTTATATCATTTTTACATTTAAAACTCAAAATATGGAGTTTTCTCTATTGAAACCCTTGACAGGGTCAACAAGAGGCCGATAGCACTATAAAATCTCTAAGTTTCACAATTTTGATTGTTTTAAAAAAATTCAAATTGGAATAGGACTGTATGGATGTATTTAAACTTAAAAAATAATTTTTATCTCTTTTAAAATCATTTAATGTGTGAAAATGAAGATTCATTAAGACTATTTCACATAAAACCCTCTCCATAATGCAATTTCAAAACCTACCTTCTATATACAACCACATATATGAAAAATAAAACCAATAATTAATCAAAAATAGATCATTAAAATCTGTATAAACATGATAAATATTATGGAAACCTTATTTTATTCATTAATTTCTTTCAATCTTCTCTGAGCCTTGTAAAATTGACCTACAAGCCACTCCAACTTCACCTTCTTAACATATTAATTCCTCATCAATCTCCTTCTCTCCACATATGAATAGTTTTATAATGTTATTATTGATAGTTTTTAACCCTAAATTTCCTCAACTGATCCATAAGTATAGTTTTGCTGATGATAAAGATGACCTAAGTCTTCTCAACAACCTTTTCAACATAAAATATGTTTGTCTTCCTTCTTCAATGTAGAATCTTCCTTTCTAGATAGTGATGAGGTGGTATTCCATATTTATATATGATTAAAATACTTTTATATCATGATATTGAACTCCTAGGATCATTATACAAGGTTCCATGCCATTTGGGACTAGTCATAAGGCTTGCAAGACTTCGTTTACAATTCAAATATTATATGAGGTTTTGGAGGGAAAACCTCTACAAGCAAATAAAAGTGTCTACATAAAATTTTAAAGGTTGGGACATCTTTACATGATTGAAACAAAATAAATTATACTTTATAAGAACTAAAATACCCTTTACAATATCAAATATGACATACCATGGATATAGTCCCATTTAACTTGCCTTATTGACTCATATTGAGTATTGTTGTTCAAAATTCACATAACTAAGTTGATGCTCCTGCATTAATATTAATTTACCATTAGAGAATGCATTTATTGATCTATCTTCAATTGATTATTCTATCTCATATATATTTGTAGAGAAGAAGAAAAGATGGAAAACTTTCAAACTTATAAGAACTCTTAATACATGTGTGTTTCTCCCTTTCATTATGTATCTTCAATCTCTATAAATTAACTCTCTTTGAAGAAGTTATAAATCAAGTTGCAAATAAATTTATATTTTGGTTCACTTAAATTTAATTGAATTTTATATTAGTTAGTTTACTTATATGTTTATAAATTTTTAACTTAATTTTATAATTTGACTTTAACAAATTACAAGTTATTAAATAATAAATTAGATCAAATTATATATTCTAATGGGTGGGGGGGGGGGGGGGTGATTTTACTTATTTATACATCAATTCAAATGATCATTTATCTAAGCATACACTAAATAATCAATAAATGATAACATATAAAATAAATTAAAACTCTTAACACTAATATTCTATAAATAGTATTTATCCACTAATGACCAAAATTAAATAAGCTATAATATGTTGATTTTATTTTCTAATAAGAGAATTTACTACTGCTATGAAAAATAAACATATCATCACCAAAATTTATCTATCCACAAACGTAAAAATGTAAAACACCACAACAAAATGTTTTAATGTATCAACATAATAACAAAAAATACATCAAATGAAAAACCAAGTAACTCAAAATCATTGTTAGAAACCAAATATATTAATGGATCACCCTTATATTTTTGGTACTCAGTGTACTCCATTGAAGTAATAGGTAACTCATTCATAGTCGCATCTCCCCAGTTTCCATCAATCTATAACTTTATTTACTTAAGTACACGAGTCACCAAGGGATGATCTATAGGTATTATATCATGCTTCCTATTAGAAGAGGCATATTTATCAAGTATAGGAAAAGAAGGCCTAGTAATTAGTGCTAAAGAAGGATTCTTAACAATAAACTTAGGGTTCAGTCTAGGGATACTTTCAGGCTGAGTGGGCGAAGGAACATGATGCAAAATAAATTCAATGGTAGTGTGCATCCATTGGGAATATTCACTTGGAATACCTCTTCCATAAGGATGAGGTATCCAAAGGGATCTCTTAAAACCTCTATATGTACCATGAAAATTTAATTAATATGAAGGAATATTATCAAGAAAATTCTATAAAATGGGGTCAAGTAAATCAAAGTGAATTAAAACATGGTTTCCATTATTTAAAGGCTGATAAATTTTGTTAGGAACCCTATACCCATGAACATTCCTTCCAATAATTTTACCCCATGAAGGAGTACCTCCACTATGTATGTCATTGTTTCCTCCCCATACTTTATCACTGAATCGTGGGAGTTTGGAGTTCACCCTAACATACTATTTGAAATAATTTCACAATAAGAACTCAAAACTCAAACGTATATAGTCACATATCATAAATTATTAACATATTTTTATTCATTCACATTTATTCAAAAAAACTAAGATCCATCAAAACGCATGAAAAAACACTGAATCATCTAAATACTGCCATTACTTGCAAGTTTCAATAAAATAACCGAATGTAAATTTTGAGGTCAAAGTGACTTTATCTTCCAAAATTAAATTTGAATCATTTTTATATAAATCATACCATTATTATTATAAAATTAAAAAAACTAAGGTTGTTCACTACAACAGATAAAAACCTTAACCACTAAAATATCATTGATCACATACAACACAAATTTCAACATGCAACTTTAATAACTTGTCAATCAAAACTTGTCTAAATTTGAATACACAAACTCTTATAAAAATCATATGAGATATAATTAAATGAGAATGTCCTAAAAATCATACAAATTATATGATTATATGAATATAAAAGAATCATTTGTGTATAAATAAACAAAACCTTGCATCATAAAACTACCACCCAAAACTTTGTTTCCACACAAAATATGGAAAGCTACCCTCAAATTTGATAATTTTATCAACTTGAATAATTCTCAAAATAACTCAAAAGTATAAATCAATGAATTATTTTCATAATAACCTTTGATACTCAATGTCTCAAATGGATATAGGCCATATCTCAAATTCATGTAAAATATCTACCATATGGCTTTCAAAATAGTCAACTCTTTAGTTTATAATACTTATTTTCATAGATCAAAAAAACCAAATTGATATTTATGACTAATGAACACATTGATATCAAATTCATGTATTTTATAGACATTAAATGTGAATTATATATCACTTCAATCTTTTACACTTTGAAAATACCTATCTTAGTTGTACCCTTCAGTTTTAAGACCTTCCCATTACCAAAAGGCTTGAATTCACTATTTCTTTGTGATAAATTGATTATATGTCAGTCCCACCACTATTATTCTGATGGCCAAGCCTTCTATTCTTTGTAAAATGCTATAAACCTAATGATTATCCTTCTATATGAGTTTTAGACCTATACCTACTTTCTAGCTTTCTAGACACTTGTGTCCCAATGAGATGCCTAGGTCGATGCTAGTGTCCATTTTCAAACTAAGTGTCCAATGCCCAAAAGTCATCCAATTTTAAAATTAAATGTATCTTAAATGTCAGCATATGTTATTTAGTGAAATATATGTTAGAGGTACAATCATTGAGAGGGGGGGTGAATCAATGAGCCCAAATAATCCAACTTAAATTTTGATCTTTGAAAAAAATTAATCAATTACCACAAGTAATCATGAAGCATACACAACATTCACATAAATGAGCAAGAGAGATAATGCAAGATCAATCACATAACAAATGACATACGTGGGAAACAATCTTAGGGGAGAAAACCCACTGTAACCTGCCATTAGACTACTATCCTATAAAAACAAAATTTAATTTAGACCATCTACAAATGATCAAGGAACTACAATCCATATTTAGTGAGACTGTAATCCCACAAGGTACTACCACACCTGTATAGATGAGTTTAAATAACAACCAAACCTTTTAACAAGTTTCACCTTGTAAGGAGGCTATAACCACCTTAGCTATTGAACTACCACAACACCTATGAACACATCCACCTCTAAATTCATGTCTACAACACTTGATGATGGACTTCTATTTATCACTCTTCACCTTCATTCACACTCAATCCATAAGAACACTATACTACCAACATAATTATGACTAACTAGGTCATACAAATAGTATTAAAACTGATCTTCGATTAAACACATCCTTAGGGAACTATACCCCTCCTTTTCTCTATATAACACACACAATAATCTCTCCAATCGCTCCTTAGTCTCCCAATTTCAAAGTCTAAAACCCATCATCTTTGGTTTCATTATTTATAGAGAAATCTTGATAATCACTAAATTGATCAGCCATTAGGCATGCCTTATCCCTTAAGGTACCTCTCACACAAAGACACAACTCAATAAATATTCATAGGTCGACCATAGCATCTATGGGTCACCCTTAAGGAACTATACCTTTTAATAAGGCCCTTATAGCCCTTATTGGTCTCATGTGAACCCATTTACTCCATTATCACTCCCTTGAGTAAAATAAGAACATAATACCACTTTTATATACATGGGCCCACTCCTTATGTCCTCTTCAACATCCTCAAATGATCATAGTCAACTTAGCTCACCTCTGTGTATGCTCAAACAACTTAAACATAGACCTTACACATAGGAACACCATTAAAAAACATACAGTCAACATATTAAGCATTTTTCATAATCAAGATAGATTAATCACACATATAAAATTGATATAGATAATCCTCATGGAGTATATAGCACTCCCCAATAGCCAAGTCACCATGAGACATTAAAACTGCATCAAAACAAGCTTGAATATCCTTCTAGGGTCACTTGAAAAATAAACACAAACACACAATCAAATTATAGGCTCAATATATTTGAAATTAATCACTTTCAAATATTCAAATTAGGTTAATTACATGTACAATGGAGTCTTATTCATCTTTTCTTTTTATAACACTAGTAAATTTGACTTCTATCGAAAGATATGGATGAAATACAAAGCACTAGTTTTTCCTATGTTAAATTCAAATATTTGAATAGCAACCATCATAGTTAACCTTAGAAAAAATGCTCAAATCTCATGAACTCTTAGCTCAGATCAAATACACACCATCAATCTTGTTCGATCTTTAACATATAGTCTACCAATGTTAGATGTTAAACCTCTATCACTTTGACCTCATATCTTGTAATCTTGAAATGTTGATTCAATGTGCTCTATTGATCTCTTTGGATCAATAAAGTATTTAATGATAAATGATCACCACTAAATAAATTTTTATGAATTACCTCTCATCATTGGATCATTATCCTATAGGTTTTCTCAAATTTTAAACATCATGCACATATCTTCATCTTGATACCTCATGACTTTTTAGAGCAATGCGCACCATTGATCTTGCTCAAAATTTAACTCTTTAAAAAAAAATTTAAGTATGGGAACACTTTAAATATGCCTAAGTAGCCATTTTTTCACCTCAATAATTTATTTTGTGCTTACTCACATAATCTCAAACTTGGACTAGATCATCTCGTCATATTGGAGAATCCAATCATGTGACATACGTCTCCTAAAACCTTTGTGCATGTGAGATATAATACTATTAAATTTCATTCTCAAAAACTTTTGTCACAGATCCAACCATGTAAAAACCTACTAGAGAGTCCAAATTTTAGCAAGCATAATTTTATTACACTCTATCACGTGATCTCAAATTTAGCACAAATCATCTATGCTCAAAATTGAATAAACCCATATGATCAGTTTCTCTTGACACCTTCACACATGCAAGATATAACATCATAAAAAATTATCACTTGGATCTTTATTGCCTTATGAAAATTTGGCTAAGTATGGAAAAACACAATCAAACTGCTTGGGAGCCCAACTTTACATATGCATATCTTTTGATGTGTTACATCATATGATCTAAAAATTAGCACAAATAAACTAGGTCCAAAACTAAACAAACCAATATGATAAATTTCTCCTAAAATGTCCACATGTATGATATATTCCATCATAAAAATACTTATCTCTTTCCATCCATATTGCAAATTTGTCTAATTATGGAAAAACACATTCAAACTGCGTTGAAACCTAACTTTACATATGCATATCTTTTGACGTGATATATCACATGATCTAAAAATTAGAAAAAATAAAATAGGTTAAAAAATAAAAAAAACCATAAGATCATATTCTCTTTAAATTTACACATGTGTGATATATTCCATCATCAAACTAATTACTCAGCTCATTTTATCCATATTGCAAATTTGGCTATGGGAAAAGAATGAATTTTGACTGAAAAGACAACTTTGTACCCTCATATATTTGACCATGATTCGATACATGACTTGAGATATAGTGTATAACAACTAGGGAATATAGTGATCACAACCATATGACCAAATCCCCTTGACTCATTCACATGTGGTAATGATGACATCATCAAACTACCTACTCAGATTTTTTTCCACTGGACACAAAGTGTCTAGATGAAAACTATGAACAACCAAATGAATTACACTTATGAACACAAGCTCTCAAATTTATGATAAAATATTAGGTACCTATTTCAAATACTCCTATCACCATACACATCCCTAAACATCTCTAAATAGTCAACACTGAAGATCAACCAGCGATACATAAAGTACACTAGAATAAGCATATTGCACACTTTGTCATTGTCACATAGACTATCAAGGCACTTAATCCACTCACTAGATAACCTATATGACATCACCATTAAATATTCATAAAAACTCTCCAAAAATCTCCCCATTTTTCATTGATGTCAACAACCATCATATACAACAATATACAACTCACCTTCTCTCTCTTTAAAGCACTCCTACAACAAGAACTTTCTCCCCAATAGGAGCTTTATCCCCCTTTGACACAATGACAAAGTGGGCATAAAATTATATTTAGGACCTAAAAATACTATAAAATGGTAAAATACCATCTTATAAAGATGATATAAATTCCCCCTTACCTTGAGCCTACTTTAACTTGTCTTGACAACATCCTCTTGCAACATGCCAACACTCTCTTCAATCAAACGCTGCAACCAATGAAGAAATAACACACAAAACCATATAAATATTGATGGAACACATCAAGAAAAATATAATATTGAATCCTACTAATAACTCTGATTAATTTCACCTTTTGAGCATCTTCAGATCTCCACACACCATGATAAACCACCATGCAGGCTCACCAACCTTCTTTCTCAATACACTTCCATGACCACCAACTCTATATATGCATTATAAAAAATATAAAACATGAAATGAAATAACCTAAGAACATAAATTTAAATACTCATACCTTTCTCTTTTGGAGAGACTGAACAAAAAAACACTCTTCTTCAAACTAGGCATGTTTAGCCTTCTTGTAACCCTACCTGAACCTTGCAAAGCCCATAATTTTTAGTAGACACATATTTAGGACCTAAAACTCCATATCTAGAGTACTACCATATGCCACCTCAATAAAACTAATTTTCATTACCAAAATCATCCTTTTCAATAAACTTCCTTCACAAACCTACTAGCCAATTAGCCCTCCATAATGATAAAAACTTGAATAATTTGAGAACCACAAACCTTAAAATATATGTGAATATTGATTTGACCACCCATTTGGCCTATTAAATATATTAAGAATCTCCAAACCTTAAATCATAAGGAAAAAAACTTTTCTAATATATCCCAAAACCCTATAATCTCAAAACAAGTAGGGTCAACAAACCTCCTTCTAGTCAATGCACACCTATGAAACTACTTGCACACTTGGAGACACCCATAACACACGTCTAGACCAATATTTTATATTCCACACTATTAGTAACCTTGAATTATTATAAATCATTTTAGGACTTACAAGATTTTAAGCCAAAAATTGAAAAAATTGAGAGCACTAAAAAATCTTCAATTGGCACATACATACCTTTGAACCTCAAAAACACCTAGATAAGACCATAAATAAATGCACAGAACTTAATGAAAACTAAATTCTTCTTTACATTTGCATTAATCTCATTAATCCACTTAGAACTGCCCATTCTGGCTCTATACGACAACTCCTTCATAAACCTCTGAAACAAGCTCATGAACCTGTTGCTCCCCCTTAATAAAATACATTCTCTGATTGGAATTATTATCTTGAGCACACAAACATGCTTCTCCACTAAAAGGAGTCTCTTAAGAAGCATATATAGAGACACCTTTTATACCTCAATGCTCTAAAACAAAAAAAAAATCATTATATTCCATTTTCTCCTTACTCATCTAATATTTGTAGTTATTTTTCTTCTTCTTATTTAACTTAGGAGAAATAAATTCATCCAATACAACATTATCCTTTTATTTTATGATTGAATTGAAAATACATGGAGACAACATAGATTCATTACATACCTTTTTATCTAAAGAATCTTCCTTGCATCTTGTAACCTCAATATTAGGCATAGATAATTGATGTTATTTACATGATATATGCTCAGCAACAACAAGATGTTCACTTGTATCCATACATACCTCAGGGCTAGCCTCAATCAACACCTTGGTCTTTTCCTTGAGCTTGATTTCTTCATTCTCAACATGAGCAGATAGTGAGACTTCTTGGTACTCTTCAACTTATAAATCATTATCCACCATATCAAATAGATTAATTTGACCTATAGTCTCATCATTACTCACATTTTCACCTTTGGATTTCATGTGTTAACTTGTCTTCTTTCATAAACTCTAGGATTCTGATTGAATCTATTTTGTCTTATAGGCCTTTGCTTTCAGAACCTAGCATTGTGACCTCTTTGTTTACAATTGTATCATACCATACCTTTTACAAGAAACATATCTTACCTTACCTTATTTGGATAGAAATATATAATGTGTCCTATGTCATGACAAACAAAATAACCTCCTCTTTTTGAAGAGGACTCACCTTGTCTAATCTTATGTGAAAAATGGTTTACAAAGTGTCCCACATCAAGACAATTAAATCACTTGATTCTATTGACACCTTTTGACTGATGACCCCTATCATAGTCCCATAAAAATTAATTTCTAATAGGCCTCTTAACCTCTCTATCCCTATGACCAAATTGATTACATGTATAATATTAATCATTGAATCTTGCATACCTCATGGCATTTGGTTGTCTGATCTGATTTGTCTTTACTCCATGAACACCTTCATTCCTTGTTTGATGATTTGTCTTTGAAGTATGATTGTATTGGTTCACATTAGTCTTAATATTATATTGAGTTATAGTCTTTTGTTCTTCTTCATATCCAAGATCAATTCTATCACTATCATTTTTTTAACCACTCAAAATATTATCTAGTTCACATGATCTCTTATAAAATCTCAGAAATGTCTTCACCTTACTAGCTATCTTTTCTATCTCAGATTTTAAAGATTCATTTTCAAAAACATACCTTGAACATTCATCTTCTTTCACTTTTAGGATTGTAGATAGAATTTATAATTGATAACTGAGATGCTTGATCATATCTTCATGATCTTTGGTGTCTTAATTAAATCCTTGCTCATACACATTGAATTTATCATCATAGTTTTTGAGCTTAGATTTCATCTTCTTGTTGATCTTTTTCTTTATCTTCAGTTCTTCAAGAGCATTCATCAAAATAGTTTCATAGTCCACCTCTATTCATCATCATCTAAATCACTCCAAATAGACTCCTTATGATGTGAGAAACTTCCTTCCTTAGCCATGAATAGGGCTTCATCTTTAGTAGGACCATCCTCTTCATGATCATATTTTGAATCATTGTCTTCACTCTTTTCTGATGATCTACAATCTTCTTTGGTATAAAGATTCTTCTTTTTCTTGAAGGATATCTTCTTGTTATTTTACTTTCTAAATCCTTTCTTCCTGTATGTCTTCTTATCTTCATCTTGTCCTTCACCATTATATTCACCATATTTATTCTCATTCTTATGAGGTCACTTTTGAGAAAAATGTCCAATCTCTCCACATTTAAAAAATTTGAAGGGTAGTTTACCATTATAATTTCTGAAGCCAGTGTTCAATTTCTTACTAATCAAAGAAATTAGTTCATCATCATCAACATCAGCTATGTCATCCTCTTTAGATTCCTTACCTTGGAAATTCTTCTTAGTCTTCATATTTATCTTGAATGCAACTTCCTTCTTTGGTGGTATATCATCATTCTTCCTCAACTCATAGTTAATAAGGGTGTCATGTAATTGATCCATCTTCAACTAAGTAAGGTCATGACTCTCTTCTGTAGTAGATACTTTGAGATTAAACTTAGGGGATAGATACCTTAATACATTTTTAACAAAAGTAGTCTCCTTAATATTATCTCCAAGACCTTTCATGATATTCACAATCTCATCAACTCTCTATAGAAAGGATGCCATAGTATCATCTTCATTCATATTGAGAATTTAAAATTGCCTTATGTGAGTCTGAAACTTAGAAATATTAACCTTTGAATCTCCCTAAAAAATATTATTCAATTTATCCCATATTTCCTTGGCATAAGTGTAATGAATTACTTTGGTGAACTCAATTTTTGTAAGACCATAAGTGATGTAATTAATTACCTTAGAGTCATTCTCAAAAAACTTTTTTATAACACTAGATGGAGGAATAGCAGGAGCAACATAACCATCCAAAACTGATTACCATACATCAAACCCTATGGAAATAATGTATGTATTCATCTTAATACTCCAAAATACATAATTAGATATATTAAACATAGGTGCTTTCTTAGTAGAGAAACCACCTTGCATATTCTGACTAGACATTGTACCTTAGATCACCTTCAAGTTGTCAAGCCTTTACCAAAGGACCTCAATCTGATACCAATTATTAGAGGTATGCTCATTGAGATGGGGGGGGTGAATTAGTGAGACCAAATAATCCAAATTAAATTATTATCTTTACAAACACTTAATTAGTTAACACAAGCAATCATGAAGCATACATAAAATTCACATCAATGATCAAGAGAGATAATGCAAGATCAATCACATAACACATGACATACATGGGAAACCCTCTTGGGGAGAAAACCCACTGGACTCTATAATTTGACTATTGTATTTTAAAAATAATATCTAATTTAGACCATCTAAAAATTATCAAGGAAATACAATCCCTATTTAGTGAGACTCTAATCTCACAATGTGCTACCACACCTATCTAGTTGAGTTGCAATAATAACCAGACCTTTTAGCAAGTTTTACCCTCTAAGGTGGATAAAACCACCTTATATTTTGAGATTCCATAAAAATACATATTTTCACTTGGATTTTCACTCTTTGAGGAGATTCCTAAGCTCTCCTCATCCAAGTGGCACAATAGAAACACCTCTAGGCTTGTGGGTAGCCTAAGGATGAGGATAATCTCTAGATAGGGCTAGCTCCCTTGATGTACCACTTTGGATTGCTATTAAACCTAAAATTTAGAGGTAAAAAGGGAGAGATAAAAATGAAAGAAAACTATCTTAAGGGAGGTGATACACCAAATATATTGATGACTTCCAACCAACTGCATGTTACACATGAAATCAAGGGACAAATTGAACATACTTTCCTTCAATCTACATCTTCTCACATCAATGTTACATTGTGAGGTTATGGATGAATGTGAAAATCTAGGAGGAATAGAAAAGAGGACTTGAATGGAATGAATGAAAATAATAACTCCTCAATCCTTGACATTTCATAGAACACTTCACATGCCCTACAAGAAGAAGCTTTCTAATTGTAAATAGGGTGAAAGAATGAGACAACACTCTAAGGAGTCCATAGTCTTCACTAATCAAGATTCATCATCTTAGTAAAAAAAACTTATTAAAATTAATGAATATGTAAAAATAAATAGTCTTATTGATCAAATAGTATGAAAATGAGTAGGACTTCACCATACTTAGGAGGAACATAGATTATAATGGCCAAATGGCTAGTTCTTATAGAACTTGAGAGAAGGAGGAGAAGAGAGAAATCCAAGGGTCACAAGGACACTTTTAAAGCTAAAAAAATTAGTTTATTATGCATGAAAAATGATGTGGGATGAACCATGTCAGGTAAAAAAATCCCAAGTGTCCATCTAAGTCATCAAACTGTTTCAAAGTGGCATGAAATTCCCTTAACTGGCTCAGAAAAAATACCTTGATGATTAGCCCTATTTTAAAGTAAAAAAAATATTAGGTATATGTATGATGATTTTAATGAATGGTAAGGGTTGAATTCATTCCTATCCATGCATTGGTTGTAGGCTTGGTCATCTAGAACCTTCCCAAAATGATCTATCATCATCTACAGTTCAAAAAACTCCTCATTCATGGACTTTTCACACTTGGCCTCAAATTTGGATTTATTTTTCCATGAAAATATATGGGATGGAGTTTATGACACCTATAAATACCCTCCATGGCCTTAGAAGCATCATGGACACCTTAAAATCTCCTCACTTGAAGATTGCCACACATCTCACTATCTTGTCCATTGTCAATTTTGACTAGCTAAGATGAGAGCTATTATTTAGACAATAGTTTTTTATTGGAATTAAATGACCATAGGGAGTTATTAAAAATCATAATATTCCCTCCAAACTTGATTTCATCTTTAGAATCCTCTTGTATTCTACATAATGCACAAAATTGTCAAGAAAAGCCTATTTTGTACCCTATCCATAAAAATTTGTATAGCTAAAAAATATGGGAAGGATATTGAGTGAATAATATGAAATTTATATTAGGTTTCATGGTCAAACTATTCCATTAGATCAAATATCCAACACCATTTCTACAAACTGGTCTTGATTGAGGGTTTATAAGGGTTTTAGCTTGTTTTCATTCTTAAGGTTTGTTCATAAAAACTTGACGTTCAACCTAAAAACAAATTTAAAAAAAATTATTTTCAATGACTTTGATAACACCTCCAAACTTACTTAACCCCCATGTAAATCTTCAAGAGGGATGTGAGCTTTCAAAATTCTCCTATCGAGCTTGTTTTCTTGTTCCTTGTAGGTCTGAGTTGGTTTCTGAGCCAAAATGGCTTCCTCAGGGTTTATTTTACATCTAAATAGTTTTAAAACATCTATTATGTCCCCATATACATGATGAAATTCATGGGAATTCTCACCTAATGATATAATTATGAATGACCCTCATTTGGCCTTAGGATTAAACCTTGCCTAATAGGCTTGACTGTACATTAGAGCTTATAATGAATTTTGATGGTTTTACTTGCCTCTAAATGGATCAAACACCTATCATATGATCCCAAAAACATTTCACAATAAATTATAAATTCCACCTATATCTATAATTGAAGGTGACCTCTTTTTTGGACTTTAGGCATAACCATGCCTCATGAGCCTGTTTGCACTTTTGAGGGTTCAAGGTACCCTATTTGGTTTCATACTTATGTGAGGTATTTATAATGTTTTTAAATTTTTTTTATATATTTAAAAACCTTTCTTTAATATTTACCCAACTCTCGGTCTCATCTTTTGTCATTGCTTCTCAAATATACCAGTTTTTGCTTGAATGGGAGTGCCCTCTATCTGAGACAAAATAAAGGGTAATTACATTATTTTATTAGACAAGATGAATTTTTAAAAGGTATCTCCAAGTTTTAAGTATTCTCTCCAAAAAAATTTAACATTTGGTCTTGTTTCTTACCATTTCAACTCCTAAAAAACCCAAACAAACTATATGAAGAAACACTCTGAGTAGGGTTCTTATGGAAACTATGTATTGCATTTGAAGGGTCTTTCTATGCCTGATATCTAATGTATTAGAGTGTATAATATATATAAAAAATTTAAATAAAGTGTTATAATCAATTCATCACCCTCATCTTCTTTTCTTCTTTATGCTCTTTGACCAGTCCAAACTATTTGTACAAAATTTTGACTGTGTCATTTTTATAACATCACACCTATAGGTGTATTTATATGGGTTAGGTAGTGAAACATTGAGATATTACTATTGAGACATTTAAATGTTAATTTATCATCTTATAATGAATTATGTTCACCTTTTATAAGCTCAAAGATCATTTTGACACCATACTTTGCTCATTGTCTGATTAGTGTCACAACTGATTGTGTCCTAGCTTTAAAGAGGTGCAATATTGGGGTTACTTGAATGATTTATGCCTTAAATACAAGAAATAATATTTAATATATCCTTCCAAAAAAAATTCATATACACTCTTAACCAAATCTCACCTTGGGTTTGAAAAAAACTTCAAAAATAGTCATAGGCAGTTGACTGTGTATCACTTGCAGAATAGGGGGTTTCACCTATAGATGAATATTTGTATTTTGACTTTGAATTTGAATTAAATTTAATAATATAACTCATTTAATTCATTTATATTTGTATTTTAAACTACTAATATGATATTTCCATGCTTGAACTTCACTTCATGGATGGGCTAAAAACTAGGATCTATTGTAGGTGAATGCTCAAAAAGTGGACAGCTGTAGGTTGGTATGGTTTTAGAAGACCATCAATTTTTATCATTAAGATACTTGAAACCTTGAGAAATATTCCAATAATCCTTTCAAACCATGAATATAACATAAAATTCATGTATTCAATAAATGAAACTCTTTTCAAACTTGAACTCCATATTGGTTTTAGGTGCATCTTTTGAGGCCTATGTACGGACTATAGGTGCTATAGGAAGCAAAAAACAATGTGTTATATTCATTTTGATGATATTTTGAGTCAAATATGTTACTTGAACTAACTGAAACCATTCCTATATGTTGGCATGGTTTATAACTAAAAATTTGGGTGGAGAGGTCACTTTTGGGCCAAACTTGTAGGTTTCACTATTTGCAATTAGTGCATAAAAATACAATTTTAGGTCCTTCAAAAAATGATTTCCATTTCTCATCTTCCCATCAAACTTGGTAGGGATATTGTCCTATATAGAGAATTAAATTTATCACACAAATATGCATCATAAGTTCTTTCAACCATGTCATAAGCTATTTAAAAAAAACTCATGGGACTCTTTTTTCACCTTTTAGGGATTGTGTCTCTAAAAACACAGTCACCATAGAATCATGATTTCTTACCCAAATTTATCAATATATATTATAAAAATGGATAACATGATATATAAATCATTTAAATACTTCATTAATGTATTAAAATCATTTAAAACCTCTCTTATATGGATTCTTAGACTCTATGATAAAGCCACCTGTAGGTAGGCATTTTCCACACAGGTAATAAATCTGAATTTGGGAAATGAGCATGTTTTATAACCTCTTATTAATATTAAAATCTTTATAAAAACCTACCAATGTAATCATTTAATTTTTAATAACCTTACATAGATTAAATTATCTTTTCCAACAATAAATCCTCCTTAAGAGCACCTATAGGTGTATATTAAGTTGCTTATAGGCAGGCAGTGAGTTGAAGGTTCATGTGTCCAAGGAATCTACCTACATAGTGGATTTATCACCTTTTTTTTGGTTATCATATGAAAAATCAAGTTGTTTCAATTATCTATACAAGTTTCACACTTCCTTTTCAATGTTTAACCCCCTTGAAGGCACCTAGCTAACTGGTATGACAACCATATAACAAGGCTGGTTGTATGTGTTCTATGACTGCCCTCTCATGGAGATTACTTGGAGAATAACCTGAAATTAAATGAGATAAAATAAAATTTTAATAAATTATAATAGAATTATAAAAACACCCTAGAGCCATTTCAAGCATGAAAATCTAGAAGATGGTGAAAAACTACCATCAACATAGAAAAATGCTTCCTCTTTCAAATTTGAGCTAATTGACTCATCCAAACACTTTAAAAAATGAAAATAATAATGGAAATAATTTTATAAGATATAAAAAAATTCCTTGGAGTCAAAATCACTAATTGGCTTATATGAAATTACCAAAAATGGAGCAAAACCTATAGGGTGCACAAAACAACTAGCAAAAGAAGACAATCAAATTCATGAGGATGGTTCATGACACAAAGGAAAAAATTATTCAAAATAATTATGTTTAAATTAATTTATATTAGTTTAATAAAACCTCATATAAGTATTTGACTTGAAACCTCTTCAACTGTCCATACTAAGTAAAAACTTGAAGGTCACTTCTGCATGTCTAGGAAAACAAAGGTGGAGCAGAATAGTTTTGGGACAAGAATGGAACTTGAAAAGAAAATAAAACATTAGGATGAGTGTGGAGAAGATTAAGGTAAATTACATGAGATTTTACCATGTGTCACACTTCCCCATGGGTCGTACAAATGTCATTTTCTTTTCCTTTCTTAATAAAATTAACTTTTCTTTTGATGATCCTACCACTTTTCAGTTATGTCAGTTGATTAAGACCTATAAGGACACATGGGATGTGAAATAACATTTATGAAAATTCACACTTCCCAAGAAACCTATACAACTCATTAAATTCTCAATTTTGACCCCTAAAATGACTCAAAAAGACATGTTGGCTAATAAAATTAATGAACAAGGCTGATATAAAATTGAATAATATTAAATGACCTATGATATACCTTATGAATAAACATTAAACCCCATAAAACACTTAAAACTAAAATTTTTACCCATGGGGGTCCCAATTTAACCTAAAGGTCAAATTTGGTCAACAAATTGGTGACTCATAGGGATAATATGCTTGTTATACTAACTAGACCAATAGCTTTATTAGTCCATTGGGTTTAGGAGACAACTAAAGTATGATTAAAAAAATAAGAATATTACCATTGACTACAAGATTTGATCAAGACAAGACCAATGATTACATCAACCACACACAAAAAAGACACATACAAAGTAAAAATAACCACACATGTGCTTCATGAGCACTTATGAAACACACACACTAAATTGAACAAACCAACTCAAACACTAACTAACCTAAGATGAGAAATTATTCTTCGATCAAATGGGAAGTTTGAAACTCTTCTTGAATCATGAAATGAAGGAATGAATGAGGCATATATCCTTTTGTCCTTTATCATTGATGCTTCCCACTTTTTCATGATGTTTGACAACTTCATTGGCATAATGTTCATTGAAAACCAGGTAGCTTCAAATAGGGTGGCTATAGAAATGAACTCTTCTTGAATCCAAACAACCTAAACCTTATCATGTGGATATTCAATTACAACCTCAATCTTAATTTCCATAGGGCTCTCAATAAGATTGGGTCTCATCTCAACTATAAGTTCTTCTAGATCATCAAGGAGTTTTGCATACTATATCCAATCTTGATCATTGTCCTTCATGGAGGATCCTTTATTCACCTTGTAATGTACTTGACCCTCAACTTGGAAAATCTCTTTAAGCTCTTGAAATAACTTAATTTTAAGTTACCAATCATCCTTGTCCTATTTATTATCTAAAACCACTACATCTTCAATCATCTCTTCTTGATGTGTGATGTCATCAAACTGATGTTCTTCAATTTCTAATGCATTTGATAGTGATTTAAGATAAGGATGAGGTATTGGGTCATCTTTAAGAACAACATATTGTACATTGGTCTGAAGAAAGTTTTCTTAGGCTACAACCTCTTTGGGAAAGACTTGAAATTATTCTCCATCCATAGTAGCACATTCATCTTCATAATTGAGATGATCATCCACAACCTTTTGATCAGATGTAGAGTATTATTCAAGGGCTGAAAGATATTCCATCTCCTTATCCTTCATGGTGATGCCAAGACTAGGCATATTGAAATCATGTGACCTATCCCAATGAGGCTGCAAGGAAGGTATGCTTTCTTCAAGCAAGAGTTCTCTTTCCTTATCAACTAGCTACTCCTCTTTAGTTTTACATACCACAAGTCCATCAAGGCAAATGGTGATGGGGTGAGGATAAGATGAAATAGTTGGTGGAGGAGGCACATATAAATCAAAATCAGATTGAGAGTGAAATGTGGGGGGCTCTTTTAGAAGCTCTTGGGGAAGGGGAGGCAAACCTTGGACTAAAACAACTTTATTTTCTTCCTTCCTATTGACCAAATTTTAATTTTAGTCAAATTGGGTCAACCCATACATTTATAAACTTTTATAAGATTTTACTTGTCTTATGGGGTATCATATTGTTCTATAGATCTTATACATCTTACTTATCCTTCATCTAGCCTTAGTCTAAGCCCATTCTCCTTGTACTAGTCTATTCAAACAAAGTCAAAGTTGGTAAACCCTAGTAAAACATATTAAAAGGATTGAATTTTGATAAAAATGTTCTAATGTGGTATTTTTTATGTTCACAAGTCATTAATTTATCCTTTACCATGTTTCATATGTCAAATATACCTTTTGGCCACATTTTTGGCTTATTTAATGACTTGTATAGACTTTTCAAAGAGAAAATTTGTCACCAAGAGATATTTCAATGTGGAGGAGGTAAATATATATTAGGGGGCAATTAGAGTCAGTGCAAGGATCAATTATGTGCATAAAGAGGTAGTTTCTCCTTGATTTTAGGCGCTTTTTGGCACTTGTACAGACTTAGTAAGCTCATTTTAAGGTAAAAATTTGAGTTATGTACCTTTTCACCTCCCTAAAGTCATTTCCATGATTTTTTTCTAAGATAAGTCCAAAAATTTTATCTGTAACTTTTGTTTCTTCCTTCTTGTCTTTGCAAGCCAAGAAGGGTCAATTTCAAATGCTTGGTGTAGGTCGTATAGTTGGAGTTGAGAGGACTAATTTTGGGGAATGAAAGTAATATAAGTCTATTTAAAATTAATGGTTGGAAGTTTGGATTCCATATCTTATCATTTATAAATCATCACTTAGACTCCAAATAACTTTTTTATGGACTTTCATCTAAGAGGGGTCCCTATTTGAGATAGTTTCAGGATAGTTTGCTTTGTTTTGACAAGTTTGATGGTTTCATATGTTGTATAATTCATCACCACAAGTTTTCCCATTAGATTCTTGGTTTTATATTTTCATGAGCTTAATAAGCCTCTTCTAAGCTTGTGTATGCTTGTGGACTAGTCCGTGTTGCACTTACAATCATCTTATATGCCTTAAAAAGTGAAATTCATGTTGAAAATAGATTATTTCACTTGTTTCATATATTTTATGGTGTGAGGATGTTTTTAATTTTTTTGGATTGGTTCTAAACTCTTTTGGAACCTTGAAACCATGCATCTTATTCACATTGTGCTTCTCTGCCCACCCTTTTCACTATTAGGTAGGTGATGTCCATGTAGAGGAGGGTGTTTGAAGTTGATTTAAAGTTTTTTTGGTTATTTAAAAATACATTTGGGATGTTAAGAGACCTTTAACATACATATCACTACCCAATTTCCCTTCTTTGTCTCACATACAATCAAATGCATATCTTCAAGTGTTATTTGTAGATCTATAGAGGATGTACAGAGGAATGGTGGATAGGATGTGATGTTCATGAAGAGTGTGAGTTTTATGATATCCTAGTAGCATTTTAAAATACCAAATTTTAGTCACTTGGTGTTGAAAAACCATAAAAAAGAAAGAGGACTGAGTTTTGGCCTGTTGTCCTAATTTTGTCAAAATAAAGCTCCTAGATCTTTTGAAATGTTTTTTCAACAATGAAGTTTTAAATTTTTTTCACTGATTATTCATTATAATTGTATCCCTATCCATGTAAAATATGTGTACCAAGTTTAAAATAATGGTAACAAGTGGAGAGGATATTCAAAAGCCTCAAAGATACCCTCAAACACACTAAAGGTTTTAGTAATGTCTATAAGTCTAAAGGGAAAATGACCTTTTGACACCCTAAGGAGGTAAAAAAGGAAAAATACCATGAATTATATGGTTCAAAATATAAAATAGTTTCCATGGTATAAAATATAAATTAGAGAAGGTGGTATTTTGTATTGGTGACCTCACACACTCACTGTCTATACATATGCTTGGAAAATACACCTACAATTGAGAGCAAACAATGGTCTAAGAGATAGGTATTGGTGGTAGTTTAATTCAATAAAGGTAGTTATAAAGTGAAGGGAAGAAATTTTTATCATAAAACCTAAATTAAATCTCCTTCACATCAACCAAGATCAGTTGGATCCACACAACACCTACAGGTAGGGACAAGTTGACTGTGACAGTAGACATGGCAGACAATAACCTTCTTTTAATGCCTAACTGGTGTTTTGAGAATATCAATACGTGAATACTAGTTAAAGTTCATACATTTACATAAAATATAATCCAATGAATAATCCTTGGAATATCTAACACTAATTACAAATAGTCTGTTGTAACCTATAGTAGATAGGAGAAGAAGAGAAATTGTCACAATCAATCAAGTGAACATGCTGCCTTGAGAATACAAGAATGGGAAAAGGGTTTATGGTAATAAAAGATGTAAATGAGTATTGGATACACATAAAACATTATTTTTACACCTTAAACATATCCAAACCAATGCATGACAAGCCTACACCAAGGTTAACATGCACCTTTTCTTAGTCAAAAGGTAGTGAGTTAGGAATGAGGTTTTCTTGGTGTTAAGAAGGACTGTGTTTGGGAAGTGTGACATAGAAAAGATAGATAGGGGATATTGATATATTTTAAACACTATTTTATTCATTTTTCATGGAAAATAATTTACAAGTGTCCATGTTCAAGGAAAACCCAGTCAGCTCTTAAGGTACCCTACAGATAGTGTGCACTCCAAAAGTCTACCTAAGAGATCGAGCAGTTTGAATATCTAAATCTTGGATTTAGGTGCAAAAATTTTCCATATAGCATCATGGTGACATTTAAAATCACTTTCAATTTTTTTTTGATTAATAAAAAGGGGAACATGCCCCTATTCTATCTTAGAGATAGATCACTTTGCCTTTGCACCCAAGATCGCATTTTTGGAATATGTGCTGAGATGTTGGAGTAGAAGGTGTGGGATAATTTTAATAGAGTATGATGAGTTTTATTAAATATATAAAAAAAATTAAAATGTGTTATACGAGTATTTAATCCTAATAAATTATATTCATGCATGAGGGAAACCCTTAGGCCTAGAAGCCAAATTGAGGGTCATATGCATCTTCAACCTTGTCAAAGATTTCCACTTGGCCAATTCATGATTGTAGAGGTATAATTGATGATTAAAATCCATAATAGGGAAAATTAATCCATCAAAGGGGCATGTTGATTCCAAATCTATAAGTAGGTCTAGTATACCTAATCTAGGCCTAGCATCTAAAGAAGAGTTGTATCACTTTTGGGGCTAAGTAGGATTTGAACCTAGTTGAAACATGTGACTAAAATGTGGATATATGTATTTCAACCTTTATTTTGTGGGAAATCCACCAAAATACCATTTTTGTGCTTAAGATGTATTTAGACCCTACAAACTATACATGAAGAACACAAATGACCCTCTTGAGATGTTGGTATCTCCCATGATGCTTTGCATGAAAATATAGGATGATTGGAGATGTTAGGGAGGAATCTTAAGATTCCTTTAATGAAATTTGTTTATGATTTGGATGTGTAGCCTTTATGAATAAAGGCTAAGGCCAAAAAAATACTAAAACCCTAAAAAACCCTTACTATAGACCTAATTGGGAAGAGAAGGAAATTGGAGTATCCAAATGTAGTGGAAAGGCCACGAGAATTTTGGAACTTGAAGAAGACTCTCTCAGGCTACCTGCAATGCTAATTTGTTGTACAGACCTATATGGATGGGGTCATAATAAGGATTTATTTGAAAATTTTGTGTGTTTTTTAGTCATGGAGAATTTTCAAGGGATGCAATAAATTTTAGGATAAATATTGGGACTTTTTATAAGTCCTCATGTCCATATATTAAACCATCCAATATCCTAAGTTTATTTCCTACCTTTTTCATCTCAACCAGTCTAGTGGACAGATTATGAACACTTAGAAAAAAGTGGTGAAATTCCATTTGAGAAGGTTTTTAAGGCTTCATTCTAGATCATAATGACTTGGAAACCCTTGAAACATGTCATAACTCCTTGTGCATGGATCAAATTGTATAATTGGAAAGGTTTTGGGTGCCAAGTGTGAGAGGTGCATGAGACAGAGGCATTTTGGGACTGTTAGAGATGATTGTACATGGCCAAAAGAATAAGAATGATTACGGGATAATCTAATGCATGTGAGGGATTTTTATAAACCCAAAATATTTATATCCATCATCAGACCTGACCCTATGTAGTGGTGAGGAATTTTTGTGAAGGAAAATCATAAAGGAATTTTTTTTTTTGCAAGGAAAAGAGTTTTTTGGCCACTTTGCAAGAGTTTGATGATTTGAGATGACACTTGTAGCTCTTGATATTACATGGATCACCCCATATATCTATTATATGTAAAAATAACTAATATTTTTATTTTTATAAGTGTCTCTATGGCTCTTGAGCTACTCTTTCTATATCTCTTCTCACAATTTCTATAAATTCTATCCTTTTTGGCTATTATATGGATCTCTCCACCTAGGTATGGTGAAGCCCTGCCAAATTTTTTGCTTGAGACAATAAATATAGTTGTTTTTAAATCATTCAATATTTAACTAATTGTATATAATGGTTTTTGGTCTTGTTCAAGTGTATTTTGGTTTACCTTCACATGTTACTCTTCTTAGTACCTTGTGTGTTTTAAAATCTCTCTTTTGTAGATCAACAAGAAGTGTCTAATTAGATTGTAGGTATAGTGAGTAGTCTATTCAATAATGTTTATTATAATTCCTATTTTATAATTCCTCCTAACCTATTTTATCTTTAAGACCCCATGCTTGAAATATTGATGTGAAATAGAAGATTATCATTGGATGAAGTGTATGTGCAAACTTCTTGGTTCCAAGTGCATGTTATATGGTGTGAGTAGAGAAATTATTTGGCGTATCACCTAAAATATATTATATTTAATTTTAGATATATTTATCCATTTTCATTCCCCCAAGTGTTAATAGTAATATTGAGATATAGTGATGCATCAAGGGAAACTAGCCCCTAATCTAGAGATCCACCTCACATTTCCTAACCCACAGCCCTGAGGTGGTTCCATTGTGCCACTTGAATGATAAGAGATTTTTAATCTCATCATTGGGTGAAAGTTCAAGTGACAAAACTTCCACTTGACAATCACTTCATTCACATCTAATTTAACTTGAGGACTCTCTTGAGGAAGGGTGGATGGGGTGTGTTTAGGCATAAGATCTTCTTTTGGGTCTAAACCTTCCATCACACCTTGACTTAGAAATTTCATCTTTGCCTCTAATTATTCAATCTGATTGGATATATTTTCTTGTAAAAGTTTATCTTGAATTTCATAGGCATAATCATAAGATGAGGAGTATAAGAGGGATGCCATGGAGAATAAGAGGTCTCTTGAAGAAGGGTGGGAGGAACTTGGATAAGATCAAGTTTTTCTTCAACTTCACATTATTTATCTAGGATTTTATCCTCATTATTTCCCCCATGATTCCAATACCTTACTTCAGCTTAGGATAATAGGATTAGAAGTCTTCTCTTGAGGTGGTGATACAATTTGAAGAGTGGATGAAGTATTCAAGAAACTTAGAATCTCCACCTTGTCTCCAACTTGGAATGGCATATCTAGAGGTCTCTCCTTGAGATGGGGATGTAATGTGAGAGGTAAATTTGGAATTAAAATCCAATTCCTTTACTACTAACATGGAATACTGTATATGCATATTATCCAACTCAATCTTCCTATCAAGATTAGCTTCAAACACAAAGTTTCTCCTTTCAACTCTCTCCTCCAACTGAGTTGAAAAAGGATGACTTTGGTATCCTTGATTGGACTCATGAGTAGGGATAAAATATGGATAATAGGAAACTTTGGAAAGTGGATATGAAGGCTGATAGGTTTGGTGAGGTTGACTTTCATGATTTTTTAGCCTATCCTCTAAGGAAGAGACCAAATCAATCACATCAAACATCTCACTTGTAAGCCTTTACCAATTGGCTCTCTCAATAGGTGCCCACTCTCTTTTGAAAAAATATAATGCATATCTCACCTTATGGATAAAATGAATAGGACTCACTTGACCACATCCCCTTAGAGTATCAAGCTCTAACATGTACCTCTTATAGCCCAAAAGTGTTTGTTTGAAGGTGGAAGTGGATTGACTTGAGAAGTGACTAGGTTGACTAGGAACAAGATATGGAGAAGGTTGATTTTAGGATTAATATAAATCATGAAAAGGATAGTTATAGGACTAATGAAACTCATAACAAGTATATTTATAGTCACACCAATTTTGATTAAGAACTTGTTCTTATTGATAGGGAATGACACAAGCTTCAAATGTCTCACCAACTTATATAGAACAAAACTCAACACCAAAGTCAGCCATGAAACTTAATTAAAAGTAAGAAAACAAAGGAAAATGATACCAAAAAACTTAAAAGGATAACATGTGATAATTTAATAGTTGATATAGCTTTGGAGTTGCCATTGATGCTTGAATATATGCCTCCAAAGGCTGATTATTGAAAGATAACACCAAAAATCTTCCAACCTCTTGGGCCAAAAGTCCCACCAAGCATGCCAAAAACTATTGTCACTTGGATTTTCACACTTTGATTAGAATCATAATCTCTCCTCATATAAGTGACATAATGGAAACACCTATAGGCTTGTGGGTAGCCTAAGGATGAGGTAAATCTCTAGATAGGGCTATCTCCCATGATGTACCAGTTTAGATTGCTAATACACCTAAACTTTGGGGGTGAAAAGGGAGAGAGAAAACTAAAAAAAAACTATCTTAAGGGGGGTGATACACTAAATTAGATGATGACTTACAACTAGTAATATGTTACACATGAGAACAAAGGAATAACCAAACATACATTCCTTCAATCTACATCTTCTCACATTAATGTTACTTAATGAGGTTATGGATGAATGTGAAAATCTAGGAGGACTAGAAAAGAGGCCTTGAATGGAACTAATGAAAATAATAACTCACTAAATCCTTGAAATTTCTTAGAACCCTTCATATGCCCTACAAGAAGAAGCTTTCCAACAACAAATATAGTGAAAGAACGAGATAACATGCTAAGGAATACATAATCTTCACTAAGAAAGATTCATAATCCAATTAAAAAATACTTATGAATAGTAATTAAGAGGAAAAAATTAGTATTATTATTGATATAATGGTATGCAAATGATCAAGGCTTCACCATACTCAAGAGGAACATGGATTACAATGGATAAAATGGCTAGTTCTTATAGAACTTGAGAGAGACGAGAAGAGAGAAGTCCGAGGGTCAAAAATACATTTTTAAAGATGATAAAATTAGTTACTTATTCATGATAAAATTATTTGAGATTAAAAATTCAAGGTACAGAAGCCAAAGTGTCCATCCAAATCATCAAACTCTTACAAAGTGGCATGAAATTCCCTTAACTGGCTCAGAAAAACTACCTTCATGATTAGCCCTATTTTAATGTCCAAAAATTGATCAAGGATATGTATTATGATTGAAATTAATATTAATTATTTAATTCATTCCTATACATGCATTGGTTGAAGGCTTGGTCATTTATAACCTTCCCAAAATGAGCCATCATCATTTGTAGTCCAAAAAAATCCTCATTCATGCACCTTACATACTTGGCCTCAAATTTGGATTTATTTTTCAATAAAAATATATTTAATGGAGTGTATAAGACCTATAAAAACCATAAATTTACTTATAAGCTTTAGGTACACCTTAAACTCTCCTCACTTTAAGATCTCTACCCTTTTCACTAGCTTGTCCACTATGTCAGTTTTGAATGGCTGAGATGAGAGCTATTTTTTGGACACATATGAGTTTTTTATTGTAATTAAATGAAAAATATGGAGTTATTAAAATTCATAATATTACCTCCAAACTTTGTTTCATCTTCAAAATCCTCATGTAGCCTACACAATGCATAAAACTATCAAGCAAATCTTGATTTGTACCCTATCCATACAAGTCCATACATCTAAAAAATATGGGAAGAATATTGAGTGATTAATATACAATTTAAAATAGTTTTCATGGTCAAAATATTCCATTATATTAGATATAAAACTCCATTTATCCAAATTGGTCTTGACTAAGGGTTTGCAAGGGTTTTCTTGTTTCCATTCTTAAGGTTCGTTCATAAAAACTTGATGTAAAACCTACAAAAAAATTTCATAAAAATTATTTTAAAGGACCATTATAACACCTCAAAACTTATTTTTCCCCCATACAAAGCTTCAAGAGGGATGTGAGCTTTCAAAATTCTCCTATCGAGCTTGTTTTCTAAGCCAAAAATGGATTCTTTAGGGTTTCATTTTCATATCAATAGTTTTAACACATATATTAAGTTCCCATATACATTATACAATTAATGTAAATGCTCACCTCATACTATAATTGTGAATGACCCCTCATTTGGTATTAGGCTTAAACCTTACCTAATAGGCTTGACTACACCTTAGAGATCAGAATGACTTTTGATAGTTTTCATTGCCTAAAAATGGCTCAAAAACCTATAATATGATCCCAAAAACATTTCACAATCAACTATATATTCTACCTATATCTAGAATTCAAAGTGACCTCTTTTTTGGCCTTTAGGCATAGCCATGCCTCATGAGCCTGTTTGCACTTTTGAGGGTCCAAGGCACCCTATTTGGTTTCATACTTATGTGATTTATTTATCATTTTTTTAAAAGTTATTTAAATATTTATAAACCTTTCTTAAAATTTTCCCAAACTCTTTATCTCATCTTTTTTCATTGCTTCTCAAATATGCCAGTTTCTGCTTGAAGGGGAGTACCCTCTATTTGAGAAAAAATAGAGGGTAATTCTCATATTTTATTAGATAAGCTGAATTTTTAAAAGGAATATATAATTTTTAAGTATTTTATCCAAAAAAATTGAGCCTTTGGTTAGGTCTCTTACCCTTACAACTCCTAAAAAATGCAAACAGACTATATGAAGAAACACTGTGTGTAGGGTTCTTTATGGAAACTATATATTGAATTTGAGAGGGTATTTATATGATTTATATATAGTATATGAGAGTTTATAAAATATTTAATAACCTTAAATAAGGTGTTTTAACTAGTTCATCACCATCATCTTCTTTTCTTCTTTAAGCTCCTTGACTGGTCCAAACTATTTGTACAAAATTTTGACTATGTTGTCTTTAGAAAATCACATCTATAGGTGTATTTGTATGGGTTAGGTAGTGAAACAGTGAGATATTCCTATAGATAATTTTAATGGTAATTTATCATATTATCAGGACCTATTTTCACATTTTATAGGATCAAACATCATTTTGACACCATACTTTGCTCACTGTCTGATTAGTGTCATAGCTAACTCTATCCTTGCTTTGAATAGGTGGCATCTTGGGTCTACTTGAATTATTTAGACATTAAATACAATGAATAAGATTTAATATATCCTTATAAAATTAAATTCATGTATACTCTTAACCAACTCTCTCCTTAGGTTTGAAAAAATCTTCAAAAATAGTCATAGGCAGTTGACTGTGTGTCACTTACAGAACAAGGGGTTTCACCTGTAGATGAAGATTTTTATTTTCAAATTGAATTTATGTTCAATTTAATCATATAAATATTTTAATTCATTTATATTTGTCCTTTAAACTACTAATATTATAATTCCATGCTTGAAATTAACTTCATGGATGGGCTAAAAACCAGGATTTGTTGTAGGTGAATGCTCAAAAAGTGGACACTTGTAGGTTGGTATGGGTTTGGAAGATCATCAATTTTTCTCATTAAGATAATTAAAAAATTTATAAATATTCCAATCATCCTTTCAAACCATGAACATAACCTAATATTAATATATGAAATAAAGGAAACTCTTTTCAAACTTGAACTCTATATTGGCTATAGGTGCATCTTTTCAAGCTTGTGTATAGACTATAGGTGATATAAGAAGTAAGAAATAATGAGTTATCTTCATTTTGATTATATTTTGAGTCTTATATATTCCTTGAACCAATTTAAACCATTCCTATATGTTTTCATGGTTTATAACTACAAATTTGTTAGGTTGTGGAACTAAAAGCTTCACTGATGCAAGCAGGGAAGGAGGTTGCGAAGGGTTGTAGAGTGTTACTGTCACCAGCGTCGGTCAGGCCAACTGATGTTGGCAGGATAAGGCAAGAGAGCAACCAACATCAGTCAGAAGTCGGCTAGCGTCGGCACCCCCAGGTAGACAAGGACCGATGTCGGTCACCTGTGTGGTTTGAACTGCAGATGTTACAGGTAGTTAGCTAATGAATCAAGTGTTTGCATGTCAAGAGCCAATTTTAGACTAAGATCTATGGATCTAATTATTGTAATTAGGTTTATAATTATTGTTTGCATGAGATCTATTTAAGAGACTCATTAGTTGTATTGTAAACTAGTGCTAGAGAGTAAGAGAGCATATAAGCTCCTTCAGAGAGAAGAGAGCAATGGTGTGTTCCTCCTAGTGCCATAGTACCAAGTGTGGGTGCTAGATTGGAGAATCAGTAGGGTTCTTCATGTATGTATGATCTTGGTCATCAGGTGAGCATGGCTATGATAGGAGATCTACATGGGTAAGTAAGATCATTGATTTGCAGGTGTATGTGTGTGCAAGGTCAAGGTTCACAGGTGTACAGAACCAGATTGATTTGCAGGTGTGCAAGATCAGATAAGACAACAACACAATAGGGAATAAAATCAGGTGGGATCTACTTGGAGTATGTGTGTGTACTTGTGGAGTGCGTGGAGTACTTGTGGAGTGCATGGAGCACAGGTGTAAGGTGAACACCAACTCTATGTTTGAGTTGGGTGTTGGGACCTAAGGGAGAGAGCTTTGAGGGAAGATTTACTTTTTATGCCCTAGAGGTGTGGGAGCCCTAGAGGTGTGTAAGGAAGAAGAACTGTGGCAACCTTCTTTATTGTATTTCCTTCTGAAAGAGTTTTAATACAAGTTGTGTATTGTCTCTCATATCATGTGTTATTTCTGAATTCTAGTTACTTGTGTATTTTGGTTTATTTCCGCATATTAAGTTGCTTGGTAATCAATTGTGTGCTTCTGGTTATTTATCCCAACACATGGTATCAGAGCCTTGGTTGTAGGTTCAGAGCTTGATACCAACACATGGTATCAGAGCTAAGGTTGCAGGGAGCAGGCTTTGTGTTTGGTTACAGGTCACTCTCAGGGGTTTCTGATCGAGTGGGAGTAGAGTAATGGCAGATCAAAGTAAGCTAAGAATGGAGGAGTTAAAAAGCACAGATGGTCACTTACGATCCTATGGAAAGAAAGAGCAGGGAAAATAATATTGTTGGTTGGTAGTAGATCAGCATGAAGGAACTGAAGATGCAGATGTTATAGGTGTTATTGCACAGGATGCTTTGGGAGGTTTCTTGGATAAAGTTGAATCTTGGATAACAGGTTATGTTGCCTCTTTCCATGCAGCCCTAGGGAGAGGAGCTGGTGAGCCTTACCAAAGTATTGGCAAAGGGGAAGTGAAGTTGAAATTGCAGGCGGCCAACACATGGGTGTTGAAGGAGGTCATGCAGGTCCCAGGTTTGGAGATATGGCTAATTTCTTCAGAAATGTTGGGTGATGAAAGATGCATGAGAACTCTCACAGCAGATGCACTTGAATTAGTTGGTGGTAAGAAAATAGGTACTCTTTATCTACTTGTTTATATTACTGATTCTTCTTTTATTGTGGATACGTGGCTTCGTAGGCTTGGTCACATGAGTAGGAAGGAGATGCATGTTCTTAAGTAGAAGATTGATATATTTGATAGGCTTAAGAACTAGAAAGCCTTGGTGTTTATGGAGGAGATGGCAGACAGAGACTAGTGGATGGGGCTGGATACTTCTGAGTAGGGCAGTTTGGACATGGGACTTGATTCAAAGGAGCTCATGGGTAAAAATTCATCACTTACAAGAAAACACAGGTATCGACGTTGGTAGGAAAATTGATGTCAGCAGTAGGTAAGACTGACGTCGGTCACGAGGACCGACGTCAGCAGCATGAGGACACTGACATCGATAGGGTTGGTAGTCAGGACAGGCACATGGAACTGATGTCAGTTGGATGCAGACTGTGTGGTGACCGAGGTCGGTTATTGTAATGGATTTTGGGTGGACATCGAGCTGTCAAGGAGTCTCAAATGCCCATATGGAGGACTAAAGATGGTAAGTAAGCCTCAAATTCATTGTTCCTCTTCTTTATACTAGTTGCTAACTGCAGAGCAGGAAGGATCTAGGAAACAGTGGAAGCATGGCATGGAGAGATTGCAGAACCAAGTGGGAGATTTGGTAGGGTTGCCAGCCAGATGAAAGCATAGAGATGAATGGATACCTTAGTTGAAGAATAGAGAGAATGGATGTGTGAGATGGAAGACCAGGGCATATGGTCTTGAGGAAGCTGCAGGATAGTGGTACATGTTTTGACAGTGGGATGACAAAGCATGACTTTAGTCAATGTCAGGGTAACTACTGTGGTTTGTCTTACTAGGTGGATGATGATTGCAACATCATGTTGTTGCTGTATGTGGATGGTATGTTTGCTAGTAGGTTTGTACATATAGGGTTTTGTTGAGCTAAGTGTAAGATTAGTTTAGTGGTTTGCTATGAAGAGTTTGGAGCAGTGAAATTCTTTGGCATGGGGGACATGGGAGATCACAGGTTGATTTTGTCTTAAGTGGGAGCTGATGTGAATTAGGTGTTGGTGAGGTTCATTATGTAGGATGCAGAATCAGAGCACACTAAGGGCTAGACAGTTCAGTGTCTGAAATCACATGAGGTCTGGTATAGGCTTGAGCTTTCCCAAGCAGTGGTTGTTGTCAGAGAGTTAGGAGCTAATTTAGAGAAGTGGGTTCTTAGGTATTTGAGAGGGACTAGTAGTAGGGATTCATGCTATTCAGGGCCAGGACTTCACTACATGGATTTGTAGATGCGGATGCGGTAGGGTACTCAGATGACAGGAGGTACATCATAGGTTGTGTGGTGGGTTGTCTTCAAGATTGATCTTAAAGAGGGATACAAGCTAGTAAATAGATTAGATAGGGTACATGTATAGGTACAGTGCAGCTGTTTATCTCCAAGTGGGAGATTGTTAGGTTGTGGAACTAAAAGCTTCACTGATGCAAGCAGGGAAGGAGGTTGCGAAGGGTTGTGGAGTGTTACTGTCACTGGCATCGGTCAGACCAACCAATGTCGGTAGGATAAGGTAGGAGAGTAATCGATGTCGATCACAAGTCAGCCGGCGTCGGCACCCCCAGGTAGACAGGGACCAACGTCGGTCACCCGTGTGGTTCAGAATACAGATGTTACGGGCAGTTAGCTAATGAACCAAGTGTTTACATGTCAAGATCCAATTTTAGACTGAGAGCTGTGGATCTAATTATTGTAATTAGGTGTCTAATTATTGTTTACATGAGATCTATTTAAGAGACTCATTGGTTGTATTGTAAACTAGTGCTAGAGAGTAAGAGAGCATATAAGCTCCTTTAGAGAGAAGAGAGAAATGGTGTGTTCCTCCTAGTGCCACAGTACCAAGTGTGGGTGCTAGATTGGAGAATCAGCAGGGTTCTTCATGTATGTATGATCTTGGTCATCAGGTGAGCATGGCTACGATAGGAGATCTGCATGGGTAAGTAAGATCATTGATTTACAGGTGTATGTGTGTGCAAGGTCAAGGTTCACAAGTGTGCAGAACTAGATTGATTTATAGGTGTGCAAGATCAGATAGGATAGCAACACAATAGGGAGCAAAATTAGGTGGGATCTACTTGGAGTATGTGTGTGTACTTGTGGAGTGCGTGGAGTACTTGTGGAGTGTGTGGAGCACAGGTGTAAGGTGAACACCAACTCTGTGTTTGAGTTGGGTGTTGGGACCTAAGGGAGAGAGATTTGAGGGAAGATTTACTATTTATGCCCTAGAGGTGTGGGAGCCATAGAGGTGTGTAAGGAAGAAGAACTGTGGCAGCCTTCTTTTTTGTATTTCCTTCTGAAAGAGTTTTAATACAAGTTGTGTATTGTCTCTCATATCATGTGTTATTTCTGAATTCTAGTTACTTGTGTATTATGATTTATTTCTACATATTAAGTTGCTTGGTAATCAATTGTGTGCTTCCGGTTATTTATCCCAACAAAATTTGGATGGAGAGGTCACTTTTGGGCCAAACATGTAGTTTTCACTATTTGCAATTAGTGCATAAAAATACAATTTTAGGTCCTTCAAAAATTGATTTCCATTTCCCATCTTCCCCTGAAACTTGGTGGGTATCTTTTAGTATATATAGAATACAATTTATCATAAAAATATGCATCATAAGTTCTTTCAACCATGTCATAATCTATTTACAAAAATCTCATGGGATTTTGTTTTCACCTTTTAGGGATTGTGTCTCTGAAAATACAATCACCTTAGAATCATGATTTCTTACACAAACTTGTCAATATATCTTCTAAAAATGACTAACATGATCTCTAAATCACCTCAATAATTCAAGGATGGATTTAAATCATGTACAACCTCTCTTATATGGCTCCTTAGACTCTTTGATAAAGCCACCTATAGGTAGGCATTTTCCACACAGGTAGTAAATCTGAATTTGGGAAATGAGGATGTTTTATAACCTCTTATGAATCTTAAAATATTTCTCAAAAATTTAAAATTGAATAATTTAATTTTCAATGACCTTTCATAGCTTAAATTATCTTTTCTAACAATAAATCCTCCATAAGATCACCTATAGGTGCAAACTCAGTTGTTTGCAGGCATGCAATGGGTAGAAGGTTCAAGTGTTCAAGGAATATTCTTAAATAGTGTATTGGCATCCTTTTTTTTGGTGATAATATGAAAAATAATTTTTTTGGAATTCTCAAGACAAGTTTCATACTTCATTTTTAGCATTTAACCCCCTTGAAGGCACCTAGCTGACTGGCATGACAACCATATATCAGACTAGCTGTATGTGTTCTATGACTGCCCTTCATGGAGATTACTTAGAGAAGAACCTGAAATTAAATGAGATAAAATAACATTGGAAACATGATAATATAATTATAAAAACACCCTATATCCATTTCAAGCATGAAAATCTAGAACATGGTGAAAAAATGCCATCAACTTAAAAAAATGCTTCCTCTTGCAACTTTGAGCTACTTGACTCATCCAAACACTTGTAAACATGAAAATAAAAATGGTAAGAATATAATAATATATACCACATCCCTTAGAGACAACATCACCAATTAGTTCATATGGAATTATCAAATATGGAGTAAAACCTATAGGGTACACAAAATAACTGGCAAAAGAGTACAATCAACTTCATGAGGATGGTTAATGAAGAAAAGGCAACCATTATTCAAAATAATTATATGGAAAGTAATATATATGAGTGTACTATAACCTCTTAGAAAAATTTGACTTGAAACCTTTTCAGTTATCCTTACTGAACAAAAACTTAAAGGTCACTTCTGCATGTCTAGGAAAGCAAAGATGGAGTAAAATAGTTTTGGGCCAAAAATGGAACTTATATTGAAAATAAAACATTGGTATGAGTGTGGATAATATTAAGGGACATTTCATGAGATTTTTCCATGTGTCACACTTCCCCATTGGCTGTATAAGTGCCATTTTCTTTTCTTTTTTGAATAAAACTACCTTTTCTTCTAATGAACCTACCACTTTTCAACTATGTCAATTAATTAAGACATATAAGGACACATGGGACATGAAATAATGTTTTTAAAACTTCATTCTTCCCAAAAAAACCCATACAACTCATTAAATGCTCAATTTTGACCCCTAAAATGATTCAAGAGGACATGTTGGATAATAAAATTAATGACCAAGGATAATTTAACATTGAATAGCATTAAATGACCTATGATATACCTTATGACCAAACATTAAACCCTATAAAACACTTAAAACTCAAGTTTTTACCTATATTGGTCCTAATTTGACTTAAATTTTAAATTTGGTCAACAACACCTATGAACACATCCACCTTTGAACTGATATCTACAATACCTAATGATGGACTTCTACTTATCACTCTTCACCTTCACTCACACTCAATCTACAATATCACTGTACTACCAATAGAATTATGACCAATAGGTCATATAAAATTCTTAAAATTGATTTACTCTTCAACACATCCTCAGGTCATTCTACACCTCCTCTCCATAAAACACACAAAAGACTCTCTCCACTCGCTCCTTAGTCTCACACTTTCAAAGTCTAGAACCCATCATCTTTGGTTCCACTATTTATAGAGAAATATTGAGAATCAATACCTTGGTTGGACATTAGGCATGCGTTATCCCTTAAGGCATCTCTCACATGAAAACATGACTCAATAAAATCTTCATAGGTCAGCCATAGCATCTATGGGTCACCCTTAAGTAACTACACCTTTTAATAAGATCCTTGTAGACCTTATAGGTCTCATGTGAACCCATTCAATACTTTATCACTCCCTTGAGAAAAATAATAATACATGACCACTTTAAAATACATGGATCCACACCTTATATCCTCTTCAACATCTTCAAATGATCATATTCAACTTAGCTCACCTTTGTGTATGCTCAAACAACTCAAACATAGACCTTACACATAGGAACACCATTACCAAACATATAGTCAACTTATTAAGCATCATTAATACTAAGATAAATTGATCACACCTCTAAAATCCACATAAAACATCCTCATGGAGTATACAACATTCCACAATATACAAGTCATCATGAGACATCAAAACTGCATCAAAAAAAGCTCGAATATCCTTCTCAGGTCACTTATAGAATAAGCACGAACACACAGTCAAATTTTAGGCTCAATATATTTGACTGTACTCACTTTCAAATCTTAAAATTAGGATCATTAGATGTGTCATGGTTTTATCTTCATCTTTTTTTTACAACACCAACAAATTTGACTTCTATTGAAAGATATGGATGAAACACATAGTACTAGTTTTTCTAATGTTAAATTCAAATATTTGAATAACAACGGTCACATTTAACCTTAAAAAAAAATGCTCAAATCTCATGAAATATTAGCTCAGATTGAATACACACCATTGATCTTATTTGATCTTTAATAAATAGTCCACCAAAGCCAAATGTTAAACCTATGTCATTTTGACCTCATCTTGTGTAATTTCAAAATGTTGACTCAACATGCTCCATTGATCTATATAGATCAGTAGGGTCTTTAATGATCAATACTCAGCATTCAATCAACCTTTATGAATTCCTACTCTCTATTAGATCATTATCTTATACCTTTGATCAGTCATTAAACATCATGCACCTATCCTCATTTCGCTATCTCTTGACTTCTTGGAGCAATGTGCACTATTGATCTTGCTTGAGCTTTAAATATTTAAAAAATGACTATGAGAACCCTTTCAATATGCCTGAGTAGCCATTTTTTCACCTCAATAATTTTTTTTGAACTTACTCCCATGAACTCAAACTTGGACCAGATGATCTCCTCACATAGGAAAGTCTAACCATGTGACACACAACTCCCAAAACCTTCATGCATGTGAGATATAATTCTATTAAAGTGCCTTCTCAATTTTTTTTGTCATAGATCCAACCATATCAAAACCTATCTGAGAGGCCAACTTTGAGAAAGCATAACTTTTACCGCACTTCATTACATGATCTTAAATTTAGCATAAATCATCTATGCTCAAAACTTAACAAACTCATATGATCTATTTCTATTGAAGGCATGTGCAAGATATAACATCATAAAAATGATCCTTGGTTTTTTTTATTGTGTAAATTTATCTAAGTATGGAAAAACATATTCAAAATTCCTAGGAGAATAACTTTGTATATGCATATCTTTTGGCGTGCTACATCACATGATCTAAAAATTAGCACAGATAAACTAGGTCCAAAACTAAACATACCCATATGATCACCTTCTCATGAAATGATGACATGTGCAAGATATTCCATCATCAAAATATTTACTTGGATCTTTATATCCATATTGAAAATTTGGCTATGGACAAACACAATTAAATTTTCTGGGAACCCAACTTTGCATATGCATATATTTTGATGTGTTACATCACATGATCTATAAATTAGTGAAAATAAACTAGGTATAAAACTAAAAAAACTTATATGATCACCTTCTCTTGAAACATCCACATGTTTGATATATTCCATCATCAAACTACTTACTTGGCTCTTTCTATCCATATTGCAAATTTGGCTAAGTATGGCAAAACAATGAATTCTAACTGAGAAGCCAACTTTGCACACTTATATATTTGACTGTGCTTCAATTCATGACTTGAGATATGGCACATAAAAAATAGGTAATATAAGTATCACAACCATATGAACAAATACCCTTGACCCATTCACACATGGCAATGGTGATGTCATCAGACTGCCTACTTAGATTTTTTGCCACTGGACCAAAAGTGTCTAGATGAAAACTATGAATAACTAGATGAATTCCACTTGTGCACACAAGATCTCAAAGGTCAAATAATATATTATTGACCTATTTCATATGATCTAATAACCATACACATCCTTGAACATATTTAAACAATAAATAATAAAGATTAACTAACCATATATAAAGCGCAATAAAACAAACATATTGCACACTTTGTCATTATCACATAGACTATCAAGGCACTTCATCCACTCACTAGATAAACTATATGAAATAACCATGAAATCATCATGATAACTATACAACAATATATTTTCAAAATGGACACACACACACACACACACACACACACACACACACACACACACACACACACACACAAGATCAACCCTCATTCATTCCTCACCTAGAAAAGACATTGAAATCAAATAAAATCATAAGGAAACTTACCAAAATCACTCAATCAATAATTAATGTGACCAAAACTAAAATATTTATACCTATTTACATATCAATCATAGGAGTAGTATTTCCATAGGTCTAAAATACTAAAGGAACATCCCATGAACCATATTTTATAAGTTACAAGATAGGTCATTGTATGTACGTATTTATCATATATTGAATCCTTATGCACATAAAAGACAACATGTAGGGGAGAGATATATAATTATAAGTCCCTTTTTAGAGTATTATATATGTAGGTAGCACTCATTAACAAATGGGTCCTTAGGGAAGCTTGACATCGTGTGCCCACTAACCCATTTTTTCTATAGTCACTCGAAGGGTGAAGAAATAACAATTTGATCATTTGATAAAGAGTGGTATCATATATGTGTAATATAAACACACCAAAATAAAGGTGATAAAAAACCATACGGCTCTAGGTCTTCATGCCCAAAAACAATCACTATTCTATACTAGACACTTATGTCTAACTCATACACCAACATCGACACAACCATCCAAATCTAGAATAAACATCTGAGGCCATAAAGTGTAAAATTATAGAATTTGATGACTATTATAGAATCTTGATCTGGTACATTTTCATCCTATTTCATCCCATATCTACATATGCATGGTGAACTAGCTAAGTACTAATATTTTTATTTTATTGTAATTCAATTAATAATTATACTTTTTATCTTTGGCATATCTTAGTATTTAAATTTAGAATATTGTTTATTTTAGTTTAAAAATTAATTTGCATGTTATATATCTATTTATCACCTTTATACTTATTCATTTCTATATTCCTAACCCTAATGTACCCTTATACTATTCAAATTTAGGGTTAAAATTTTGGTGAACCCAATCATTGGTCTCAAAACCCTATAATTGACCTAGGGTTTCCTAATTTTTTATGATTATTGATTTTAAAATATTCAAAATCTAAAAAATATATTTCCATTCTTATTCTTATGATCAATATGGGTGCATTTATAGGCCACTTTTGCCTCCAATTTATAATTATAGTTTTAGTTTTCTATTACGATTACTTAATGAAACTTGTCATCTAATATAATAAATGAATATGCCATTATAATGAGAGTGTTTTAAAATAAAATCAATGTTTAATGTATCTTTATAACTATTTTTGTAATATAATAGAGCTGGTATCCCAACTCCAACATGAATACTCTCAACCATTTGTTCCACCTACCTCTTATTCGAGTGACAACTACCATCCCACACCCATTATTCACCCATGGATTAATATTATATTTTTTAGTCCATGTTGTCACTACAAAAAAATGAAAAGGTACACAACCTAATCCACCACCTATTAATATACAATAGGTACATCCTAAATCTAAACTTGTGATAAAAGCTAAGGATTATAAAATCATTGACTAATTAAGCAACATGAATGCTAAAATATCAACCTCAAAATTCTAAAATAATGTAATATATATAAGGATATCCTATATGAAGCATTATGTGATACCCAAGTTCCAAGTGAATTTGAACCAACTTACTTCATAGATATTATGCAAGATATAAAAAATAATGCAAAACTCATTAGCTTTAATCCAAATGATTTTCCATCCAAGGATAGTATTGACCAACATTTTCATTTTTTCCTACAAGTGAGTATTCAAAAAAAAAGGAATAAAAATAGTTCTAGTTTATATTGGATCCATGCCAAATATTTGTAGCACAAATTTCTTAACCACCACGGGCATTGATTCCAACCTTATCCAAAAATCAGTTATGCATATCAAAGGGTTTGATAATTCACATAGCCCTCTAATTAGCCAAATCACCTTGGATGTGTCATTGGAGTCAAAAATAGTTCCAACTACATTCCAAGTCATGTTCCAATCCTTATATTATAACTTAATTTTGAGTCGACCATGGATACACATAATGGAAGCCATACCATCTACATTGCATTGATGTGTAAAAATCATACATGAGGGAACCTTATTTACAATTCTTGTTGATGATGAACCTTTAAATTTTTTGAAAATTATACATTATAATATATAGGGCATATCTAAAGTGGTGCCACCCAAATAATGTTTTCCCCTTAAAAATATAAAAACTTATGAAATAGGTGGGTCAAGAACAGTGGCTCATTTACCTCCAGATACAAACAAGGCACTAACCACTAAGGTGCACATGGATGCCTATCAAGAGCAAGATAAATTAACAAAGGAATCAATAATATCAAAACCAAAAGAAAATAAAAAATTTGAGCTTCTTTTAGTAGTCAACATTGAGAAAAAATATGGTCATGTTTTAGATTAATATGAAAATAATGATGATTTAGCCCATGATATGATAGACAAGAAATTTTAAAAACTAAAATTTGATTCACTTGAGCATATTTCACATAACCTATATATATATATAGGTCCTAGCATATATAATCTAAATCCACCTTCAAAAGAAGCAAAATATAATCTAGATAAGAGAAAAAAACAAAATTGAAGATGAGCATGTAAATCCCTATTATTCCATACATCCCTCTTAGATACAAATAGTCATTAAACATTACAAATTAAAAATGAAGATACATAATTTAAATAATGTGGATGTCTCTCATAAGAATCCATAAAAAATGTTATAGATTAGAGTAAACTAGGATACTCTGGATACAATACTTTCTATGTTACTTGAACATAGGATGATATGTTTACCTCCTAATAGACATGGAATCAAAAAATAAACTTCTTCATATTATAATATTACCATATTTTAACTATCATCAAATCATTAGCCATAATGAAAATCAATGGGAGGCATTAAAAAACTAAACTCAAAAATATATGAATGCAAGACACATACAAATTATGTTCGATGAAAGAAAAAGATATATTAATTTCAAAGGTTCAAAAGAAAATAATCCTTCAAAGAAACCAATGTATGAATATTTAACTATTACTGGTAATATTAATGGGATCTATTATCAAAATTTCAAGTTTTGATAGGAACAATTGGGATAGAATTTGTAGCACCACATTTCTTCAATAGTTAGGACATAATACAATTGAATTAACACACTCTCTATTGATTCCATAATTTCATGGGTACATCCACTTACCAATTGCATGTGGACCACAAGTGGTCCCCATGATCATATGGATAATAGACTAGGAACCACATTTTACATTTAAATTTAGATAACATTGATTGGCCAATTATAATGCAACATTGAATTTTACAAATATGTGTATCACCTTTACTGTTAGGGATAAGGAGATTTGCATACACTGTGATGGATATGATCATCCTCCCCTTTTGATAGATTCTAGGAAACAACTATGCAAAATATTTAGGAGGTGAAAATACGTCACTATAAACAAAGGTTGAAAAATGTCTCAAGTGATCCTACACATTTTGATGATGAAGACTTATTACATTAGTCCTTTCAAATATTCTAAAAATACAAGAAAATTAAAATATCAAACATCCAAAAATATTTGGCATTTCCATATCTTAGTAGCTTCTTGGCATATATGTTATTGTATCCATACTGGTAGATAGATTATCATTTTTTTCTATATACACACATGTTTCACACATATTTTGAGTATGATACAAGCATACTCAAGCACATGATATATGCACATACAAATGTTGGTCCTTCTCTCTACTCATGTCATTAGTACATTGAGGGCATCCTCTTCTTTGATCATGATATACCTATATTAAATTATTATATAATCATTTCAATTTTTTGAGATTATGTACTTACACATGCCTTTATTCTATGCTTATATATTTTATAGTGTTCTTGATATGCTATGCACTTAAAGTTTTTTCTAACACATGTATACAAGGACTAGTATGATATTCTTATTTTGGTTACTTACGATTTTATTTTTTCCATTTTACACTTCCTTGAGTGTGTTACTTTCTCACTATTATCTTGCATTATATTACTTGTTTGAGTGTTTGAATATGATCCATTTCTTTTATCCCATGTGACATTGTTTGCCTATTGTGACATTTTCATATGTCATAGTTTGTTGTATATGGACATTTGAATTTGTAATTCTATACTTTATGGGCATTTGGATAAGTCATGTCTTTTTGATTATGAAACATTTGAACATGACCCTTTGTATGTGGTATCCTTAGACCATTACCTTTTGTCTTGCTTTTGAATGTTCTTATGTGTTTGATTGATTTCTTGTTGAGCTTGTATTATTACTCTCTATACGTTTTCATGATTCACACCATGCATATTAGGAATTGATGTTGTCACATACTATGTACCTCATTGCTATATTTACTTACACATGTTATTCCTATATGATTCATACACATATTATACATTTATCTTATCCTTTTGAGGTAAGGTAACTACCATTTTTTACTTCACCTCACCTCAAAATGGGGGACATATCGGTGGGGGCATGTCATAGGGACATGGCTTCCACATTTTCAAAGTTTTATATTTTAGTGGGGGCATGTAATATCGGCATGGATTTCACACTTTCATAGTTTCATATTAAATTGAGGGAATGTTATGGAAACACATTCTCCACACTTACACTAGTTATCATATTCTAAAGATTTAGTGGTGGAATGTCATAGAAACATGTCTTTCACAGTTGTAAAAATATTAAATTTGGCCAAATTTTAGTCATTTGATTTAAATACACATTTTTGGTAATATTATATACATTGGTACCTTTATTATACCTAGGTTTCTGCTTGAGACATATATGAGGTGCATATGCCATGAAAAAGAGTACACTAAAATTACAAAAATCAAATTATCTTTTAGATTTCCAATACTACTATTTACTATTATCACACCCAAGATGGAATTTTATAGAATTTATTGAGACAATACACTATAGTAGTTGGTTCAGATTTTGGCAATGTTGCGGTGATTAAATCACTTGATATTACCAATTTTATAAGTTAAAATTGATGAAGTCATATAAATTCACCATATTTATAGGATGGAGTGATTAAATCATTCACCTCACTAGATACATAGTGTGATTTTATTGGATTACTCACACTCACCATGTCATTAGTATGATTGGGTTTCATGATTGAGATGAGCTCAATGAATGTGTGGAAACTCATATTTTCACCAAGGTTAGGGTCATGGTGTCACCTCTGTGTGTGTGTGTTTTTTTAAGTTTCCAAATTGACCTAATATCAACTCCAATACTTCTTAAGAAATCATCTCTTCAAATCCAATTTATAAAAGGCAATATGGTTGTATTGATACACAGTGTATTCCTAACCTTCCTCTTTTTAAGTTCAATCATTTTAAATTATTTCAATTCCATAATATATGCACTTATAAATATACTATAACATGATCTTGGTTTTAGGTCAGTCACCAGAAAATCAATTAATTGGGAATCCCATAAAGATATGGTGTGTTACACACACCTAGATATGTATATATATTCATTTAAACTATAAATTTCATAACTAGATTAAACGGGGGAATATAGACACTAAATTTGAATTATATATCACCTCAGTCTTGTACACTTGGCAAATACGTATAATGGTTTTACCCTTCAGTTATAATATCTTCACATTATTGAAAGGCTCGAACTCACTATCTCTTTATTTAAAATTTATTATATCTTATTCCAACCACTATTATTCTGATGATAGGACTTATATACTATGCAAAATGCTATTAACCTGAAGATTATCCTTCTCTTCTAGTTTTAGACTTGTACTTATTTTCTAACTTCCCAGACATTTGCATCCCATCTAGATGCTAATGTCAAAACTAGTGTCATTTTAAAAACTAAGTGACCAATGCCAAAAATTCACCCAATTTGCAAATGAAACATATCCTAAAGGTTTGTCTAAGTGCTTTGGTGTGAGATAATTTTAAAAGGGATTGGTATATATACAAGATCTACTGATGTAGAAGTATCACTCAAAATACAAAATTATGGTTTGATTAAATGTTTTTGAATATTTGTGGGATCTTATTAGTATTTAATATCATGTATTATTACATTTTATGTCTTAGTTAGTCTCAAAATTTGAATTTGAGCCTTCTAGGCATTTTCCTGCCAAAATGCCAAATTCAAAAGTTTGAATGTATCTCTTTGGTTTTGTGGTATTTATCATTAGTTTTTTATGATGTAATGTTTGATATTGGTTGGTTTAGGTGTATTATATATCATTTAATTTCATTTTTAGTTTGTCTACCTTTGTGGTCTTATTTTCCTATGTTCAAACTTCTTGTAGCAACCAAAAATGCTTAATGTTCTTGTAAAACCTACATTGAAGTCCATCATGAGGTAGTTAGAGAGTTTATAGTATTATATAATACAATAAAAGGTTTTAGATACAATAAATAAATAAATAATACCCAAGTTCCATCAAAGAAGACTGTTGTGAAAAATTATGTGTATACATGAGCAAAGTTTGAATCTTATAAATAAAAGAAACATTTAGATAGTATTGTGAAGACATTGGATATTGTTGGTATAAAAAATTTATTCATATTTATTTATTATTTAGTGTGTTTTATACTTTTTAATTCATTTATATGTGAAATATTTTTAATCTCAATCCCTAAGAACTATGTTTGTTGACACAGTCAAGTGTCTTGTCTTAAAGAAGGTTCCATTGATTGGTTTCAATAATTTGATGAATGAAAAAATGAAATAAGGTTATAATTAATTTTTTGAGAATTTTATAATTATTTATAAAATCTTTAAATTATCATACTTGTATCCAATCCCACACTTGACAACTCACAATCCAAACACCCTATTTTTCTATGTACAACTAAGATGTAAAAAGTGATTTCTAGGTCATTTTCTAAGTAAATGGATGAATATTTTAAATGAAAGGGTTGTATTAAATTATCATAGACCTTATAATTTTTTTAAAAAATCTATTTAAACAATTTATTTCATATAAAAACACCAAATCATTACCTCTCAACCTGTGTTGGGAAACATAGTCTAGGTTTTGGTCATTTCTTGGTTTATACAGTTCTAGTGTTTCTAAAATTAAAATTTGACCTGGTAATTTTTTTTAATGAGATAAATTGTAATAAATTTTTTCCCTATAGTTTTGGACCATGTGTAATTTTTATAGCAAAAACTCAGTCTTGAGGGTTAAGAAACCTAATTTAGGCCTAATTGGAAAAATGATAGGTAGAGTTAATGCATTTACCTTATGAGCTGGTTCATGAAATTTGGTATGGAGTTATAATACCTTAATGGGTATTCAAAAATGTAATTTTTTTTAATTTTATCCTTTTTTTATTAGTTAAATCATCTAAAAATGTGTCTTAGGAGGGTTACAAGAATATGCCTAATTTGTGAGGTACATTAGTAAGTTGAAGTATTTCCCTTGATTATTGGTATTTTAAATATTTAAAAATAATAATAAAAATATAAATGGTATATTTAAAAATCCTTATATTGATTGGAACCCATATACTTTTCTACAACCATCAGGATTTGTCAATTTGAAGGGCTACAAGGAGATAGTCTTAAAAAAAGAAAGTTACAAATTGATTGTTTTTCTCTCTCCCTCTGCATTAGATTTTTATAAAAATAGTTTGGGTAATTGATATAGGCTTAAATAAGGCTTAAAATCTCGAGGATAAGAGTGAATTTCTTGGTTTTTTCTCAGTTATAGAGAAGAAACTAGAATGCCACCAAAGAGGAATCTATGAAGTAGAAGAGCAGGTATCCAAATGGGAGATGCAATCTTGGAGGAGTTAATAAACTTAAGGGTTAATATTGATGAAATATTTAGAAAATTATATAAAAATCAAAGAATAGGATGGGTAACAGGGAAGGTTAGTGGTAGACAATAAGAAGAACCACATGCAACATAAGAAGTTGAGTGAGATGAAGAAGAAATAGATAGACTACTAAAGGTAGTCATGGGATATGGGTCTAAACCCAAAATATAACTTGTCCCATATGTAGGAAATCTTGATAGATAAGAACTTATAGATTGGATTATAAAATTGCACAAGTATTGTGATTATGAGAGTGTACCAAATGAGAACAAGGTAAAATTTGTTTGCACTAAGCTAAAAGGACATGCAACCTTTTAGTCAAAATGTGTGTAGAATTAAGGAAGAAATAAAGATAAGACCAATCTCAAATCTTGGGATAGGATGGTAGCTAAATTTAAGGCAAAATTATTTAGTGATTATCACACTAACTTTGATTTAACAATTTTTGGGAATATTGGGGTATTATTCCTAATTTAGTTAAAGGGTCTAAGTAGTAAAATCATTAAATAAATAGATAATAATTAAGATAATAATTTTTGTAAATTAATTAAAATTAAAAAATTTCTAAAAATAGTAATAAGGAAAGGAGAAAAACTTAGTTGGAAACTAATTAATCTGACTAAGACAAAGGCTAGAATTCACTAAGCAAGATCGAAACACTATCATAAACTGAAATCTAAACTTTGTTTTGTGATTGGAAAAGAGAACCATAACTAGATATTAGTGGAACTATCACTATAGCCCACATCTATTGATGTTTTCCTGAGGATTTGAGCTTGTTGATTTTTGTTCTCTATGTCTGTGTGACCCTATCTACAAAGTTTCATCAGCTAAAAGTTTGTATAGTTTCCTATAGAGAAGATTCTTTCTTAAAACCCTATCTTTCATTGTGATTTGACCAATTTTGAGCAAGAGATGGGGGTTTAGTGTGTGTAAGATGCATTGGGAATGATTCATACCCGATGTGTGGGCACACTACCTACATACCAATACTCTGAAGAGGGATCAAGTCATATGTAGTTCACCCACTTGATGTGTTTTATGTAGTTTTGTATATGAAGATGCAAAATGCTAAAATAGATATGATTGACATGGATAAGGACTAGTGTAAGGACTTGAATAAGCTTTTAAGTGTGTTGGATGGTTACATGCAAAGAATAGGGAAGATTTCTTGAGTAGTTTTATTTGTATTCTTGATTGCTTAGTGATATTTTCCAACCCTTTCCAAATGATCTTTGAATGTGATTTTATAGGGATCTATTGGTCATGGATTTAATGTGCTCATGCTAGGCCAACAAGGATAAGGATGGGGAACTATAATAGTTTAACTGTTGGGCCCAAAAATGGACTTGGACAATATCACCAAAAGTAGATAGTAGTGGTAATGACACTATAGTCTAAGTATGGCACTATTGTCCTGAGTAGACGGGACCTAGGGGGATTGATTTGTCATGGAAAGAGGGGTATGGGTGAGCTGGGACCAAGTTTAGAAGGATACAAATGACTGAGAAATCAGTGAAAGTAATCCTAAGAGGGTCATGAAAATAAACATGAGGGGTCTAAGGGTTGGGTGTCATTATCCATGCTCAAGTTGCCCATTTTCACATTTAATATTATTACATTTGCCCCCCCTTTATTCTAGTGATGCAACAAAGTGAAATAATATGATAAAGGAAAAATAAAAAACATACCCAAACTTACCTATTAGGGTGAAGCTCATGAAATTGTGTGATGTTGGGTGTGCATAGAGAGAGCACACTATGAAATATAAATTTGTTGGAGAAAACAAAGAGTAGATCATTTCTTACTAGATAAGATATATCTAATATAAGAGTGTACAAAGATAGGTAAAAAAGAGAGGAAGAGAAAGGAATGAATACACCTCACCAGGTATATAGACCAATATAAAACCTATTATGATGCTGAGTAATGTTGGATGTGTGTTGAACCAAGAGTAATATCATGAATGGATCTAAGTGCTCAATTCCTCAAAAGTGGCTCAAAAATACAAAGGATAGCCCTTTAGATCCATCATCACCCACTAAGTGAATCTAGTTTTTCTTACATGTGTTGATCGATATTTGGACTGTATGTCCAATCCCTCTAAATAGGTGGATCAAGAATACAAAGGATAGCAAGTCCTTTGGCTCCATCATTTCCCCATGAAGTGAATCTATGATTTGATACTAGTATGAGGTGTGTGTCATATGAGATGGATTTTGAAACCCATGAATGTACTATGATCTAATAATGTTTGCATGATAGCTAAATGTAAGCTAAAAACTAGGTCATTCTTGGCCACTCTAAAAGATGGAGATTAGGCTTATATAAAAGCCACTCTAAACTAGTGCACTAGGCTTGTATGAAATCCACTCAAGAACTAAAGAAGTTCCACTTGTATAAAAGCCATTCTAAAATGATGTCAACCATCTACAGATGGAATAAAGCACACACCTACTAAGAATGCCTAGGTAATGTTAAACTAAAAAAGAAAAGAAAACAAATGTGTCACATACATTGCCCCTAATCACTAGTGTTTTGAAACATGGATTATGATCTGGAAGTTATACCAATCATCCTATTTAAAAATATAAGTAAGAGTCATCATGCCATACATGATACCCCCTATATCTATATTTTCTAAGAAAAACTATACTAAAACTACTGATTTTGGTCTGAATTGTAGCTAACAAAACTATAACTGAACTTCCCTTTCTATTTATTTCTATAAAATCTAGTTTTTTTGTTGTTTGGACAAGAGCATCAAAATTAGACACTAATGGCATCGGTGCTATTTTCCATGTCAGGTATTATTTTCTAGAGCCAAATATGATGACTATTCTAGATTCTTGACTATTTTCTTGGTCTGTTCTAACTATTTTAATGCCTAGTTATTGTTTTAGGTGTGCTAAATGCTACTTTTTTCACCATTAGGAGCTATTATCTCTAAGACAAAAACCCTATTTATTTCCCCACTTTTTGAGGGTAGGAATGAAGACCTTGTAATGACTGACCTCAGAAAAAATATCCCTATAAGTTTATTATGCTACAAAGATACATGACATAACAATGATAATCAACAAGATATCTCAATAAATAACATGATTTATATTGAGATATTGTTAGATCAATAGGGGTATGACTAGATGGATATAATAATGTAATAACATGTGCAATTTACTAAACTAGAAATGAAAGTCTAGTTAGTTTTTAGTTGGAGGGATGGAGCATAATCTCCATCATAACATCCAAGAAATCAAGATAAATACATGATGTGAATCATGGCATTATAAATAATTAGAAGAAAACAATCAACAAGCACACAAGGCAAGAATAAAGAAGCATATAAGGATGGACAATGGGCCAAGAAAATAAGGGACATGGGTACATGTTACTTAAAATAGAAAGCAAGCATACAAGGCATGTTCAAATTCCACATACACGTATAATTGAAGTAATTAAAATTGGTGTGGAAGCCACAATCATATATAGGAGTACAAGCAAAGGACATGGAAAAATGTCTTAAGACACATATAGAAGATAAACATAACTAATAAATGCAATCACATCAAGCTATGCTAAGAAAGAAAAAAAGCATGTAAGGAAATGGAAGTAAAATCACATCTAACTAATGAAAGAAAGAGGGAAAGTATGCAAGACATGTGAGTACAAGACTAGGTATATGCTAATAAATACATAAGTTCTATATACTAATGAGTGTCAATAGAGTAATCTATGTAAGCAAGTAATGGACATCAATGTGATAACTAGAATGTGTGGTGTAGGAATGACATAACCTGGATGGTGTATTCATTTAGAATATGCCCCTATTGGGTATGTATATTGATGTGTGTCTCGATGTAGAAGTAATATGCCCCCTCAATGAGTAGAGTGAAGCAATCAAAGAGCTAGATGTCACTGTACACACTTAAAAAAAGATCAAGTGAATCATGGTAGTGTAGATAAATCAATAAATTATAAACACAAAACAACAAATTTAAGTCTATCATAGTATTAAAAATGTAAAGCATGGATGATGCATACAATCAAAATATTTTTGGTGTTTTTGAATTTTATTTATATGTTTTTGTATTTTGAAATATTAGAATATTTTTGGTATTTTTGATATATTTGATCTATGTACAATCAAGCATAAGAAACTATATAAAAGATAAGCTAGGAAGGGATGATACTAACTAATGAGTCTCATGAGAGACTCCCTATCATGGTGTCCTATATCAAGGAGAATAATCATGTGTGATCATGAAGCATGATGGAGATGTTGAGACTGTGGTTATGAAAGTTGTAAATGTTGTAAATTCTCTAAAATATCTAAAATAGAAACCAGCTTTGGGGTCCCCCTATAACTCTGAGAATTTGATACAATTGTAGGGCTCTTAAGGACCCATATGGAATTAGGAGAAGCTCTCTGAACATGTCCTCTGTGAGTAGATGCATGAGATCTCAATGATACTGATCTAGGTGTGAAAAATGTCTATAGAAGCTATCTATATTATTAAAGCTATAGAGGTGTATGAATTCTCTGTGTTGGTGATGGATGCCTCAACCATGTTTGAATCAAAATTGGAGGATGAATTATAACTAGTGGAAAAACTAGAACTAGTGGCTGAACTAAAATTGGTGACTGTATTGTAGAATATGGCTCTGATGTGGGGAGTGGTGACTCATATGGAAATTCATAAACTATAATTCCCTGATTATCATGAATGAATTTCATGCATCTATGAACTATAGAAGGTATTTCTCAAAGTTTTTGAATCCATGGTCGATCAAATAACATATCAAAAACTCCTGCATTGGGAACAATAGTGAATGATGTGTCCATATGTGTTGGACCCACCTATAGAGGAAGTAAAATCTCACCCAATGAACTCTGTATATGCCCATTGAATCCAATGATAACTATGTATACCAATGTAATATCCTAATATGAATATCCCAAATGCTGTAATAATGTCATAATGTACATTTTCACTCTAGATTAATTATCTATGAGAACACTATGAATACGTTGATTATAAATGTAAGCTATGATAAAGAGTGTGTGATAATCCATATCATCCTTAATGATCTCCTACTCTAAGAAGGAGATGGAGGGTGTAGCTGGAACTATGGAATTGTATACACAAATCATGTGTCTCAAAGGATGTGTCTCAACAAAGGTGCACTGTATGTATCTGGTCGGAAATGTGCATGATATGTATGGTGAACCCCTGATGTGTCCCCTATTTCCTATTTGGAATGCTATGGAAAAGGATCTAAATATATTTTCAAATCTTTATCCTGTGTTTGCTTTGCTTGAGGAGGCTCAACTAAGGTGTCAAGATCAATATGATTACCATCTATTAAATCCTGTATCTTATGTATCAAACTAATGCATCTATTTGTTTTATGGCTTGGAGCCCTATGAAACTTTAAAAATGCATGTTGATCATATCCCCATGGAAGAGGCTTTGTTGGATCAACTTCCTGAATAAGAGGGAGAGATATGATGTTACATTCTAATAAATATTGTAAAACTCTAGCTAGAGAAACTGGTAGATTGGTAAATGTACATCGAGGAGGTGTTGATAAAACCACTCGTTGAGGGGGCTCTAAAGCCACATTAATTATAGGTTGATTTTGACTCTTATTATAATTAACCTTTACTTTATATGGGACTTTGTTGTTACTCTTATTTGTTGTGTTTGAGATACTTATGTACTTACGTTTTCCCATTTAAATTGGATTGAATTCTCTTTCCTTTAGTGTGTGCTATAATTCAGTGAAGGAACATAATATTTTGAACATAATTTATTCATGCAAAGCTGGTAGAAGACTCTATTTGAAGAGATCCTATAACTCTTGATCAGTCATGGGGCTAGTCATATTAGCCAAAATAGTCTTATATCAGAGAATATAATTTGTGAGATGCTTGACCTTTATTTCTATTGTGCAACTTGAGCATATAAAACCTTATCACTAATGTTAGTGCTGAAATGATATAGGAACATGTTGGCTAAGGGATTGAATGCATTGACCAACTGATTTGGTAGATTGTAGAGCCATTGTAAAGCATAATCCTTTAGGCTTCATAGAAATAGCTTGGTAAGTATCCAATCATTGGGTACATAGTCCAATCATGCTACATGACAAGCTCTCAAATGTGTCTCTAAATCACCCTTTCCATCATATAGAGTAAGCTTGGGTTGAACAAAACCTTATGGCAAAGGTGTAGAAGTAATGTGGAATGCCTGTGATGTATGCAATAGAGTAAAATAATCCAAAGGCTATGTAGGTTTAGAAGCACATTGCTGAAGATGTATCACCTTGGATTGAAGAGATTTTATCTCTTGCATAAGGGATATCACATCAAGATACAAAGATGTACTAGCTGTAGTTAATGGCATAGAAGCAGGTTGGGTTGCTATAGGGGGTTGTTGAGACATAGTTATCCTCGTAATGTCTTGTGCAACTAGTTACACTATGGTTTGGGAAGATTAACCATTATAGACTCTTTTTTACTCTTCTTTTAATATTTTAAGCATGTCATCTTGCATGTCAGGGTGTTTAGTTAAGAGTTTTTGAAGTTCCATTTTATCAATTTCATCAAAAATGGTATATTGGACCACTGGTAAAGTAGGAAAACAAGTTTAAATTTGATTAATTTTTTTGAAAAAATTTTTAATAGTGAAAATGAGAAATAAATAAAATATTGAGTATAGGGAATGTAAATTCCTAAAATAGTTAACCAAAAATTACATAAAAAGGATACGAAAGTCACAAACATGTAAGGTGATACCTCAATAGGCAAATTGGAACTAGTACATGCAACCAGGGTTTGAAAGATGATTATTTAAGAAATTTACTATGAAAATTTGAAATTGAAAGTGAATTTATATGTTATATATGCAAGTAAAAAATCAAAAATTTATTATAAAATTAGTGATTTAACAAGACCTAGTTTATGCCACTAGGTTTTTGAAAAATAAATGTTTTTGAATTTAGAATTTTGAAAGGATTTTTTTATTTAAATATGCTAGTAAAAATTTAGAGAATAATTGGAAAATTACTGAAAAAATATTGGGACCTAGTATGGGCAACTAGGGTTTGAAAGAAAATTATTTTAAAATTACTAAGAAATTTTAAAATTTAATGCTAATTTTTTATTTTATTATGTAGGTAAAAAATAAAAAAAATAGGAAAAATTAGTAAGAAATACACCCTAGGGTTTTTAGGGTTTTTGTGCACAAATGAAGTAAGTCAGGTTCACCAAATGATTTAACAATTTTGAGAATATTGGGGTATTATTCCTAATTTAGTTAAAGGGTCTAAGTAGTAAAATCAATAAATAAAGAGAAAATAATTGGCTTGCTGATTTGTGTAAAGTAATTGCAATTTAAAATTTTATAAAAATAGTAATAAGGAGAAGAAAACAAAACTTAGCTATAAACTAATTAATCTGATTGAGACAAAGCATATAATTCATTGTGCAGGATTGAGGCACTGTCACAAACTAAGATTTGAACTTCATTTTGTGATTGGATGGGAGTGCTAGAACTAGACAGTAGTGGTATCAGTGATATAGTCCACCTCTACCACTCTTGTCCTTAGGATCTGAGCTTTCTAGGTTTTGTTCACTATGTTTGTGTGACCCTGTCTATGAAATTTTGTCAACCATAATTCTATATAGTTCCTTATAGAGAATATTATTTCTTAAAACCCTATCTTCCATTGTGCTTTAACCAATTTTAAGAAATAGGGGGATTAGTGTGTGTAAGATGCATTGGATGTGCTTCACATCCCATGTGTAGGTATGTTGCCTACATACTGATACTCTGAAGAGGGATCAAGCCATATGTAGTTCTTCCACTTGATGTGATTTGTTCAATTATGTATATGAATATGTAGAATGTTAAACTAGATGTGTTTGAGGTGGATAGGGATTGGTGTAAGAAATTTAATGAGCTTGTAAGTGTGTTGGCTAGATGTATGAAGAGAATAGGGAAGATTATTTAAGTAGTCTTGTTTGTATTCTTGTTTGCTTAGTGATGTTTACCAACACTTTAAAAATTATCTTTGAATGGGCTTTTATAAGGATCTATTGGACATGGGTTGGATGTACTCATGTTAGGCTGATAAGGATAAGGATGGGGAACTAGAAGAATTTGACCATTAGGGGTAGAAATGGACTTGGACAATAGTGCTAAAAGTAGACAGTAGTGGCATTGGTGTTAGTCTAAGTATGACGCTACTATCTCAAGTAGATATGACCTAGAGGGATTGATTTTTCATGGAAAGAGGGGTATGAATGAGCTAGGACCACATCTAAAAGGCTAAAGATGACTTGGAAATAAGTGAAAGTAAGTCTAAGAGGGTCATGAAAGCAAGCACGAGGGGCCTAAGGGTTAGGTGTCATTAGCCATGCTCGAGTTACCAATTTTCACATTTTATATGATTACAAACTTATTCAAGAATTTGTAGAATTTGAAGAAAAAAGAGATGGGTGTGAGGGAATACACCAAATAATTTTATAAGTTGACCATCAGATTAGGTCACATATAAGAAGATATGGAGAAGATAAATAGGTATCTCAATGGGTTGATATACAACCTTCAAGATGATCTCAACTTGGTAAGTCCAATAACACTTGAAGAGTATTAATAATTTGCCTTGAAAGCTGAAGACAAGCTGCATAGAAGATAAACATAGTAAAATAGAGGTAGAAATTATAGAGGTAGAGGTCAACAAGGAGGATAAATCACATCACAAAGAACTAATTCAAAACATAGTACATCTCAAGAACATGCGTTGGGTGTCATTTTCATCCCTTCATTTAACCAATCTATGTTGGTGTCATTACTTACCAGGGCCAGTGTCCAAGGCTATTTACATCAAGGTATTTATTAGGTTCAGCTAATAGTGTTGGTCGGAGGGTTTGTGGAGTTGATCTATCTTAAGTTTCTACTTCTTAAAGTTTTAACTAAGTGATGAAAAAATACACTTTCTCAAAAATTAAACACACCAAACTAAATTAAATACTTGAAGTAAATCACACAATATTGTTGTAAAGTAAACACATTGAAATTGAATATCAAATCCACACTTAAGATAAGTTATAGGATTAATATTACTAAAATTAAAGAAATGATAAATGTTCATTTGAATCATAAATCAAACACACATTAATAGTCTACTTGACTATAGGTTGTAAATCCAATTAAACAAAGTATTTATATTAATTTAAATTAAAAACAAATAATAAACAATTTATAAATACCAAAAATACACACATCCAATCTCTTTGGGGAGTGGACCCTTGCTCACCCTTGGACTTAGGGTAAAAATAATTTAGTCCTTATGAAGCAATCTTAATTAACACATAAATAAAATAATATTCTTTTCCATAAAATCTTCTTGTATTTTTTATTCAAAATGACAATTCTTACAATGTTTGAAATTGCTACATATGTATATTAAGCAGGGATCTGCCTTTTATTTGATAAAAATAAAACTAATTATCCCTAGATACTAGGTAATAACCTAATTAGATAAAGAAGAAAATATTCATAAAGATTAGTTTATATGACCAATATAGGGAGGAGTGTTACAACAAAGATCCACATGTGGCTGGGGAGATCCTCTTGGGATTTGCAACTACCTGTTCCAACCATATTTGGTATCCAAATCTCATATACAATGTATTTATATCATCTTGTCCAAGTTATAACCTATATATACTAGTTTTTATAAATGGAAATCTACATATAGATAGATTATTAAGCATCTATAAAACACTTTTCAATCACACTTAAACACTTTCACCTTTAAAGCGACTGACTTATGTAGATATATGCAAAAATAGAAGGTATATAAAATATAACTAGAGTCTGAATCATCATGTAATGGTTGAAGGAAACTTTTGAATGCATTGGAAACATGTTTTAGATGAGACCTTATCATGTTTTACAAGTTTTTAGCTTAGCTATCAAAATCTGTAGCTCAGCTAACGAAATCCATAGCTCGACTGTAAAAGTTTGTAGCTATCTACTGAGGTCCATAGAATGCCTTGCAAAGTTCAAAGCTTTGCTATAATGATAGGTTTGTGACTAATGCCCTTCCTTTCCTTCATGGGATCATATCAAAACTCTTTTTTAGATGATATAATACTTGTACCTATCAAAAATAAATGAATAAATATGTAAATAGTTAGAACATTTTGTAAAGAATGCCAACTCAGACTCACATAAGCTTAAAGAGACAAAAGCATTCATATTCTACCTTAGAATAGTTATAAGACCTAAGAATACATGAGATTATCAACCTAAATGGAATATTAATGGTTATGAAGGATGATATATTATGGTTATAATGAGTCATAGTGTGGACTCATCATTTCCCCCACACTTTAATTTTTGCAAGTCCGATTGTAAACTATATTTTTTGGTCTTCATAGTTTTGGATTCTATACTCCAATATGAGGCTGAGATATAAATGGAGTATAAGTATTTTCTTATATTATCATGACAAGGAATTAATATCATATCCATATTAACAAATTAAAGCCAAAGTACAAATTGCTCCTAGACTGCGGCCTTATGTTCTGCCATGGAGACATGGGAGAAAGCATTAGGGGTGGTTTAAATCTCATTCCTATCCACAATTTATATACACCTTATTTAAGTAAATTTAAAATGATCTGAATGATAGCCTTAACTCTCCTAAGGGTCCATTTACATTAGTGTGACATAAAACTTCTCTTATTTTCAAAGGAACTATCAATAGATTCCATCAGTGACTACAAATGGTTACAACTTGATCAAAGAAGTGTTGATAAAACAAATCAAAATTGGTAATACCATCATATAAATCATGAATATAGTGCTCATGAACATTGAAACATTTAAATTAAAGGCATTTTAAATCTGTCATCACTTACCATGTATTACCAAATTAAGGTCTGATGCATAGTCCAACTGTTCATGTTATACTCACATGATCATTATATCTATCTTCCCAAGATATTTGGTTTTTATAGGTGGAGAGTAGGGATCTAAATTATAACTCACCAAAAAATATTTTGATCAATAAATCATTAGTGTTTCCCAAGATAATATCACATAAGTAGAATTCACATGATAAATCTTGTTTGTCAGGAGTACCTTTTTGATAAACTCTTAAGAAGTGTTCAATTGTTTTGATCTAAAGTGGAAATCCATAATATATTTGAGGTAAATACCATGTAAAAAACTATTCATGAAATAAAAAAATATAAGAATGAGATGGAATCCTATAATCTAAGAGCTTCTCACCTAGTTGACAAGTAAATTGTATAGTTTGTTTGCCCTGTTCTTTTTGTTGTGTTTGTGTAAGATCTTCTTGTAAATTCTATTTATATTTATTAAGTAGTTTATTTTATTCCTTGAATTATCCAAGATCAAAACAAGTTCACTCATAATTAATTTTTACATCATATTAGGACATAACGGTTTGACAAACTTGCTCTACCATAGGTCTGGGGGGCATTGTGTAAGAATTGAAGGCTAATTATTCTTTCAACATTTTATTCTTCTATTTATATTTGAGGAGAATCCTTCTTAAGGACATATTGTCTTCTTCAATTTCCTTGGTATAACCCCATAGATCAATAAATTCATTTTTAGATTCATCCACTTTCTTATGCAATGATTCTATTTTTTCATCTTTTTCAAGAGACTGAGCTTGAATGTTCTCTATATTTTGCAACAAAGGGAAATAAAAAAATCCTTAAATTGAAGTAAAAATTGTATATGATCAATGTCATTTACATTTTTTTTGACTATATCCTCTAGATAGGACAATGCCAAAGCATGATGCATTTATACATCTTCTATTACTTTTCATGTTTGGGCTTCTTTAGCAACTATGGGAGCTTTAGCCTTATCAATGGATGGTTGTGTTGGGGTGATGGAAGGAACATTTTATTCAAAAACATCCTATGGGAAAGGAGTCTCTAGTTATTATTTATATTATGCCACATTATAAGTGGGTTTCTATCGTAAGTTATCAAGGGTTTATGTAGAAATTACTCCATCATCATCAACAGTCAATGCCAACTTTCTTCTTTTCTTAGACTAAGTCAGAGGAATAATTTCTTCACGTGAGGCCTCCTTATTTATTTTAGGATACCTATGCATTGAATTTTGAATATGGTCTACAGTAGGCTCATCCTCATTAATATGAATATGTTCTTGTGTAGTAGTACGCTGAGAAGATGGTTTATGGATTTTTGCCAAGGTCCTAGGAATTAATCTTCTTTTAGGATCTAGTGGTACAACCACATTGAAGGGAATTATAGGACTAGATGAAACAACCTTGAAGGTTAACCTTGTAGTCTAGACTGATTCTAGAGTAACTAATTTGGAGGAAAAAGCCTTTGGTGGAGCCCTAGAGTTAGAAGAAGAGGCTTCTTGTGGCATGTTCTTGGTAATCCATAGGCGTTTATTTTTATTTCCTTCAAAAAAAGTTATCCATTCTTCTGTGCCCTATTATTTCTTAAGAAAATGGTTTTGGATTATTAGCTAAATAATTCCATGATGGTGGATAGAGGATGGATTACTAGGATAACTCATGGCTATTACTTGTATAGACCATAATAAAAATAAAGGTAAGTTGATTCTATAATGATGGTTTTTTAGGCCATACTTTAAATGAATCAACATAATCATTATAACACAACTCAATATATTCCACTACCATAATTTAAGGTATCTCTACTGATGCCTTTGATATTTCCATTAATTTCTTGAACATATTTTGATATTGATTCACATTCTCCATGTAAAATGTGTATGAGGTTATTGAAAGATTATCTCCCTATAATCTTGGCTCCTTTATTTAGAATTATAGACAATTCACTAATGACCTAGATGGAAATTAGAATTTTCACACCCTTGATAGTGGATAAATCTACCTTCAAATGGAGAACAAAGTTGGTGACAAGGGTTTCATTAAACACCTAAAATTTTGTCAAAAATCATAGCCACCCTACAACTTCAAACATGGGTTTTGCTTGTTCATCCTCCAAGAGATATTCTATGAATTCTTACTTGGACTTCTTTCTCTATCCCATACTAAAATTTGAAATTATACATAGATTAAAACAAAGTATATCTAATTTGTATCTCTACCCAAGAATGAAAATGGCTAGGTTCTAGAAATTAATTGTGGAATAAATAAAACCATTTTTTTCTTAATTCTATGGATGAATTCTAAAGCTCTCCAAGTGTGTGATGTAATGATGACAATTTAAAACTTATCATTTCATGAAATGGTTAATAATTAATCATTATTACCTTTTGGTCTATTTTTAATCATCATGTTTCCAATCCTTATATCAACTGATTGTCCACATGAGTCATTATTTAATGATAAGGATAAGGTTATCATGTAAGTGCACTTACTTGATGGGACTGAGTTCATAGCTTTTAGTCAAGTACCAAAAGGTGACATTTTTGAAGATTCCCTATTGATGTGGGGATACCCTAGTAAAAGGTCTACATCCTTCACATAAAATACTATGGAGATTGTACCAAAAGAATGAGCATATAATTGTAGACTTAGAAAATTAAAAACTAACCCTTACCAAAAGAGTAAACACTATACCTCTAAAGCTCATGATGTTGTCCTTGATTGTCCTTTTTTACCTATTCTAAAAAAAATAAATTGCATGGATTAGTTTGAATAATAGTACAAAATAGGACAACATCAAGTTTTTTGCTATTCGGATAAGGAATATCAATCATAGATGATGATTAATCTTCAATTTCTGAACTCACTTTACTAATTTTTTTACTTTTACTCTTGACTAGCCATTTACTGGTTTTCTAATCAAGGTTCATTTTGGAGTACATGATCAACCATTAAGCTATTTTTTTGATCATGACAATCAATAATATCCGTAAGGATTTTTATTGTTGATTTCTATTATTTTTACCTTTTTTAATTATTATTTTATTTTATTTTACTTTTTAGAGAAGAGGTGAACCCCCTTCCTTCATTGAGATAATATTGACTTCAAGGATTAGTTTTCATGGAAGTTTTGAGTTCTTCCATGAGATCAAACTCATTTTATACTAGCTAGATGAATTCTTCTTTACTGGAAGGTTTATGATATAAATTAACCTATTTCCATTGACTAGGAGTGTTTTTTGATTACCATATATAGGCATTAATTATATTAAACCATTATCAAAAACCTTTTCTATCTAAAGCGGTTATAGCTATCTAGTTCTCAAATTGCCTTTGAACTGATGATACTTAAAATCATATAAGAGTGCCTAGTTCCTTATTTAAACTTTTTTTCTTTTATGTGCAAATCATGCCTTTATTCCCTTTGGTACTACAACATCTCTGTTTACTTTAAATCTTTTATCCTCATCTCATCTAGTTCATTTTGGTTGTAAAATTCTCTCTTTATATGATTCATCCAAGTCAATACCTAATTCTAGTGTAGTCCTTAGAGTTTGCATTTCAAATTAAATTTAAAGAAGATGTTTCTTACCAAATACCAATTCATATGGTGAAAAACTAGTAGTGGTATTCTACATTATGTTGTATATCCATACAACCTATGGAAGCTTGGCTATCCAATTTTTCCTATTGTTACTAACTATCTTGGTAAGAATATTCTCTAACTCTCTGTTGGTAATTTTTAGTTGTCCATTTCTTTATGGGTGGTATAGAGAATACTTCCTATGTTTATTTGGTATATCTCTTTGAATGATTGAATCATATTGGACATGAACTTGGGTCCCTAATCAGACACTATCTCTCTAGGTGATCCAAACCTTTGCATGATCTTGGAGTATAGAAAATCTACTACTACCTCTTCTATTACAAATAGAAGAGCTTGTACTTTATCCCATTTGGTCACATAGTCTATACACAATAGTAAATGCTTCTTCCCTTGAGAATCTAGATCAATAGGCCCAAAAAATTACATGCCCCACTTTAGGTTGGAGGGACATTTAAGAATATAATGTAGTTTTACCCATTCTTTATCATGGATCACATTGTTAGATATACTTCTTTACTTGATTATCAAGAGTTGTTCAGTAGTAACCAGCTCCAAGGATATTATGTATTGTCCTCTTAATAGAGTAGTATCCTTCACCAGGTTCATCATGGCAAGCATGAATAATGTCATACATTTCATTATCTTTCATAGACCTATGAAAGACATGCTTAGATCCATATTTTGATATACCATTAATCTATTTAAAATAAGAGCTTTTTTTAATCAAAATTTTCTTTTCTTTCTTAGTGAACTAAAAAGGAAACTTCCTTATAGCCAAAAAGTGTTATATTAACAAACCAGGGTGATTGTGTTAAAACATCAATAGTTGTTCATCTAGGAAGTTGTCTTCTATAAGTACCTCTTCATCTACATTGTTCAATATAGAAATAAAGTTATCAACCACATTTAACTTACCAAGTTTATCAATGATTGTTATGTAGAATTCTTGCAATAATAATAACCATCTTATAATTCTTCCTCCTACCACTGGTTTGTTCATCAGGTATCTGATAGTTGCATGGTCAGTATATACAAATATTTTCTAATCATTGATATAGTGTCTAAACTTATTTATGGCATAAATTACAACAACAAATTCCTTATTATTGGTTATGTAATTTATTTCAGTAGGAGTCAAGTTCTTGCAAATGTAATATATGATGTACATTTGTCCTTCATCTTTCTATCCTAGAACTACCCCCATAACATGATTAGATGCATCAATGTAAATATAAAAGGGATATGACCAATTAGGTCCTCTTAAGACTCAGACAAAACTCAATTTTTCCTTAATAGTCTCAAAGGCTTGTTTATAATCTAGACTCCAAACAAACTCACTCTCTTTTTTCAGTAAGGCAAACATAAGAGCAATAATTTTGCTGAAATCTTCTATAAAACTTTCTATAATATCCTACATGTTCAAAGAAGCTTTTGATATCAGTCTAGTTTTGAGGAATAGTTAAGTTTAAAATGACTTCAATTTTATTTTGATCTACATGGATTCCTTTTTCATAACTATGATGTCCTAAAACTATCCCTTCCTCTACCATGATCAAACATTTTTCATGGCTCAAGAAAATATGGTGTTATTCACATATTTTCATTACTTTATTTAGATTATTTAAAATTTCATTAAAATATTCTCCATGAATGGTGAAATCATCCATGTAGACTACTACACAATCATTGGTTAAATCTAAAAATATGGATAAGACTGCTCATTGAAAGGTAATAGGTGCACTATGTATACACCCTAAATTGGTCAAGAAACCACATATATCATGTCTTGTCATATTCCTTTCATAGGAGAATCTCATTGGATAATATGAGCTTTGTTCACATTTAGTCATATCTTTCATTTTATTCATTTGGGTCTTGTTATATGCTTGAATCACCTTTTTGCTTATTCCCAATCATCCCAAGCCTTTCAAATAGTCATTCCACCTCATCTAGGTCAGGTTTTATATCCTCTTTCCATCCCCTTAGGTCCCAATATTGAAGGACATGAGTGTTGGGGTTGGACTACAACATCTATGCCACTAGTGTCTATTTTTAGTACTCTTATCCAAGGTCATTTAAACTCTAATGATCAGTTTATTTTGTTAGTTGAGTCTTATCCCATTTCTTAGCTTCATCCCTAAGTTTTCCAATATCGATCAAATGTAAATAAAATCTCTAAAATTCAAAATAATGAGTATCCTATATAAAGTAATTCAAAGGGAATTTTATATCTAGCATTTACTACTTTGGCACATTACATAATAAAAATCAATCAATAGTATAGCTCAGCATTCTGCATCACACATAGACTTGCATGTTTGATCAAGGAAGGGCCTAGGAAAAAGTCATTATTACATCTATCATGTAAGTTGATTATGCAATTTTCCAAAGGGATAACTACATTTTATTTGAGACCTTAGCTTGAGGGTTAATGTAGACATCAATCAGGATAATAGGGGTTTTAGATCGTGCGATCACTCTTCCTCTACTAAAAAGCTCATATCTCCTAGACAACAATGGAAAAGGTGGAATATAGTATTGGTGCCACTCCTATCCATTTTTGGAACTCCTATCCAATCATAAAATAAAGGCCAAATCTAGATTCATGATAGTGTCCTAGTCTTGCACATTAATTTCTAACTCGTAAATCATCCATTTTACTCCATTTTTTAGATAAGTTTATTTCTTCTCCTCATGTAAATTACTTGATAAAAATCTAAATTTTAGCATATTAAACTATATTTTCCTCTTAATTCATACCCCTTATTACTTAGGAACTAAACACTATTTTTCCCAAAAATAATAAAATTTTTGTTGAACCTGACTTACACCAAACAAATTAAAAAACCCTAAGTACCCTTAGGGTTTTTTCTTCATATTTTGTGTAAAAATTTAATTTCATCTTTTTTTTTGTATATTTTTTTGTGCATTTATTCTATTCAAAACTATTTTTATAATTTAAATTTTTGGCATAATTTTCAAAAAATTTAAAACCCTAGCTCAAAACCCTAGATTCCCAAACTAGGTCCTCAAACCCCAAGCCTTCCTTGAAAATTTTAGAAAAATATTTTGAATTTTTTGAAAATTGTTTACTTTATCAAAAATAATTTCAAAATTTCAATATTAGTAGTTTTCTTGTGCAAAAATTTAATTTCAAATATCTAATTTTTGTATTAATATTTGTGCATTTATTCTATTCAAATTTATTTTTAGAATTTAAATTATTGGCATAATTTTCAAAAAATTTAAAACCCTAGCTCAAAACCCTAGATTTCCAACCTAGGTCCTCAAATCCTAATTATTCCTCCCTTAAATTTTTTAGAAAAATAGTTTGAAATTTTAGCAAATTATTTACTTTCTCAAACATAATTTCAAAATCTCTATGTTAGTAGCTATTTTTGCATTCAATTCCTTAATATTACTATTGTTATCAAATTGTGCACCCTAGGACACTCTATGAGGCTCCTACAATTTAATGCAATGTTAAATCATCTCTCAAGTTTTTGAGAACCTGTAAGAGAGATGAATCTCTAGGATTGAAAGGGCTAGCTCCCTGAATTCTTCTCTAAGTGTCTATTACCTAATCTAATGCTTTGTTTGTGAAAAGGGTTACAAGCTTGCATAAAATGGAAACTATACTAAAGAAGGTGATCCACCAAGATAAATCCCACAGACTATCACACTCCTACTAAACAACAAATCTTTCCAAGACCAATTCTATGCATTAAAGGATCTTAAAATAGTGTTTCAATGTGAAGGTAGCATACTTGGGAAAATCAACAAGATAACTGACCTAGGGGAAAATTACACACCATAGAGACAATTGCATACTTGAAAAGAGCCTAGTACATTAATCACACTTCACATGAAAAATCAGAACTCTTACTTAAACATGAAGGATAAATAGAGTAAGGATTATACTATCACTTAGATCCATAATACATCACTCAAACACTTAGATATAATGTTCACAACTTAGAATTAGACTTTTATTCAATGTTCAAAGGCAAATTGTAATGTCATACTAGCAAGGCTTCACCATACCAACTATGTATATCTCTATAATAGCCCAAATGGATTTATTTATAAAACCTGGAAGAAGAGAGAGAGGAGAGAGGTTGAAGAGGCACAAGGACAAGTATCCGATGGTGAAAATCAATTACAATTCATGTGGATGAAATAGAAAAGGAGTTATGAAACTCATTTACATATCATTATATTCCCAAATAAGCCTCTTTTCCAAATGTGGTGTAGCAATCTTCTTAATTATTATTTCTTATGAAACTACCTTCATGATGGACTTCCTTTTGAGAAAGTTAGGACAAGTTTCTCATTTATGTTGATGAGATAGAGTTACAAATATGATTCCACCTAAATTTGGAGTTTTCTTCATCATGAAATTCTCTTACACAAGCTCTATCATCACCTATCATCAAGATCACTTTCCAATAGGAATTATTGACACTTGGCACAATAATATTTCAATCTTTCCTAAAAAATTCATACCAAGGGTCTTGTGACACATGTTGGGACACCTCATACACTTGGCTTTATCAAAAACATCATAAAAAACCATAAAACTTGAGTTTCCACCTTGTCCACTATGTCAATCTAGATGCCAATTTATATAGGCTGAATATAGAGAGCTAGAAGAGGCATTTTTGAGTATTTATAGGGTTTTAAAATGGCATATAGGGTTAGTTTAATTCCAAAGCTACCTCCCAAAGTTCTTAGCATCTCATGGTCATCTTTAGGACCTACAAAACATAAGAAATGTCAAGAAAAAATTCTTTCTAATCCACCTATATCGATTTCATACAATATAATTACATGGATTTGACCCTCATGAATTTGAAAACAACTTCTCTTTAATTCTCAAGTTCAAATTCATTCATCTGGATGTACTTTGAATCTCATTTTTCTAGTCGATTCCTTATAGAGGGTTTTTAAGGGTTTCTAGTCACTTTCAGTATTAGCCTTTATTCATAAAATTTGCATGTTTAAATTTTGAAAAAATTCCAATAAATTAACCTAATGGATATTATCCATCTTCCTTTAATGGCTCAAGGTTCCATGCAAAGCTTGGTGGAAGTTCTAAGCACTTGAAATTGATATTCGAGCTCATCTTTTGCTTCCTAGTGGGGTCTAAATGCTTCTTAAGCCAAAAATATCTTCTTAGATAATTTATTTGTAAAAAAAGGGTTGGAAAATATCTTTACATACTCTAAAAACTTCCTTCCACCATTATAATGTATTTCCAAAAGTTTGAAATGGAAACTTACCCCTGTTTTAGACCTAGACCTTGCCAATAGGTCTGCCTACATCTCTAATCTTCTCTTGACCTTCCAATGATTTTATTTGAAATGTGATGGATTAAAAACACCAAAAAAACCTATATAAACATTAATTTATCACTTGTAAATGATATATTAGGTTTAAAATGCATATGACCTCCAATTTAGCTTCTAGCCCTAAGGCTTTCTTTCACACTTGACTATAACCCTTATTGTGTAGGGTACCTTGTCTACTCTCAATCCATATATCAAGGTTTATTATATTAATACATATTTACCAAAGATATTAAAACCTTAATTACTAATACAATTGGTCTTTGGTTCACCATTCTTCACTTTTCCCTAGAACTGTCATTCTAATGCATGAAGGGACTGCCCCTGCTTTGAGACAAAATAGAGAGTATTAGGCCTATTTTTTTAGGAAAATTGAGTATTTTATAATGACAAAATTTACCAAATTTATTTGTTTTATTTGATGGTTATGGGGTCTAACCATCACAATTTCTTCAAAAAAGGGGTAAAAAACCTTGTTTTTGCATGTTCTTGTCCAAACCTCCTCATGGATGCTCTTCCAAACCTATTTGCTGCATCCAAGTTGTTAATTAATGTTAATTACCCTAATTTAATTCTTTTTGAACCTAGTGATCCAATAAAAACCTCTCTCCTAAGTGGAATTTCCAAACTCACCTCTTGAAATAAGGTTTTCCCTATCCTACCTATACGGTCTGAGTCTATTCTGCTACGAGAAAAGGACCTTGGGTGACTTGAGGACGTTATTTATATGATATGTTATTAATTTTATCATTATGAATCCAAATTATACTATTTTAAACTCTTTATTTCTTCCTTTGGCACCAAAATCTCATCATGTCCCTCATTTGCTTATGACCCTATCTAACTGTGACAATAGACAGGGTATCTTCTTTTAGGTGTCTTTCTTGGAGATTTTGACCAAGGTTTAGAAACATTATATAGTAAATTTTGACTCACCCTCATATTCCAATGTGATCCAATATTCTTATCTAACATCTTGATACTTTTAGGCCTTTAAATTGTTCACTTGGATTGACACAGTCTTAGGTCTCTACCTGTAGGTGATTTAGGTGAGAATGACATGAATTTGGTCTTTATAAATGATTTGAAAACATCCTTTAGATTCCAAATGTAATTATATTTGACATTGTAACCTTCTCTACCCTATAAATTCCTTAAGATCCGTCTAAATTCCATAATCCTCATTCCACTATCTGCTCAGTTGTAGGTGACTATCTTTCATTCATTTTATGCCTATAGGTGTCTTTACATGAGTAATAAACTTATTTATGGATATTTATGATTATTTGGAGGTATTTATTTGCTAAAAAACTATCAAATTTCTTCACCTTTATTTCATGATATACCTATTTCATTAATTTTGACCTTTTTACCTATAGGTGACTCCTCACAGTCTTGTGTATGGATAGAGGAGTATGTATTAGGGTTAAGAGATTGAATTCATCTTTTATCATGGTATTTGGAACTTATAGGCATAATTTCAGCCTATTTTAATAATTAAAATTTAATATCATACCATATAACACAATTATGAATATCAAGGCAACCTTTTGATCAATGCCCTATAGACAACAATACCTTGATTTAGTGGTTTTTATCCATTTTTAGGCTTTGCTAAATCCAATCTCCATTCATCCTTTACTTCTCAAAATTGGAAAAGTTGTTATAGGTGGATATGGATAACAATTTTTATAAATTTAAATCTTGAACCACCTTGAAAGTGAATTTGGTGAGGTCCTAAAAAACCTTCAAGGCCTCTGTTTGCCATTTTTAGGTACAGAGAACCTAATATGGCCTGATCACAGTCCAACTTCTCATTTGATGCTTTGACACTTTTATTGTCAAACTATGATTATAAATAGGTATGTTTAGGCATTATAATATCAATGACCCTCAAATTAGATTTACCAATCTATTGGAATACCTCTAGAAACAAGGTTTGTCTATGGCATCCACTGTAAATGATCATTCCTTCTATTCAAGAAAAATTGGGACTATTTTCAAGTTTGAAATTTGGTGGAACCTACATGCCTCAATCAAATATTAAATGCATATTAGTCATCCCAAAAGCTTAAGTACCATGTCAAACCCTCCAAATTGCACTTGTGATGTCAACATGCTTTTATAGGTGGAGTTTTTGACTGTGATATGCAAGGAAGTCATGAAATGACAAGAATCATGAAAATAATGCTCTCAAACACTTGAAGATAAATTTTAAACTCTTTAATGCCCAAAATATGCCAAAATTACTTCAAAAAAAACATCAAAACATCATATCTAATGTGAAGGAAACATTTTCAAAGCAATTGGGATGAGTGTGAATGCAAACTAGACATTTTTCAAGCCTAGAAGAGGCTTCCTCAAAAAAATTGAACTCTATAAAAAAATAAGCATGGAAAAATATTTAAAATCATGTGGAGACACCTAAAACACCCAAATACATCAATCCAAAACAAGAAACTTTGAGACAAGCTCATACAGTGACCCCTTCAGGGTTGAACATGCATAAAAAGCTACCTGGAATCAAATTGATTGTTCATAAAGGAGGATTTACCAAATCTCAAGTTCTTATTATGAAAATCAAGTGAATTTAGAGTAATATCCACCCAAAAAATCACTTCTCTTAATTCTTCCTGTATGCCCATGTCAAGTGCATAAAGTTGCTCCTTCTTTGCTTGCCAAGTGAAAATAGAGGAAAACAAGTTGTCGATGAGGATTTTTGAATTCTTATTGAAAAAAAGGCATTGAAATGGATGATGGGAGGTGAAGAGTTACTCTTCCCATATTTTTACCTGATGATGGACTTGGGAAGTCCGTACAAGTGCCCAAAAGCTCTTAATTTTTTAGGGAAAATTGCCATCCACTGAACATAACTACTTTTTATCTAAACAATTACTATTCATAACATGATCTTGACATTATCCATGTTTAAACTCACCTTGGTGTCAATTTTGATTGCATGAAAATCTGTAAAAAATCATTAAATGGGCTAAAATATGACCAAAAGGCCCCTTTTTCCACATGAGACATAACCTATAACGAATTTATAAATTATAAACATATTAAAACATATTGAGGACCAAATTAATACATTTTCAACATAATTTGACCCTTTGAATACCTTTGACTAGGGTTGACCAACCATTGTCTTTAGTTGACTAGCCTAATACATAGAGGGTAGACTTCAACAAGAACTAGGGAGAGGATGAGTAAGATAATAGACCAATATAACACCCTATAAGACACATGGTAATCTTCTTAAAGGCTAAAAATAGTAGGTTTTGGCCCAAATTTGACTTTGGATCAAATTTGGTCAACATTCTTGGTGATTCCTAGGGGTGGCATGCCATTAATGCCTAAGACCAATTGCCTAATCCTTCCATGGGGATAAAGAGTCTCTCTAATACTAATCCAACACTCAAGTTCCTTTTAACAACACATGAAACTAAAGGAAAACACACAACACAAGACACACTCTAGGGAAACACACATGTGCTCAACTAGAGGACTTAGGGAACACATCCAAAGGAAAGCACACACATATGCTACTATTTACAAAAACTATCTTACAAGGACTAATAGAAGAACTTTATATGTATCCCATTCATAGGGATAGGCAAATATTCTCCATTCATCTTGGATAGTTGAAAAGAATTATTTTTCTTGCACTTGTTGATGATGTAATGTCCGCTCTATAAGGCATCAAATTTTGTATATCTACCTGGTTTTGCTTTGTCTTCATCCCATTTCATAACTAAGTCACCATATTTGAACACTCTTGTACTTTATCTCTTATGAAAAGACTTATTTATGAGTACTTTATGGTGTTCCATATTCTTATGTGCATTGTATCTTGTTTCTTGTAGTTGCATTTGTTCTATCAATCTGACTGCTATTGGAGTATTCTTAAGTAGTTATAACTGATGTGTAAGCTCTAAAGTAGGCATTTATTGAAATATGGATAATCTAGCTTATTTTTCATAAACAAGTACAAAAGGATAATTACCAATTGACCTTTTGGGAGTGATCCTATTAGGCCATAAGGCTATTTTCAACTTGGTATGCCATGCTCTTTAATTATTTTCCAATGTTCTCTTGATAATCTTGATGAGATTCTTATTGGTAGACTTAGCCAATCCATTACCTTAAGGGTAATAGTTAGATGAGGTACTCAAGTAAACACCATTCCTATTTACCCAATAAAATATTTTAGCACTCATAAAAGTGAGTGCATTATCATAAGTGATGGTATAGGGCACTCCAAACATTGTTATGATGATCTCATAGAATTCCAAGATAGCATTTTCACTTGCCCCTTTAAATGCAACAGCTTCCACCCATCTTTTGAAGTAGTCAGTTATAGTCAATGTCCATTTGTGTCTAGCATTTGATGGAGGATTAATCATACCAATGAAATCAAGGCCCCATTACATGAAAGTCTAGTCTACTTGGATAGGATTCAGTGGAAGGGCTGCAAGCTTTTATTTGCCTACAAAGAAGGCACATTGAGGACACATCTTAGCCTAATTTTAGCAATCCTTGAAAATTTATGCCAATAATAACCATCCCTCATTATCTTTATTGTTGTTGTTTTAGGGGATAAATGACCTCTATCTACACCATCGTGAAACTTTTCTAGCAATATACCAAATTGATCAATGTTAACACACCTCAGTAACACACCATTCACATATTTTTGAAAGAGAATAACATATACAAGATAATAAGGAATGGTTTTCAATCTAAAATTCCTTATTTGAGTCTTGTTTAATCCATTAGGATACTTACCATTTTGGAGAAATTCAATGATATCTTGTGTCCAACTTTGAATTGGTATGTGACCAACTAATTGAGGATGAGATTGATTGACCAAGATTTCTTCCATTGGCCCTTGAAGATATAAAGCTATATTCTCACACATCCCATTTCTTCTTACCAAGTTTGTTACCTTGACATCAACATCATATTATATTACCTTTGTGATCTACCCAGCTCTCTTCTCATTGAGGTCTTTTCTTAAGAGGAACTCTTTGGTACTAGGATGAGAGACCATGACTTGTATCTTTTTATTTGAAACCATGTGCCTGAATTTTTTCAAACCTCTTATCATAGCTAGATCTTGCTTCTCAAAAAATGTGTACTTGACCTCATAATCTTCCAATCCTTGACTAAAAAATGCAATGGGTTTTTCAATTTCCTCATCATTCTTTTGCATAAGCATAGCTGATATTGTGTCAAGGTTAGCAAAAGTATAGAATATGAAATCCTTGTAAAAATTTGGGCTCAAGAGAGTGAGATATTTGGAAATTGCTTATTTGATTAACTCAAAACTATTATTACCTTCCTTTGTCCAAGAAAAATCTTGGTTATTCTTGAGTATGGCTATGATAGGCTTCACTAGAGTAGCAAATCCTGGAATAAATATTCTTAAAAATTTGATCTTTCCCAAGAAATTTTGAAAACATTTCTTGTGCAGAGGCAAATACAAGCCTAAGATAACCTCAATCCTTTCAGGTTCAATAGACAAACCTTCTTTTGAAATAATATGACCCAATAGCTTACCTTCATGGACAAAAAAGATGCACTTTTTTGGATTAAGATATACTCAATTCTCTCTACACTTCTCAAACAATTGCCTTAGATGTTTCATATGATCATTAACGTCTTTTGAAAAAATGGTTATATCATCAAGGTACACAAGCAATATCTCATTGATCAAACCCTTAAAGGCCATGTCCATTTCCCTTTAGAAGGTAGCTTCAGCATTAGACAACCCAAAAGGCATCTTCTTATAGGCAAAGGTTCCCCATTTTTTATTAAAGGTTATCTTAAACTGATCATCTTCATTCACCAATATTTTGTTGTAACTTGAATAGCCATCAAGAAGTGAAAACCATTGAGAACCTGAAACAACGTATAGGATTTATTCCATGGAAGGTGATGGATAATGATCCTTAAGAGACACCTTATTAAGGTCTCTAGATCTCTCCACTCTTATTTTGAATAGGTAAAATATTAGCTACCCAATTTGAGTTCTTGATAGGAAAGATAATCCTAGATTCAATTAATTTGGTAAGCTCTCTCTTCATGAGTTCCTCTACCTTGGGATTGATAGGCCTTTATTTTTGCCTAACTGGTTTAGCTTCAAGTGCTAACTCAATGGTTTGATGAGCTAGACTAGGGTCAAACCCCTTCAATTCCTTATATTCCCAAGAAAATATACCATGGAACTCTTTACATAATTCAATAAAAGTTTGCCCTTCAGATGGAGAACATACCTTACCAATTTTTAGGAGTTTGTCTTTAAAGATCACGACTTTTTCATAGTTTTATTCCCTTATGGATATGCTATGTCTTTCCCACCTCTCTTGATCATCCTCATTGAAAACACTCTCTAGGGTGACGAGACCTATAGGTATCTTGTTTTTCCTTCACTAAATGACTTGCTCTCCGTACTGATTGTGATACCTTTTTTGATCCTATAAAGAGAATTTTGCTTCATTTTGTATGAAATGTGCAATTTGTTTATCATTTTCAAACTCTTGCCATGACACCTCATTATTTGGGATAGAATGTCTCATAATAACCTTGATATGAGATTGATTCTTCTCTTTCCTTACATCAAAAACTATGTCAAAATGTGCTCCTATGATATCCAACTTATCAGTATGTTTATTTAAATCTCTTGGTATAAGTTGTATGTTGAAAGCATCAAAGTCCTTAATTATATCCCACACCCTATTCTTATAGGACTTAAGAAAAGTATTCTTAGTTGTATCTTGGTTCCATACTTGGTGTATGACCAATTCACTATCCCTATAGACCTTCAAATTTTTTATTCCCCTTTTCTTTGCCCATTAGAGGCCATGAACTAGTCATTCATATTCTACTATGTTGAAAGTAAAACTAAAATGGAATATGTATTAAGAATCATATTGGTTATTTGATTGAGATACTAGCATAACACCAGAACCTACACCTACTTTACTTCTTGAACCATAAAAAAACATCTCCCATATCCCTTCAAGTTCATGATCTTCACTAGTGAGTGAGGGTATAGGAGTATTTTTCTCATGCATACAATAGACTCTCAATCAGTTTATTCTATGGATGCATAAGGATCATGTTCATATGTTTAAGTATCATAATCATCATGGAAAAGGTCATAAATACCTTCAATGCGGGAGGATGCTTCACCACCAATGCCACCTTCTTCTTCTTTTTCACTAATTGCATAATTTTGATTTGAACTTGTCTCCACATATGGTTCAATATGGAACCTTGTGAATGACTATGTTCTTATAGTTAATTTAGCTCCATATATTTCTCTGAAAGCTATAAAATACCAATCAACTTCAAGGTACCCTCCAATCTTAGCCATAAAGTCTATTTACAAGCAAATAGAAAAATGAGTTGGAAGATCAACCACCACAATATCTTGTAAGATGGGGAAACTTGGATAATCATGCAAGAAAACTTTAAAACATTTAAACAAACCAAACATCTTGGCTGGATTTCCATAAATATACAACACACCCTTACTAAGGTTCATACTTTAGTCGCAACTTATCAGCAACCACCTTAGGCATAACTGTGGTACTAGCTCCACTATCCACAATGCAACTCTGAACCAATTTGTCTCCCATAATGAGTGTGAGGTAGAAAGGTAGAGGATTTTTAGATTTTGTGGATGGTTTGAGGACATAATTAGGTGTGTTTGTAAGGGCTAAACCATTGTGTCTTGGATATTGAGGGGCTACATGAATGTTTGAGAGTTGATCTAATAGAATTTCCTTTTGGCCAAGCATATGTAAGACTTCCCAAAGAGAAATGCTTGTCTTGGTATTCTTCAAATAATCAATAATGTTTAGAGAGGAATTATTCACCTTATCTTGAATCCTTGAATTTAATGAGGTAGCTTTAACTTGTTGTACTAGAGGTTTGGTAGCCTTACTCACATTCTGACTTTGAGGAGTAGTGTGACTAGTAAGATCTATTACATTAGTACCTATTCTTTATGGACTTGGAGAATCACTAATTAACATCACTTATGTTTCTAGAGTATCTCCTAAAGCCATATTTCTATCCCTTGTGTTTGCTGAAACTGATGTATTTTGATTCAACACATAATTATCTTCTTCTTGGAAGTTCATAAGACCAGTCCCTTGGCTGCTACCCTCTCCATGAACATCCCTTTGCACAAGAATTTATTATTCTACTATAACATAAGGAGTAACTCCTTCTTAAGATATAAAAGCTTGGAAATTTTCTCCACCATCATATACAGATTAACTTTGATATTGTCCCCAATGATCCAAATATCCCTCTCCTTAGCTAGATTAGTATGGACTGGAACAACAACCTTAGTGGAGGGAGTACAGGTAGGATTATAGGCATTGGGTGGCCTATTAAAACATTATTGACCTTGGAATCTTTCTTGGTTATTGTATTGGGGTAGAGGTGTATAGCCTTGTTGAGGATTGGGTGGGGAACTTGTATATATTTGTTCTTGTTTGAGCTAGGCTTATAAATAATGAATCATCTCATCCTTATAAATGGCATTATCCACATTCTTGGGAGTGGTTTTAGGTTTGACATTGGTATTGGGAACTTGTGCTATGCTTGGGGATTCAGCTAAATTATTAGACAAAAAAGGCATGGAGACTCTTGGAGATTATTTCCCAACTTGTATCAAACTATTCTTAGCTTCAATGGCTATATCATATGCTTCAAGTAAAGTAAATCCCCACATTGATTGAAATATTACTACCACATCAGTTCCAATAGCCTTGAGATAGGTGGGGAATACAAATCTTGGATAAAGCCTCATAATAGGTGGCAACCTATGCCATGTCATTTGAAACCTTTCATTAAAATCTCCCATAGACTCATTAAGACCTCTCTTTATCACATTCAACTAGTGAATTAGTGAAGTATGTTCACTCTTATTCTAAAACCTATTTACCAACAACTCACCAAAGCCATCCTAATAAATAATACAACCACATTCTAATGTCCTTTACCAATCAAGTGCCTTACCCTTTAGAGATGTGGTAAGTAGTCTAATAGCTATGTTAGCTTGGGTGATATTGTGGAAATTGTAAAAGTTTGAAATGTCCCTAATATGCTTAGATGGGGTAATAGGACCTTTTCCATTGAAATTAGGGAGAATTTTGGTAGAATTGGGAGGAATAAGATCATATGTAGGAAGTTTAATTGGATTTTAGGTGTTGAAGGCTAGGAAAGGATGTCTTCTAGCCATCTCTTCTTCCTCTTATTGATCTCCTATCTCCTCAACTTATTCTTCTTTAAAACCTTCTTATTTAGGATCTCTAAATGTTCAAAAATATTCAAGATGTTGTTCTTCAAGAGGAGCTTCAGATAGAGGGACTTGATTGAAGGCTCTACTAGAAAAGGACCTAGTGAAGACCATGAAGTATAATGTGAAGGACTTGATCTACAACCAGAGATTATGACCTTTTAGAGTCACCAAATGATGGATTATAAACACTTATGTCACCTTGGGTTTGTCAAGACCAACATTCACCTTGACATGGAAATAATTGGGACCAATGGTCCCACTGCGCATTCCATAACTATTGTCATCAAATTATGCACCCTAGGAAACTCTATGAGGCTCTTATAAATTGATGCAACATTGAATCATCTCTCAATTTTGTGGGAACTTTTAAGAGAGATGAATCTCTAAGATTGAAAGAGATAGCTCATTGGATTCTTCTCTAAGTGTCTATTACCTAATCTAATGATTTTTTTGTGAAAAAGAGTTAGAAGCTTGCATAAAATGGAAGATATACTAAAGAAAGTGATCCACCAAGATAAATCATATAGAATATCACATTCCTACTAAAAAAAAAAGCTTTCCAAGACCAATTCTCTGCATTGAAGGATCTTAACATAGTGTTTCAATGTGAAGGTAGCATACTTGGGACAATCAATAAGATAACTAACCTAGGGGCAGATTACACACCATAGAGATAATCTCATACTTGAAAATATCATAGTACATTTATCACACTTCACATGACCTATTAAAATCATAAATCTTGCTTAAACATGAAGGATAAAGGGAGTAAGGATTATACTATCACTTAGCTCTATAACACATCACTCACACACTTAAACAAAATGTCCAGAACTAATAATTAGACTCGCATTCAATGTTCAAAGGCAAAGTTTAATGTCATATTAGTAGGGCTTCACCATACCAACTGTGTATATCTCTACATTAGCCCATATGGCTTCATTTATAGAACCTAGAAGAAGAGGGAAAGGATAGAGGCTAAAGAGGCACAAGGACAAGTGTCCAATGGTGAAAATAAGTTAAAATTAATGTGGATGAAATAGAAAAAGAGTTATTAAACTCATTTACACATCATTGTATTCCCAAATAAGCCTCTTTTCCAAATGTGGTGTAACAATCTTCTTAATCATTCTTTCTTATGAAACTATCTTCATGATGGACTTCATTTTGAAAAAGTTAGGATAAGTGTCTCATGTATGTTGATGAGAGGGAGTTACAAAGATGATTCCACCTAAATTTGGAGTTTTATTCATCATGAAATTCTCTTACACAAGCTCTATCATCACCTATCATCAAGATCACTTTCCAATAGGTATTCTTGACACTTGGCACAAGAATATTTTAATACTTGATAATAATTCATACCAAGGGTCTTTTGAAACATGTTGGGACACCTAATACACTTGGATTCATTAGAAACATCATAAAAGGCCACCAAACTTGAGTTTTCACCTTATCCACTATGTCATTCTGGATGCCAGTTTAGATAGGCTAAATAGAGAGAGATAGAAGAGGCATTTGAGAGTATTTATAGGGTTTGAAAATGGCATGGAGGTTTGGATAAATTACCAATATAAATCCAAAAGTTACTATCATGTCATGATCATCTTTAGGACCTACAAAACATAAGAAATGTCAAGAAAATTTTCTTTCTACTCCACCTGTATGGATTCTATACAATCCAATTACATGTATTTGACCCTCATGGAGTTGCAAACAACTTATATTTAATTCTCAAGGTCAAATTCATTCATTTTGATGTACTTTGAATCTCATTTCTCTAGTTGAGTCCTTATGGAGGGTTTGCAAGGGTTTCTAGTCACTTTCAGTATTAGTCTTTGTTCATAAAAGTTGAATTTTAAAATTTTGAAAAAATGCCACTATAAGAACCTTAGGGATATTCTCAATCTTAATTTAATTTCCTAGGGTCCCATGTAAAGCTTGGTGGAAGTTCTAATCACTTGAAATTGATATTTGAGCTCATCTTTTGCTTCATGGTGGGCTCTAAATGCTTCTTAAGCCAAAAATGGATTGTTGGAGACTTTCTTTGCAAACAAAGGGTTCAAAAATCTCTTTACATATCCTAAAAAATTCCTCCCACCATTATAATGTATTTACAAAATCTTGAAATGGAAACTTACCCCTATTTGGTTTTAGACCAAGACCTTGCCAATAGGTTTACCTACATCTCTGAACTCCTCTTGACCTGCAAATGATTTTATTTACAATTTTATGGATTAAAAACACTAAAAATACCTCTATAAACATGAATTTATCACTTGGAAATCATATATTAGGTTGAAAATTTATATGACCTCCAATTTAGCTTTTAGCCCTAAGGATTTCCTTCACACTTGATTGTAACCCTTATTATGTAGGGTACATTTTCTACTCTCAATAATTATATAAAGTTTTATTAGGTTAATTAATATGTTAAAAAACTATTAAAACCTTATTTAATAATCAAATTGGTCTCTGGTTCACCATTCTTCACTTTTCCCCATAACTGCATTCTTGTGCATGAAGGGACTGCCCCTGCTTTGAGACAAAATAGAGAGTATTAGGAAAAAAATTTATGGGAAATTTGAGTATTTAATGATATAAAAAGGGTCATAATGAAAACTTGTACCAAAGTTTTTTGTTTTATTTCATGGTTATGGGGTATAACCATCCTAATTTCTTCAAAAAAGTGGTAACAAACCTTGTTTTTACATGTTCTTGTCCAAACCTCTTTGATGCGTCCAAGTTAATCATTAATGTTACACTAATTTAATTATTTTGGAACATATATCCACTCAAATACTCTCTCTTAAGTGGAATCCCCAAACTCACCTCTTGAAACAAGGTTTTCCCTACCCTACCTGTACAGACTGAGTCCATTTTGCTATGAGAAAAGGGCCTTGGGTGACTTAATAATATTTTGGATATGATATTTTATTAATTTTATCATGATAAATACACATTATACTATTTTGAACTCCTTATTTCTTCCTTGGGCACCAAACTCTCATCATGTCCCTCATTTACATATGACCTTGTCTAACTATGACAGTGGATAGTGTATCTTCTTTTAGGTGCCTTTCTTGGAGATTTTGACCAAGGTTTAGAAAAATTATATAGTACCTTTTGAATCATCCTCATTTTACAATGTGATCCATTATTATTATTATCTATAATCTTGACACTTTTAGGCCTTCTAATTGTTCACAGTCCTCTTGGACTGAGACAATCCTAAGTCTCTACCTATAGGTGATTTAGGGTGAGAATGACATGAATTTGGTCTTTATTAATGATTTGAAAACCTCATTTAGATTCCAGAAGTCATTATAATTTAAATTTTAACCTTATCAACCCTATAATTTCCTTAATATCCCTCTAAATTCTGTAATCCTCATTCCACTATCTGCTCAGCTATAGGTGACTATCTTTAATTCATTTTAGGCCTGTAGGTGTCTTTAGGTGAGGAATAGACTTGTTTATTGATATTTATGATGCTTTGGAGGTATTTATTTATTCAAAAACTATAAAATTTCTTCACCTTTATTTCATGATATACCTATTTCACCAAGTTTGACTTTTCTGCCTATAGGTGACTCCTCACAGTCCTATGTATGGATAGAGGAGTATGCATTAGGGTTAAGAGATTGAATTCATCTTTTCTCATGGTATTTGGAACTTATAATAATCCTTTCAACCTTTGTCATCATTAAAATTTAATATCATACCCTATAATACCATTACGAATAGTAAGGTAACCTTTTGATCAATGCCCTATAGACAACATTGCCTTGCTTTACTAGTTTTTATTTATTTTTAGGCTTTGTTAAATCTAATCTCCATTCATCCTTTGCTTCTCAAAATTGGCATAGTTTTTTTAGGTAGATAGTGATACAAATTTATCCAAATTAAAATATTGGAACACCTTTCAAGTTAATTTTGTGAGGTCCTTGAAAACCTTTAAGGCCTATATTTACCATTTTTAGGGATAGATAACCCAATATGGCCTGATCACAGTCCAACTTACCATTTGATACTTTGACACTTTTCTTGTCAAACTAGGATGATAAATAGGTATGTATAGGCCTTCTCATAGCAATGAAACTCAAATTGGATTGATAAATATATTGGAACGCCTCCAAAAGTAAGGTTTGTCTATGGCATCAGTTATAAATGATCATTCCTTCTATTCAGGAAGAATTGGGTCTATTCTCTAAGTTTACAAGTTGGTAGCTCCTACATGCCTCCATCAACTCTTTAATGCAAATTAGTGGTACCAAGAGGTTAAGGACCATTTCAAACCCTCCAAATTGCACTTGTGACATTAACATGCTTCTGTAGGTGGAGTTTTGACTATGATATCCAAGGAAGACATGAAATGACAATAATAATATAAGGAATGCTCTCAAAAAACCTCAAGATAAATTTTAAAAAATTGAATGCAAAAAATACACTAGGATAATTTCCAAAAAAACATAAAAACATCATATCCAACATGAAGGAAATATTTTCAATGCAATTGTGATGATTGTGAATGCAAACTAGACATTTTGGAAGCCTAGAAGATGCTTCCTCAAAAATTGAACTCTAAAAAACAAGAAGAATCATGGAAACATCTTGAAAATTATGTGGAGACACATGAAACAAACAAATATATCAATCCAAAATACTAAACTCTGAGACAAGCTCAAATAGTGACCCCCTTATGGTTGAACATGCATAAAAAGATACTTAGAATCAAACTGATTGTTCATAAAGGAGGATGCACCAAATCTCAAGTTATTGTTATTAAAATGATGGACTTTTAGCTGATGATGGACTTGGGAAGTCCATACAAGTGTCCAAAATCTTCTATTTTTGAGGGAAAACTACCATCCACTGAACATAAATACTTTTTGTAGAATAAATAACTATTATTGACATGATACTAAAATTATCCACATTTAAATTCACCTTGGTTTCAATTTTTATTGCATGAAAATTTGTACAAGTCATTAAATGGGCTAAAATATGACTAAAAGGCCCCTTTTTCCACATGAGACATAACCTATAGCCAATTTATCACTTGTAAACATATTAAAACATATTAAGGACCATATTAAGACATTTTAAACACAATTTTACCCTTTTACTACCTTTTAATAGGGTTGACCAACCTTTGACTTTAGTTGACTAGCCTAGTACATATAGGGTGGACTTCAACAAGGACTAGGGAGAGGATGAGTAAGACAACAGACCAACATAAAACCCCATATGACACATGGGAACATTATTAAAGGTTAAAAATATTATGTGTTGTCCCAAATTTGACTTTTGGTTAAATTTTGTCAACAAGTAATTTTACACAGTCTCTTTGGTGAAATAAATAAAATGGCCATTAAGGCACTTCTTCCCTCTCATCCCATAGATCAATTTCTAATTTTTTTTCATAATTATGACAATGGACTAATTTTAAAAATTAAGCATTATCTTAAAATGTGGAAAATGATTTTATTTATAATGAAGATAATTATTATTATTGTATTGAGGAATATGATGATATACATGATAGTGATAGTGAAGTACAAGTAGATGTATCTTCTTCTCTCAAACCTATCTCTTTTATTCCCTATTCTAAATAAATTAATTTTGATAAATGGGAAAGACAATTTTCACATCATTCTCCTATGCACAATGCACCAAATGAATAAATTAGTCATGCATTTCCAAGTAAACCTCTTATTTGTGATAATTTGCTTCCATGTGAACCTAATCTCTCTCTCTCTCTCTCTCTCTCTCTCTCTCTCTATCTCTCTCTCTCTCTCTCTCTCTCTCTCTCTCTCTCTCTCTCTCTACTTCTATGTTAAAATTACAACAATATAAACACAATAGAATAAAATTGCCAATACATAGTTCAAATGATACATCTCATGTTCTTAACTCTACTTTGTTAAAAAAATTTCTAAATGATAACTCTCTTTCTCTTACTTCACATAAAAATAATGTGTGTACTCCATCCATGGATAACATAGATGCACATGATATTCCAATTTCAAATGACACTTTATTGCATATTAGAAAAGAATTAAATTCTTCTCTTACACCTCTCCCTAGTTACATTGAAAGTGATAATGAGTATGATATTGAACATGCAAATGAATATGAAAATGAGAATGATTATGAACAATATTCCAATGATGACAATGCATGGAACAATGATAATTATTATGCACATAATGAAGAAGAATATTCATCTCATGTTTCTAAATCTTCTATCACTCCTCCTCTCAAACATAATGCACTTCCAAATGTTATTTCTACTTATATGCATGATTCTATTAAAAATAATGCATATGTTCATGCTAATATCACATCTTCTACTCAATTAAAATGTGATACGTTAAAACATAAAGATACCAATGAATCTCCCTAGCCACCCCTCACTATAGTAGAATCTAGTTCTCACTCTTCACCTAAAGAGAATAGTAGCCCACATCCCTCTAGTAAGGTCCAAGTTACCATTACTCCCAAGGTTCAAGTGAGAACACCCCCTCTTTATGATCTAATTGCTAAATGTAGCATTCTCATGGCTAAAATTAACAATCAAATTAAATGATTAAATGAACCACTTCAAGATACTAATGTACCATCCTAAGAGATTATCTCTTTGATGCATGTATTTGGTGAATTACAACACCAAGTACATATCCTTACCTTGGAAAACAAGGCTTTAAGTCTTGGATGGATGCCAATGATTTACATGGTAACCCTCTTCCAAAGACATTTATAAAAGATTGATTGCCTAAGCATTTCTAGATACCATCATTGCCTCACTTTGATGGAATTGGAGATACATTTGTACACCTTCAAGCCTTTCAAAAGGATTTGGCATCTCATTTGAGTCCTTTGATTCTAATAAAATTATTCTAGTAGACATTAGTGGGGGAAACATAGAATTGGTTCTCTCATCTACTCCCCATTGGATCCTTACACACATATGATGACTTATAAGAGGCATTTGTCAAACGTTACATAATAAAAATAGGCTCTCATATCACATATGAGAAACTTGCAACTTTACATTAGAATACTTCAGATCCAGTTAGTGATTATATATTATGATTCAAGAATGACATGTTAAGATTGATATACAAACTAATAGATTTATAGATTCAACATATCTTTATTAAAGGGATTTTCCAACCTCTACTCGAACATCTACTATATGAGATAGATTCTTCTTTTAGGCACTTATGCTAAATAGTTCTAGGTTTGGAAAAGAAATTGGGATTGATTGAGGAAGATTCAGTTGATTAGATTACTCTAGATTTCACATCACTATCTACAAATTCTAGCATCTAGTATCCACCATGTCTTAAACAATATAGGAGACCATTACCAAAAAAGTAACCAGTTTAAAATAAAGAGCTAATTTCTAGAGCACAACCTAAAATATGCACTACAAAAAACAATAGTAAGGCACCACTATAGTTTGATTCAGAGTAGGATAGCCCATGTGTCATATTATCAAAACTATTAGATAAGAGGTTAATCACATTACCTTCTAACCATCGATGAGATCCACATCTCTTACATAGACAACCATATCAACCTTTTGTAACTATCATCATATCCATGGACTCAGAGATTACCTTATTAGATGTGTTGATAATGGCATCATAACATTCAAAAAGGGGGCACTGATATGATTTTTATGGACTCAGAGATTACCTTATTAGATGTGTTGATAATGGCATCATAACATTCAAAAAGCGGGCACTGATATCTCCTCCATCATAGAATGATAAACCTCATTAATCCATGAATGAGTCATCCCAAGACATTTCTTTATAGGAATCATCGGTCACTCATCATGAGAGAAATGTGGGTTCTAGGATAGAGCCTCATAGGAGATATCCTATTCCAACTATTCATAAGGTTTAGAAACCAATATAATGAGAGTAACCTACATATATCATTGTATTTCAAGGAATACATAGTGTAGTTACATATACATATTGAGAAAAGTCATAGGCACTACAACATAGTACTATTCATGAGAAATATTCACTACAACTAGATTTTCTAGGTCTTATCTCACATTACAATCTGCTATGGCTAAGATTAAATGAGACCCCATCATAAGTTTCAACTCCAACTTGATCTGTGGCTTAGTCATACACATAATAACAGAGGACACATGGTATATGATTATAGATAGATGAGCCTTCTTCATAACACATAGTTTCTATTACATGTCCAATATAGTTACATTTTATAAAATCTCCATGTCCAACTATAGTTAGTACATAGAGAATAGTATCAGATACAAAGAATATTCCTACATAACATGAGAAGTATGGGTACTTGTTCAATTGGCCATCAAGGGTTAGATAGTGATACAACATAGAGTGATATGATGCACATTCATACCAACATCAGTTCATAGATTTACTTAGCAAGGTAGTGATGGAGCCAGAGGTCTATCTAGCATTTGTATTATTGAACCACTCTCAGGGAAGTAATATGCAAAACATGATATCTCATATCCCCATATACTAAAAACTAACATTCCTAATTCCCAAAATCTATCCATATCCAAAACTTGCTTATTAAAATCTAGATCTTACCAAATCCTATTTTACCAACATTAAACCAACTCAATTTATCTAAACAATTTACCAATTACAACAACCAACAAAGTTTTGCTTACATATGATTACAAATAAATTATAACATCACACATGAACTTATCAACAAAATTCAAATCACATATCTCAAGTACCATTTTACCAAATATATGCAAAAACATCAATATCAATACTAGATCAACTACTCCTAAATCAATAAATTACAAGAAATATATCAATCCATAACACAATATGCATGAATCCAAAATCAAACCAACATCCATATATGGATAGCTAAGTTTTCAAATACATATACATTATATCAAGTAAAATCAATCATGAATGGGTATCATACCCTCACTCGCAGTCTCACTCTCTCCAATACTAGTCCCATAGTCCACTTTAACACTTGAAGGCCCCACACCTCCTTGAGATCTTGAATGCCTCTTATGATGACTATCTCTCTCTAGCAATTGACCATACTCCTAATGAAAGTCTATATAATGCCTTTGAAGCTCCATGTACTCATCCATGATCCTAGTGCTAATAAAACCATAATCAGGTAGAGGCATCCTATGCTTATCTAGCTCAGCCATTAGCTCATCTCTCTATCTCATTACTCCAACATATGCAGTTGTCACTATAGCATCTCTATCAAAAAAATGAGCATAAACACCAGCTGTAACTATCACTCACTCCAAACCTTCCTCCACCACATCATTAAGAATATGCTACGTGATTTTTTAGAGTGTCGACTCAATGGTGGTCTCCTAAAACCCATCATCTCCACCTCCTCCCCTAGAAGGTGATTCATCTTGAACACCTCCCACTCTACCTACATGGAAAAAATATAACATTGCATTAGATATACATTTTCCAAACAAGCACAGGCTTATACACAATTTAAATATAATCAATGCTTACCTCCCAACATCTAGATTAAAATAAGATCCTCATACTTAGGGGGATTCCTTCCATCAATAGGGAACAATGAATCCCACCAATGCCTCATCCACCATGTGGTATATGCCTCTATGTATCCAAAATCATCTACATCAAGAATATCTATAGCCACATCTCATGCATCCAAGGGTAATAGTTCTAACTCAATGTCAGTAGGCCTCCCACAAGCTCCTACCCTCACTAGTTTTCATGCTACCAGGGGCAGATCTTGTGGTACCCTAAACTATCTAGTCACATGCTCATACTGAAGGTGATCATACACTCCAACCTAGTGGTCATGTAACCAATAACTGACCCTCATATATCACAACTACACTCCATCCTCAAGCCACCTATGGAATCTTCTATAGGGCCATCACATGATATATTAAGCTAAAAATCTATTTAAAACTCATTTATAGTGATCTATCCCAAGAGATATAATAGTTAACATACTCATCTACTACTCCCCAAATGGTTTTGGAGGTGCCCACCTCTCCCTCAATAATCCTATTGACTACATAACCACTATGTGCACATAATCCCAATAAATAAGGTAGCTACAATCACATCACCACTAAATGAATCTTGACTAAACCTATAAATATCTTTGTATAAGTGGGCAAACATAGTCTTACCCCATGAGAACATAGTACCATACACCTCTATACTATGCAGGATCCTATGCATCCTATTTGCAATCGATAACCCACTCCCATCCACAACAAAAAATAAAGCCAAAATATGACCAACCACTTCCACAAGAATAAAACACTTGACTATACAATCACTAAAAATAATACATTTCTATCACTACCTCTCTGATGTATGCCTGAGGGTACACCAAAAAAATACAAGGATGCATGATCAATAACATCTGCACCCATGTCATCCTGTAATGTCACACATGATCCACTAAATAGAAAAAGCAAAATATGGTACATATCCTTTAGAGTAGTAGTAAAATCCCTTATAATAATCCAAAAATTACATTTGTCTACATTCTACCTCTCACATAAGGTGGTAATCCCACTGCATAGTACCTAGGTCACATACATGACACATCCCTATCCTATCCATCACAACCCTCTCATCCACTAACAAAGGTAACAATCTTAGTGTCTCCATCACTTGGCCTCTATGAAACTCCCTCATCTATACCTCACCCTGTAAAAACACTAGAAATATCATATATGTCAGTCAACCATGCCAAGGAAAACAACTAAGCTATAAAACAATAGGCAATAACTCAAAATCCCAAAAATCTAGCCCCAGTAGACAATAGTGATATAAAAGGACACTAACACTAGACAACAACACCAGAACCTGGATAATAGTGTTGAACAATGGACATGAGTGATCACTCTTGGATAGGAGTGGTGAAACTAGTGGAAATTTCCTAAAACACTTCAAAACAACCCAAAACATCAAAAGTAGGCTTCCAAATAGGTAAAAAATCACACATTTCAACTACTTACTAGGGTAACCTCCCCACTAGCCTCCACTTAGGTTTCCAATTGCTCAAATTGAGTCACAACAAGTGCTCATATTCTTGGCATATCTCTTACTTCAAAGCTTCACATCTCAAACTAGTCAATGCACAAATGAATCAAGAATCAATCCAATTCTCTTATATCAAACAACTTTCTCATTCAAAGCAACATACCATTTTCCCCATAACTAGAACCCCATAGCTCCATTTTACATACCATTTTATTCCACAAGATCATGAAAGAGATACCTTATAAATCACACAAGCCTTGCTCTCTTACTACATCATCCACCTACTATGGCACACACATCTCTATACCTTTTTTATATCTAGACATACAACTTAGTCCTAACCAATCAAAACCAATTTCAATTTTAACAACTCAATATAAAATAATCAAATAACTTCTAAAATAATTCAAACTATACCGACCTTACATCTATTCTTACACCATTAGTAATCAATTTTGGCTCAAACTCCTCTATCATGAGATATCATCCCTATCCCCAAGAAGGGGCCATCATTACTACTATTCCTATTCCTAAACTTACCCAACATACCCATCCACTCTCATAGATGGATGCACATGGTTCTTACACCTTCATTATTCAAATTATCAGATTGAGCTTAGATTGGTTGAAACATACAATGATTCAAACTACATGTGTCACTCAGCATGGTTCTTACACCTCTAGTATTCAAATTATCAGATTCAACTCAAAATGGTTGTAATAAATAGTGATCCATATTACATGGGTCATTCAATGTTACTCAAGACATTTAGAGGGATATACATTCAATTTTTAGATACATAGACTAGTTAGATATAGTGGTTCAAATTATATGAATTCATAGTGACTTAGATATAGATTCAGACTCAGATATCAGATTTAGGGGCATGTACATTATTACATGTCTCACACATATAACTTCATACAAAATGACATAGTTATAGGACTAGATATCAGATTATGGACATAGTGCAGAGCACAGTATTTTGATCTCTAATTTTGCACATGGGGCATGACACAATAGGTCATATCACATGTGCTTATACATGTTACTAGACTATACATATGCATTACTCACATAACAAATTTAGGGGCATGACACATATGCTCATGTTATTCATCATCTAGGATTATATAGATTGGATTGAAAAAGACATGTCATTATCTTCTTACACATTTACCAGATTTTTAGATTACACCCAATTACACCCAGGATATTACTAGGTTAGACTATATGATCATCTATAGTGGTTGGTCTATAGCATTGCCCAGACCTAGACTACCTGAGTTTGTGTGGGATAGAGGGCAGTCATTGGTTTTGGACCTCTGAACACTTATTAGTTCTAGTTCAAATATTTAGAGTAAGGGCATGACACATTTTTCTCTTTAAAGTATATACATTTTATGCACACATTATAGATTACATGAGTTTATGTGGGATAGAGGGTAGACATTGGTTTTGGACCTTCGAGCATTTCTCATTCTAGTCAGATTCAGTATAGGGGTAAGCATCCTCCTCCTCCATGTTATATAGATTCCACTTCTAGATTTACTATAGGGGGAATCCATTTTATGGATTCTTCCTTTCTATAGGCACTATTAGACTCTCCATCTACTTCCTTGGCTAGGAAGTGAGTTGGACCCTTTTTTAGCACACTTATCTACATGTAGGTAGGTTTAGGTATGCATTTTATTTTCTTTATTTTACTCTAGTGCTTCATTTTATTGCATCACTAAATTAATATAGGGGTAAATTTATACACCCTAAATTGGTCAAGCAACCACACATATCATGTCTTTTGACAGTCCTTTAATAGGAGACTAACTGGAGAATATGAGCTTTGTTCACATTTAGCCATATCTTTGATTTTATTCATTTGGGTCTTGTTTTATGATTGAGTCACTTTTTTTCCTATTCTTGGTCATCCTAAGCCTTTCAAATAGAAATTCCACCTCAGCCAAGTTAGGTTTTTTATCCTCTTTCCATCCCACTAGGTCTTGGGATTGAAGGATAGGAGCACTGGGGTTGGATTATAATATCGATACCACTAGAGTCCATTTCTAGCACTCTTGTCCAAGGTCATTTTAAAATCTAATGGTTATTTTAATTCACTAGTTGAGTCCTAAACCCTTTCTTAGCTTCATCCCTAAGTTTTTAAATGTCAATCAAATGTAAATAAAATCTCTAAAATTTAAAAAAATGAGTCTCCTGTATAAATGACTTCAAAAGTCATTTTATATCTAAAACTTGCTACTTTAACACATTACATAATAAAAATTAGTTAATAGTATATCTCAACATTCTGCATCACATATAGACTTGCATGCTTGATCAAGGAAGGGCCTAGGTGAAAGTCATTCTTACCTATCTTACACATTGATTATGTACATTTCCTAAGGGAGAACTACATTTGATTTGAGACCCTACCTTAAGGGTTAATGTAGGCAGTGATTAGTATAGTAGGGGTTATATATTGTGTGATCATTCTTCCCCTAACCCAGCTTTTCCCCTTTTTGCTTTTGATGAATTAGTTGTTTACATGTGTGTAGATAGATACAAGGTTTTTGAGATTAAAATGGACCTATAGTGAACTCTATTAACGTTCAACCTCTAAAATTTTGTACACAAGCTCACACTGAGGTAGAAAACAAAACCCAAAAAGCTCAAATCTTCTAGACAATAGTGGTAGAGGTGGACTACAAAACCAGTTCCACTCCTATCCACTTTCAACACTCCTATACAATCATAAAATGAAGGCCATATCTAGATTTATGACAGTTCTAGTCCTACACATCAATTTACATATCTTGAATCATCTATTTTAGTCCATTTTTAGATAAGTTTATTTCTTCTCCTCATGTAAATTACTTGATAAAAATCTAAATTTTACCATATTAAACTAGATTTTCCTCTTACTCCAAACCCCTTATTATTTAAGAACTAAACACTAGTTTTTCCAAAAATAATAAAACACATTACACAAACCAAAGGGAAATACCTTATATCAAAATTTCACCCATGTACAAGTGAAGGTTGTTTTATCCTGATCTTTAGGTGTCACTTGTATCTGATTGTACCCATTAGAACCATCCAAAAAAGAGAAGTATCTTTTCCCTACCAAGTTTTCAAGTCCTTTGTCAATAAAGGGTAAAGGAAAATAATCTTTCATTGTTTCTTTGTTTAGTTCCCTATAGTATATGCATACTCTCCATTTACCATTTTTTTAAAGAACAATAACCAAGTGAGATACCCACTTGTTGTTAGAGATAGGATATTTGAATCCTTATTACAACTTTTCTATTTTAATTTTCATTATGTCTCTTAAGGTAGGATTAATTATTCTCTGAGGTTACTTTACTGGTTTAATGTTATCTATGTAGATATGATGGGTAAATACACTAATATGGATTCCCTTCATGTCTTGATATTCCCAAGAAAAATATTTAGTGTTTTATTGAAGTACATCAAAGACTTTTACTTCCTGATCATCTGTCAACCAACTACTTATGTTGAGTAACTTCCCTAGTGCTAATGTTATTTTCTTAGTGCTTGGATGATAAGAATTTATTTATTTGAATTCACTCATTAAACATTTAAGAGGATATGTATGTGGCAAAAACTTATGGAATGTGATAGAATGTTTGAAAAAAAAATCTCCTAGATAAATCACTCTAGTTAGAGGATAATGGAAGGCTATCAAGAAAGTATTTTGACCTTCATGTGCCCATTTCATAATGATGTGTTATATGTCTTCATGGTCATATATAGTGTTTTAAGAGGCGGAAAAGGATGGATGTTCAAAAGGATAGGAAGAGCTCTCTTTATAGGTTCTTCTATCAAAGTCCGTAGTGAGACTGACAAAGTTCGTAGCTAGATTGACAAGGTCTATAGATGGATTGTCAAATTCCATAGCATTCCTAATATTTCTTGTTAAATCATCCTACATTTTTATTTAGGTTTATCTACCCATAACTATTTTCCAAGATTAATTGATGGTTGTGCAAGTGGATATAGAGAAATGGCTTTGCTTTAAGACCTTTTAAGATGGTCATATCTCCTGATATAAAATCAATCAAATCTACCACTATTGCTAACCAAGACCTTCCTAGGATCAATGAGTATCCAATTTATTTTTTTTAGGCTGGAGAATAATAAAATCAATTAGGTACTCCCATGAATCTATAGTTACTATTATATCCTTTATAACACCCTCTTATTTGGTAGTGGAATGATCTACCATTTGTAAGATTATGGTGGTAAGTTGCATACCTATTAGAGAAAGATTTTTCATGCTGTCAATAGTCATTACATTAATATCATCTCCTAAATCTACCAATACATTTGGTATCCCTTGCTTTCCAATCATTAAAAAAATGACATGACTTCCTAGGTCCCCATATTTGGGTAGAAGTAACTTACCTTCTAATAAATCAATAAGCTTTCCATCTACCTATATAGTCTTTGGATATTATCTTTTCTTACTAGGTGTCTTAATGCACAAATTTATGATTAATCTATTGAGTTTTGGAATGTCCCTAATGGATTGCAATAATGGGATTTCTATATTGAGTTTTTTGATCTCCTTAATCAATTTAGATTCCATTTTATCTTCCAGTTCCTTCAATCATTCTAGAAAGGGAATAAGTGGAGGAGTCATGGTGACTTCCTCTATTTTTTCAAGTTTTTCTCCTAACTCTTCTTCTTTAACTGGTTGAGTTTGTTGAATTATTTTTTCATGAGGCATTTTTGTGATAATAATATGAGGTTCTTGTAATTTTTTTCCTAACTTGAGATGTATTTCTGCACATTCAATAACACCTACTCGTATAGTTTCAACTTGTTCATTAACATAAAATTTATTATTATTTAGATATATTACTGGATGGGTAGGTATATGAGGTTGATTTAATTATTCTATGGGGGATGTTTGAGTTCTTGGAGGAGCCATTAATTCTTGTTTTTATGGAAACCTCCTTTGTTGTTGGTTTGGGTTAGGGTTACAATGTTTATTTACCCATGGTTGATGATGATCTTGAGGTATCTAATGTTGTTGAATAGTTGTAGGCATCATCCATGGTTATGGTATCCATTCTTGGTTGCCCTACCGAGTTGGTGTTTCCCCCAAAATGTGTGGAGGTGCATGCTATGGTGTAAAAAGAATCCTTGGGCCAAACTATTGTGGTTGATTTTATGGGAAGGCATTTCCTTGCCTTTGCACATATTTTAATTATTATATGGTTTGTATATTATATTTAAGCTAGTTATTAATATCAGGAAGGTGATTAAAATTTATTGTATCTTGATCCTGAGCATCGCATACTCCACATATGTATGTTTTGTCTAGAGGATAATCTATGAGTGTGTGTTTTAATCTACACTTTAGGCAATATATTTATAGTGGTTTAGTGTTATATTTAGCTTTAGATTTAAATACATCTAACATTGTGTTTAGTTGAACCAATATATCTATTTTTAAATTTGCTAGTTCCTTCATGAGTTGGCTTACATCACTAGATTTCCCTAGTTTACCTCTCCTACTGCTAGGTTTTATCCTAGAGTAGTTGGCACATAATTTTGTAATCTCTTGGAAGTAGAGTTTGGTAATATCTCCCTTCTCTATGAGATTCAAAGAATCCCTAGAGGAATCATCCAATCCTTTATATAAAATAGTTTTGATTACTTCCTTGAATAGCTCATATCCACACCTATTATGTGCAAAGGCAAACTGATCTAGACAATATTCAAGGTTCTCATCTTCATTATATTTTATCTCGAATAATTCTTTTTTTCTATCCTTGACCTTATAGTAATATTGGTATTTATCCAGAAATACTATTTTCATTTCTCTACAAGTGCTGATAGATTTCTTACTAGGCCCATAAACCACCTCATTTTTCCTTCCTTCAAGGTAGAGGGAAAGAGTTTTAGATTTTGATTATTTGAAGTGTAATCATGGGTTTGGTAGATAAATTTTAATTTAAAAAGGAATTGATTTGGGTCTTTAGTGGATAGACGTCTAAAGGTAGGTATATTAGATGGGGAAATGTTTTTCATTATTGTTCTATCATCATTGTCAAAGATGATGGGGCAAGAGAAAGTCCTCTCAGGAATATTAATATGAGGGTTTTACACATGACCTATATTATATCCCATTATAAATAAAGTTATACTGAGAGGAAGGAATCCTTTCAATTTTTTTAGCTATTCACTATCTAAAAGTTCTATTTTTATAGAGGAAGATTCTTCTAGATCCTAGGATGTACTTCTAGAAGACTCATTTATTTTTCTAATCTCTATATTTTATATAAGTACCTTTATTTTGTCTCCTAAAGGATGAGGATATTTTGGAACAAACCTTTCTTGTGAATCCCTTTGTCTACCCATATACTTGTATTTAACAAGAGTAGTTTTTATTATATTTTTGAATTTTTTTAATGTTAGCTTAATATTTTACCTTACTAACACTTTATAGTAAATTCCCAATAATGGCACAAAAAATGATGGGTGTCATTTTCATCCCTTCATTTAATCAGTCTATGTTGGTGTAATTACTTACTAGGGCTAGTGACCAAATTTATTTTGAAAAATGTATTTATTAGGTTCAGATAGCAGTGTTAGTTGGGGGGTTTTTGGAGTTGATCTATCTTAAGTTTCTACTTCCAAAAGTTTTAATTAAGAGCTAAAAGAAACACACTTTCCCAAAAATTAAACACACTAAACTAAATGAAATGATTGAAATAAATTACACAATGTTGTTGAAAAGTAAATACACTAAAATTGAATATCAAATCCACACTTAAGTTATGTTACAAAATTAAGATTACCGGAATTAAGGAAATGATAAATGTTTATTTGAATAATAAAACGCACACACATATTAATAGTCTTTTTCACCTACAGGTTGTCATCCAATCAAATAAAGTATATATATATATATATATATATATATATATATATATATATATATATATATATATATATATATATATATATATATATATATATATATATATATATATATATATATATATATATATATATATATATATATATAGACACACACACACACACACACACACACACATCCTATCTCCTTAGGGAGTGGACCCTTACTCACCTTTGGATTCAAGATCAAAACAATTCAATCTTTAGGAAGCAATCTTAACTAATGCATAAAAATGAAGTGGTATTCTTTGATAGAAAATCTTCTTGTATTTTGTATTCAAAATGATAATTATTAAAATGTTTCACACTCCTACCTTTGTAGATTAAGTAGGGATATACCTTTTATTTTATACAAAGGAAACTAATTATCCCTATATACTAGGTTACAACTTAGCTTTCCAAACAAGAGAACATCCATAAAGATTAGTTTATATGGCCAAAATAGGGAGGAGTGTTACAACAAAGATCCACATGTGGTTAGGGAGATCCTCATTGGATTTTCAACTAATTATTCCAACCATATTTGGTTACCAAATATCATAAACAATGTATTCATATCATCTTGTCCAAATTTTTAGCCTATATCTACTAGCTTCTATAAATGGAAAGCTATATATAGATAGAAATCTATATATAGATATATGCAAAAATAAAAATTATCTAAAAGATAGATGAAGGAGTCTGGATCATCATGAAATGGTTGAAGGAACATTTGGAATGCCTTGGAAACATGTTTTAGATGAGTCCATAGCATGTTATAGAAGTTCATATCTCGACTGTCAAAATCTATAACATGGCTATCAAAATACATAGCTCAAATATGAAAGTCTGTAGCTATCTTTTGAGATCTATATAATGCTTACCAAAGTCTGAAGCTTTTATAGAATGATAGTTTTGTGAATAAGGCCCTTTCTTGCCTTCATGGGATCATATTAAGACTCTTTTTTAAATATTATAATACCTGTACATATCAAAAATGGAGGACTAAACATGCAAATAATTAGAACATTATGTAAAGAATGTTAACTCAGACTCACATAAGCTTAAAGAGATAAAAGCATTCATATTCTACCTTAGACTTGTTATAAGCCCTAAGACTAAATGAAATGCTCAACCTAAATAACACATTAATGGCTATTAAGGATGATATACTATGGTTATAATGAGTCATAGTGTGGACTAATCAACATACATCCAATTCAAGAGGTGGATACACACAATGAGGTATAATCTTAAGTGGATTCACTAGTAGGTGTTTTAAACACAATAAGTTTTTTGTTCATAGTGTTTAGGAATGTTCAGAGAATACTCAAGCTAGTGGATCAAGGATTTAAAATAGAAATCAAACAGTACAAGGAGAAGAATAGAATGTGGATTCTCTATTCATTAAATCAATAGTATTTCCATAGTCCATGAATTACAGTAGAAAGCTTCTAGATTAAACTATGTTTGAGTTTTGACCAACGTTTCAGTTCACACTCCATGAACCATCATCAGGGTGAGAGAATAAAAAATGTAATACAATAGACTAGGCATTTACTTTATAGATAAAACATTGAAGCTCATTGATGTCAAGGTGAGTGAAAAAGAAGGTGGGGATCTCAAAGGGGGGGTGGAATTGGATTATAAATTAAATTACAAAGTATAAATTAGAAATGTTAATATTTAATTTAAAATTTTAATTTTAGAATTATAAACAAACAATTTGATTATTAACCAAAATTTTTCCTTACCAATTATAATTTGATTTATAAATACTTACTAGTAAATTCTAAAATTGTAAAAAGTTGTCAGTGATTCATTATGAAAGGTAAATAACAAAATAAAAAAAATAAAATATATTTTATCTATAAAATTAAGTTTTAAATTATGAGTTATCAATTATTTAAATTGTAAAATTACAAACTTAATATTAAAAATCATTAATGCGATTTATAATTTGAATCTCAATTATTAAATAAATTATAAATTACCAAAGATAATTATAATTTATAAACATCTAATTGTAAATTTAAGTTGCGAAATAAAACCCAATTATCATTTTTATAAAGCATTAGTTTTATTTCTAATTTTTATAAAAAAATATAAATGTTAATTTTGAAAATTTCAAATTTAACATTAAAATTGAAATTGTAAATCATTAGTTTGATTTATAATTTGAATCTAAAATATTGAAAAATTATAATTTATAAATTACCAAAGATAATTATTTGAAAACAACTGCTCATGAATTTAATTTGTGAAATAAAATTGATTAATTTTTTTTAATCAATTAGTATGATTTAATTAATTATAAATCAATATTTATTTTTCTATAAATATTGAAGAGTAGTTATAGAAAAATAAATTTGGAGTTATATTGGTAAAGTAGCTTCAAATCCATAAGCTATAATGAATGGAGAATAGCCTATTTCAACCTTCACCATTGTGTGATTAGCCCATAATAATTTATAGATATTCAAATTCCAATCATGATCATTAGCACACCATTTTTTTATAATTAAAATAAAAATCTTATTAGTGGACTCAGGCTGTCCATTCCTTTGAGGATAGTATTTTGAAGAGTGACTAGAAATAATTGAATAGTGGCCCAAAAATTATAATTAATCATTTAAAATAAAATAAGGACCATTATATGATATTATTTTATAGGAAACACAAACTATTAAAAAAAAATTGATACTCAAAAAATGAAATAACTTTAGCTGTGATAGAAATTTTCAAAGCTATTGCTTCATGCCACTTATTGAAATAATCAGTGGATGTCAAAACGTACCTATGATCAACTAAATAAAGAGGGTGGATATCATAAATAAAATAAATACCCCACTTAGTAAAAGGTTTCTTTATAATAATAAGATTTATAAAAATTACAAGTAGTTTATCTCTACCAGTAAAAAGTTGACAGGACATACAAACATGAACTAACTTATAAGAATATTTAAAAAGAGTAGGCCAATAATAACTTACATGTAAGAATTTGTACATAGTAGTTTTTACTACATAATTACCACCATAAATACCTTATATCCATCCTCGAAGGATATTTTGGGTTTGATGATGTGTTAAACAACATAAAATAACACCATCTTTGTTCTTATAAAATAGAAAATTCTAGAACAAAAATTTAAATCTTGAAAATGAATGGATATTATTTTCTTTTTATCTAATTTATTAGGACAAGATTTATTATAGAAGTAATAAATTAAATCATGGTACCAATCATCTTATGAAAATAAATAGCTCATGCATTTCATGGCCAAATTTGAATTGTTTAGAAAAGTTAGCAGCCTTCATAGTCTTGAAATGATGTTAAGTATGAAGAGGATCATCATCTATTGAAATCGATAAAATATTTATGCTAGAGGTCACATTTTCATTTAAATTTTTTGCTAAGTCATTTCCATTGATGACTTTGAATGTTTCAAACTCAAGATCAAAATTTTGAACCTTAAAAATTCACTTGGTGAACCTTCCTTAAATAATTGGTTGAGTTAAAAGATAAGAAATAAACACACATTTGATCAAATAATGACTTTATTTTCCATCAAAATACATCTAAATTTATTCAAATATAAATCAATGTTTAAAAAAAATGATCAAGAGAAACCTAATCTCAGTATCTTTCAAAGCTTGGCTCATATATACAATAGGTCTTTCTTCATGGTTATCATCATGTTGAGTAATAAAAACACGTTTTTCTTATTAGCATTAACATAAATAATATAAGGCTTGTTTGGATTTAGTTTATCAACTATAGATACACTTTCAATACATATTTTCAACTTTAAACATTGAATCAAAACCAACATCCCAGACATAAACTTAATTTTTATTTAAAAAAACTTGTAAAATATTAGATTTATTAGTAAAATAAATAATACATTTATGCACAAAGATGATTTTACCAAAAAAGGATCTAAGACCATACTGATATTTAGGAAGTGGAAAATATTTTATAGCTTTAATGTATTTAAGATCAATAGATATATCATTTTTGGAGATGATATAGCCTTATAGTTTCCCTTCAATTACTCTAAAAATTGATTTCTTAGGATGTAGATAAATACCATATTTTATATATCTTGTAAGGACTTCTTGAATATGATAAATATGTTTATTTATATTTTTAGAATGCACATTGAGATTATTAAGATAGACTTGAATAATAATACCAATTAAATCATCAAAGGCTACATACATATCCCTCTAAAATGTGGCATATGTGTTCATTAAAATAAATGACTTTATGTTAAAAGAAAATGTTTCTCTTCATGTAATAAATTTAGTCTTATGTTTATCATTAAGATTCACAAAAATCTGATTGTAACCATAAAATACATCAAGAAGAGACATCCTTTCAAATCCTACAACCTACTGCAAAAATTGATTAATACTAGGTAGAGGAAAATTATTTCTATTAAAATCTCTAAAGTCTACACACAATCAAATATCACCATTTTTATTTCTAATAGGAACTAAGTTACCTACCCAATTGAAATATCTTAAAGTAAATATGACACCACTATCTAACATATTATCAAGCTTGTTATTAATAGTATCTTCCAATAAGAGACTTATTCTTTTAACATTCTTCCTAACATATTTTATACCAAAGTTTTATAGGTATACAATGTTTAATAATTTTAGTATCATAACCTATTAGATATTTTTATGACCAAGTAAACACATTAATAAATTCATTAAACAATTTAATGAATTAAAATTTTTCCTCATGTGTACATTGCATTCATAAATAAACAAAATTAGAATCTTCCTCGAGCCAAGGTTAATAGGAATAGTCTCACCTATTATTCTCCTAGATGGCTCTTTAGTGTGTGGAATTTTATGTTGATCATTTGGATTGAACATTGATTCTAAGTTAACCAAATCAAAAGGCAATTAATTAGTGTTTAACTATAAGTAATCACCATAATTCAACATGTAATCATCATGATCAAAATAATTAACTTGTAAAAATGAATAAATATATTCATCATAATAAAAAAAAGGACAACTATCATTAAGATCAGACATTTTGGGTATAAAAATCTTATAAAAATGAAAAATCTACCATTGGCTCACTATCACTCAAGGTCAGATTAGAAGTAAAGATAGAAAGCTTATCAACATGAGAGTTGAATTAACTAAGTGTATGCATGATATTCAAATATTCAAATATTTTAATAAGTGACCAAATTTTTTGAGTATAATTATGGATACAGGTTTGATTTGTTTTATAAATCTTTCTAACTAGTCTAATTATCAATTCAAAATATCTAAAGAAATCCAAATGCTTAATATTAAGTTCTATATCCTTTTCAAGCCCAAAACATAAAGATTAAAATTCCATTGTATTAGTATATTATCAAATGATAATTTATAAACATAGTGAAATATTTCACCAATAGCAGATATAAAAACAACTTCATTACCACTACCATGTTGCGAACAAGCTCCAACAAAGAATAAAGACCATATAGTATCTCTATAAAAGATTATTTCTTGTTGTTTTTTTAGGTTCATATAATGTCAAAAACTCATAAGTATCAATTCCAATTTCTATGTAAGCAATGGTAGGTGTTATGGAATCTATGGGAATACTCCTACATTCCACTCTATGCATAAATGCAATTTTATTGCTAATAAGAACCCGTGTTGTATCCTTGCCTACAAAATCACCATTTACTTTAGACCAATATCTACCTAATAACATATCATACTTAATAGGGATATATAAAATATGAACATTATACATACATATAATTATTTCATCTTAGGATATCTTGATAATAATATTCAAAAATTTACCACAACTCTTGGTCTAACGAGAGTCAAAACTAGTAAGCTTTATGCTACCAGTTTCATAAGATATACCTAATTAATCAACATTAATTTTAGGCATTATGTTTTTAGAACCTCCTATATCAAGTGTACAATTATGAATAACTTTGTCAATGATTTCAATAGATACATAAAATAGAGGAATATAATCAGTAAGAGGATCAATATATTTAGAAAAAATAGAACTATGTTCATTATTACTAGATTCTTCTTAAAATCCTACTACATTTTTAGGATTTGGATTTTTAATTACATAATTGATCTTATGAAGTTCTCCAAGTAAACCATCAACATATAATAAAAGAAAAATAGATTTAATTGTAGTTAAATCATTAATGATTTTATAATCACCATCAACAGGATGAAAAATGTGATTATAATTTTTAGGCTTAAAAGGAGGATACTAAGTATTATTGAATCTAGTAGACAAAGGATTATTCTTCTAAGAATTTACATTAGCAATATCTAAAGCAGTAATAATATACATAGTTTTACCTTTATTTTATGTAGATAGTTTGAAATAAGAATTTTGATTGTTAGTTGTATAAGAATTATCTCTTTGGGTAGAATCATAATCCATTTTTCTTGTTTGTATAGTATAAATATTAGAATTATTGATGTTATCCAAAGAATAATCATAACCACATGTTTATATTTTCAACCAATTCAATGGTAATATTATCCTTTCCATGAATGAATTTTATAAATTTTTGAATAAATATATAAGTTTTAGGGTTATGATATAATTCACAAACATTAAAATTATAAAAAAATCTTCATGTTACTTTTATGAGGATTTAAAATAATATCCGATGTAGAATTTTTGTAATTTAATTATAGCTTGACAGTGACCAACTAATTGTCAATATTATGAATGATTTTAAAAATTTATACATTATTAGAATTAAACCCATGGAAGATTTATCTTTAAAACCAATGTGTTTTTATTTCTTTTCATATTCTATAGAAAAAGTAATAGTTTCATCATAATCTACTAGGTAAGTACACAGAGTTGGGGGACAATTCCATGGACATTACCCATAATTGATCACATTAATTAATAACATGATCATGTTATTTAATTAATATGATCACATTACATAAATCCGGGGTCAATATTACTGATCCATAACATAATCACGTTATGTAATAACATGATGATATTATATAAAACAATAATACGATTGCATTATTACATAATGTGATCATGTTATTACATATTGTGATTACATTATTGACATAAAAATAACATGATTGTGTTTCTTGTGTGCAAAAAAGATAAAAAAGGAACCCAAAATGTAAAATTATTCATTTTATGTTCGCATTTCCTAACTTTGCCCTTGTTTCACAATCGTATTTTTCTCAAAAGACTCTAAAGAGTGCTAGAAAGCCGCTAGATTTACCCCATAGACCTATTGATCAATGATGCCACCATGTAGGAGAGGTAAGTGATCAAAATCTTCCCTATTTAACCCTAATTTTTCATAATTTTCATTCTTTAACCCATGCTTTTAATTATAATTTTTTTTCTTATAGCCCATCCTATTAACCCTCCCAACCTTTCACAAAACCCTCTATTTACTCCTCTTCCTAACCCTCCACAAAACCCTATTATTCTTCTTATCCCTCCACATAACCCTCCTATAGTTCCCTAAAACCCCCTAATAGTCAAGAGGTTTTGATTGACAATATTTTGAGAAAAAAACTTGAAATTGAAGACTTAATTGATAGAAAGAGGGATCCCAATTTGACTAACCCCCAACGCACTTAGCTAGCCAATTCCCTACAGACCTTATTAGGTCAAATTAACTCAATAACAAGTCAAATTGATCAATGAACCTCATATAAGGATAATTTTAGGGCATATTATGTTGAAAATTTGTTATCCCTTTAGGTTAATAATTTGGATATTTCAAAAGCTAAAATTTGTGTACTATTCATTGACCTAGCCACTACTGCCCCATTTCCTGTAACTGCTAAACATTTTCCTATCCATCACTATGTACATAAATTAATCATGACCAATTTTTAAGATTGATGATGAATGGTCTTTGAATATCCACCATTTAATAACCATGAGGTTTCATTATATTTTTTTAGGAAACTCTATTATGAGTTTGTCCTCAACTAGATTCCCAATTATTTTGATTTTAATGAGTTTTAAGGCCAGGGAAAAGGCTTTGCACAAGATCAACTAGGTGCACATTATGTACCTAATTATCCTACACATATTCATATTCAAAAGCCTCTTGAGTCTAATATCCCATCCATGGTTCAGTAGGTCATGGAGATAGACACTCTTCATGTTCTTACTTCACCCATTGATACTCTCATTCAAAATATGAGTAGGCTTTCATAGAGTGATTCTAGAGATATGACATAGGCTACTTGACCCTGACCCCACCCTTATAGTTCATGTGGAGATATATGCATGGGAATTTTTGATGATGATGGTGTTGGTGGTTCAGATGGCTTGGACCATATTCTTATGAGTGATGAGTTTTTGGCATGCATATTTGGCATATAGACATTAGTCACCATATAGATACAGGTATATTTTATATAAATGTCATCTTAAATTTAAGTTATATTTTGAAATTTAATTTTTAAGATAATAATTAATTTACATAAAAAATTAATATAATATATATGCCATTTTTTATATTGCATGAGGTGATGATTCCTTCATCATCACAATTGGCATTTACAACATTTGATTTATCATAGCTGTTTTTCATATTTGGATCCAACTACTGGGCCATCCATGACTGCATCTACCTATATTAGGATGACACCATTTACATATATAGAGTTAAAAATTATTTACATACATGTTTTTCTCTTTGAATTTGTTATGACTGTAGTTGTTTACATATATATTTTTCTCTTTACATCTAATTTGTAACTTCTCTTCTCAAGAGTTAATGCAAAAATAAGTTGTTTACATATATCCCATGTACTAAAGCAAGGTTAAAAAACATACATTATATTCCTTTTGAGTATTGGAATTTTTATAGAGATTATGGAATGCATTTACTCTAGATAATTTAAGTAGATATCCGAAAAGTAGTGTTGTCTTTCCTTGAACATCACCCAAGTGACTATGGACATATCTAAATTCATAATTATTTTTTGATAGTCCCAACATAAGGCTTCTTCATCTAAAATTTATAAAATAAATATCATGTTTATATTATTTATTGAAAAATATCTTATCCCAAAGCATATTTTCATACCTATTAGCCAAGCATCAAGTTCCCTAACAAAGATTCATCCATTGAATTTAAGACCCTTTCCACTTTATTTAGTTTATGGGTAATTCCATCCAAGGTTTTATGTGTGTTACCATTATCATGATCTCCCCTAGTTGATGATATTCCATGTAATATATTGGTATCTATCTCTTGCTGAATATTATGTTCATAGTCACACTCATGGAATGATTTTATCCTATTACATAAAATAGATACAATGGTGTGACCCTAAGGTCATATTGGAGGTAGTTTCCCCCATATATAGGTTATGCCTAGGGATACTACTGTTACTTCTATGATAATGTCCCAATGTTGATGAGTGATGTGGGATACAATTTCTATACTTTTGTGTCTTTTTCTTATACCTACGTGGGTGATATACCTCCATTATTTTTTGGCTAGATGGAGCCTAACCTCCCCTAGCCCTAACAATCTCATTAAGAGTCTTCACCTGAGACTCTAAACTAGTCATGAATTTTACTCTAGGACAAATATACAAGTAAGCATATTCTAACACCTCTTAAAACAATGTAAATCTCCATCCTTTCTCCTCAATAATCCTAACAATAGGTGCCCATCTATACAAAATGAAATATGTCCCTTTGTCTCCCACCAGATGGGAGGAAAAGATCCCTATTTAATATCATTTTAGAGGGTTGGGATAATTACACACTCCACCCCCACTAGTCTTACCCCATACTTAAAACCTATGTTATGTTCATTAGCATCACCAAAGTATTACACCAAATTAATAACCTTACCTCTATCACAATCCTCTATCAAGGCCATAACCTTGCTTTTAGCTAAAAATCCTAGTATCCTAATCACAACCTTGAAAGTGATAGTCCACTCTCAAGGGATTCATGGGAAAATTAAACTATTTTACATGATACATCCTAGTTCATGAATAGGTTGGAAACGAATCTACTCAATAGGACAACAATCCCAACTTACACAATCTAGAGTATCCCTATTATATATAGTGTGGCTAAATCATTTGTCATTATTTTTTCTATGATCCTAGGTTTAGCCAATCATACTTCATAACTCTACTCCATCAAATGTAGGCCCACTTTTAATAACACAATTTAAAATATCCTTAAATACTCTAAGTTAATCTTGAAAATTCATCCAAGAGGAACTAGTTATGAATGTCCTACCTAAGTCAAACCCCTATTTTTAGACAAGTAATAAATCAATAAATAATATATTCCAATATGTAATATAACATAAATTGAAGTTCTTAACCCAAATATATTTATATTTATCAATTTAAAAAAAAGAAATTAGTATATTATATATTCCCTTTCACAGTATTAATCCTCTAATTTTGGTTTTGGTATAAGGCTACAACTTTAACACTTAAATACATGGCTTATCAATTTAGATCTAAGTGTATTTTCACATGCATGCTTGTCTTCTTCTTTCTTATAATGTGTCATTGCATTCATGTACTTATATAGACATATATTTTATATACAAGTTATTCTATTGATAATTTTGGTTTCCATGTATAAGATTTAATGTACTTTATATAAAACTAAGTGAAACTTGTTTACATGAGTATTTGATGGATGGTACTAACACTCCTCCTTCTCTATGAGCTAAGGCAGACATAGGAATTAGTACTGCAATGTCATCTGCATAGGTGTTGATATAGGCATACATTAGTTTTTGTAATTTTAAATTGTAAAAATAGACATGATTTAATAATTTTAGTATAGGGACTTGGGGAAAATATAAATTATGTAAATGTATTATGTATACAGGGTTGTGTTATGATAGCTAATAGTCTCAGTCAGATGGTGATTAGGTTAACTTCTCATGTTCCTCGCATATTTGAGATGCCTATTTAGATAGTTGAGCCTACCATTGACTTGATTAAGCATGAAAAATAGATTGATCAGGATTGTGAGCTTATAGTAAGTGCACATGTTTAAATTATTTTTTATTGTAGTTTAAAATTAATTTCTTAACAATTATTTGAATATATTTTATGTTAATTTCATAATAATTCTTATATTTGAACAGGCTCAACTGTAAGCTAGCTATGAGCATAGGGCCTATAATCATACCTTAGATCAATTCAAGGCATTAAAGGGGTATCCATCTAATATCAAAGCATCCCAAGGAGAGTCTTATTCAAGGAAGGCAAAGAGAGGGAAGCTATTTGAAGAATAAGATGTTTTACACATGAGATATAATTTTTTGTATGCCTATATGGAAATTAATGAATTTTTGGCATTGTATATGCACATATGAAATTTAGCCAACATTAGATACTATGTTGGTAGATGTAATTTCTTGTATGCCTATCAAAGAAATCATAGTATTATTGACATTAGACATATATGTTCCTATATTGTATGCCTATCATGGAAATCTATCTAATTTATATTCAATTTTTATTTCATTATGTTTTATTGTACAGTGTTGTTTTGATCTTCCAAATTATTATTTATCAGATCTCATATTTAATCTTTTACATTCATAAATGAGGATTTAAAAATTATTATTTTCAATTCTTTATATCTCAGATCTTACATATTTTTTTAAATTAAAGTTTTTATTTCATTGTGTGTAGTGGAAATGACTAATGATACTATTATCACTTAGGCTTAATGACATTTTTCTCTTTATACCTACTTCTTATACACATTGGAGACACGTTTTGGTATCATTATACCTCTTACAAACCTCTCACATTAATTATCTAACTCATTTCATACATTCCATTGACAAACACCCTCTCACTCTTTCACTATCTTCTCACTAGGCAATCCTCTTAGGTTTCAAACTTACCAAAACTTGATATAGGTCTCAAGGAGTTAAAATTTTTGTCATATATGTTATTACATGGTCAAATAACTCCTAAATTAACCTATTATAATCACTCAAACACACATCAACATTCAATTCCACATATAAGGCACAACAAGGCACCCTACAAGCCTGTGATAACAACATGGAGTATTATTTTAATTTAAAATCTCTCATACATCTTATAGAGATAAAAAAACTCCTTTGATGATGGGATAATCTTCCAAGTCCATATCTATTCAATGGCATACTTCACAAGATTAAGAAATAACTCTTACTTCCCTTTGTAATGTGACTGTTAACCCAAAATAGGGTATAGATAGGGTTTCTTTGTTCTAGAGGTCAATAGGTCAATAGGTAAAATTTGTCAAAGTTATCAAAATTATCAAAGTTGTCAAAATTTTCAAAGTTATCAAAATTGTCAAAGTTGTCAAAATTGTCAAAATTGTCAAAGTTGTCAATAGGTCAATAAATAAATTACTCATTAAGTTTCTAGGTCTGTAGTTTAAGCTATCAAAGTTTAAGTTATGGTTGTAAAACTCTGGTTCTGATGCTTCCTGAGTGAAAACTAACACTGCCAACATGTCTAGGGGGTGGATAACATCTAGGAGTAGGTTTTCAACCTCTTGTCAGGCCCGATCGGTAAACCCACCACCCATTTTGGCCTCAAGACCAACCTTCCCAATATAAGGAAAATGTAATTTTTTAGTCTAAGTACAAACATGCATAAAATTAAAATTGTAAGTAATTTATATGAACTATCAGATCCCTCACCTACATCCTTAAGCCCTCTAGTCGCACCCTAGAGTAATCTAGTGGAAGCTTTAAGATCAATCCATTAGACAAGTTGCAGTGATGGGTCCAAAAATACAAGTTTTTGTCAATGAACAAGCAACTTCTCAAGCTGTAATTGGAATTTATACCTCCAAGACCTCCACCTATGAATCTATCACTTTGATCATGTTTAGATAGGTAAAGTACATGTTATCATAGCATCACGATGTTTGAATCCACTCAAAAGTGTATTTTCACTACCATTTCAGAGAGCAAAAAAATTGATAATAAATATTGTCAAAGTTTAAGTTATGGCTGTAGAACTCTGGTTTTAATGTTTCTTGAGTAAAAACTGACACTTCCAACACATTTGGGGGGTGGATAGCATATAATAATATGACTGAACTTCCATTTGGGGTTTGAATGTGCAATTCTCTATAAAATGAACTACCAAAACAATAGAACCAACATGGAATGTATCTTGAAATGTTCATCCAACCATCTAGTCCTATGTGTGTGCCTTGCATAGTCATAAACAATCTTCTCCATAAATTTGAACAAAAATTATAAAATAGGTATCTTTTTTATAACAAACTTAGACCTTTTAGATTCTTTGTCATCTTTTACTTGATAAGTCACTGATTTATATTTGCTTAAAACAACTAATTTATTTCCAATTGCACTTATAATCTCCTCATGGATACATTTTTTTAAATTTGGCAATCCACCATAAATGTTACAATTTCCATTTAAACATGATTTGTTGTAAAATAATTTTCCATTTAGTCTTTTATAGAAGATAGTTGGAAAAATTTCCCTAACTAATTTTGGTGGAAATTCAAGGCCACACTCCTATAAAATATTAGTATGCAAAGTACAATGAATATGGAAAAAAACATCATAGTGCATTGAAAATTTAACATGTTGCTTACAACAACAAGTGGTGCATGTGTGATTTATTTTAACATAAAAAAGTTTTGCCATCTCAAAATATCTTATACAAATAGAAAATTTTGGATGTTTTTCCAAAAATTTAGAGTATAATTATGTTTGATTCATATCTAATAAATGTTTTGGATGCGGTTCATGATTATGAGAACCAAATATTCTTTTCACAACATCTTTGCATTGGTCAAAAATCTTGTATTATCTTTCCAAAATTGAGCAAGTAACTCTTTGAGAGTATTGGTTATAGCCTTGTCCTTTCATAGTCTACTAGAGAATGCCCAGACCTCATTGGTTTAAGGTTCATTAAGTTTTTCACATATTTAAATTGATTTCATTAATGTTTTTCTACTTATATCAAGTGTTTGGCTTGTTTTTGATATCAATCATTTTTTCACTATTTCATCACTTACTACACAAGTTGTCATTATATGTCAGGCAACATTATAATATTTGTTGCATGATCTCAAGCCTATTGTATGATATGCATCATGTATATTTTCAAAAATTTCATCATTTTCATCATCCATATTAGATGCTCTTAGTCCTAATGTGTATATTATAGGTCTCATCTTAATAAATTTTATCAATGAAACAAATAATTGACATATTTGACTATCATACTCCAAATTATGAAAGAAAGTGTCCCAAATTTGTTGAGCCAATATTATTGAATGGTGATCACACATTTTTTTATGTATTGGTTTTTAAAAAAATTCATTGATTTCAATTAATTACTTGTCTTTTCCATGCACAATTCTTGGAGGTGTTGGTAATGGTGGAATTTGTTGAGAGGGTGTTTCAAAACTGTTATTACTTTCATTGTTTATAAATGGGATGACATTAAATAATTCATTATAAGTTTCTTAATTATATGTTTCCATGAAAATTTATTTATGGTTAATTTCATAATTATTTGTTTCCATCAAATTTTATTCATTCATGGGGGGTGAAGCATCATACATAGACTCATCATCAACAAAACCAAAAACTTGGAACTTTAGATGTGAACTTCCAACATTAACTAATTCATTATTTTCAATTTCATTATGGTCAATTTCATTATTATTCATTTCATTATGATTAATTCAATCATTATTCAATTTATTATAGTTAATTTCATCATTTCTTAATTCATTATCATCAATTAGATCATTATATATGGCATTAGGTTCATAAGGATTAGGGTTTGTACCTTGTTTACCACAATTTTTTTGCATTAGTAGCTTATGTTTCTATTTGAAATATTCTAATTACTCTGGTGTTTTTTTCTTCAACAACTTCCTTTTCTTCTTAATATGTGATCCAAAACCCATAAAAAGGGATAATTGACAACTTTTCAAAGGTGGGGTCAAGTACACAAGTATACAGATCTTGAAAAAGTATTTAGAGAATGTTTTTGGGGACAAAAGTCTTGATTTGGGATAAAAATAGTCATTGATAAGTGAGCTTATCATTAAAATAATAATAATGTGATCATGTTATGTTTTCTATAAGGTGCTAACCCATCAAAAAGTTCATATCGATAATAATGCAATCACATTATTACTTAACATGATCATGTTATTGTTGATATAAACTTTAGGGTTGGTAATTGACAATGAAGACTGAGTATTGCCTATGTTAAGAATAATCTGATCTCATTATACTTAATATAGATACATGATTATGGATTGGGGATTAAGATATTAGTGCATAGAGTTTATGGATTAGGGATTACCATTTATGTTTTAGGGATTATGGATTATAATTAAGGTCTAAAGTGAAGGTGCATGGCTACTGGGACCTTTCCCCTATAATGGCTCGACTTTATGGATACTTGCGTCTCTCCTTGTGTTAAAGCCCATGGTTTTGAATTGATATTATGATGGAAAGGAAATGATTCCCCATAAATTAAAATGATGTGTACATTTAATAATATATTAGGTAGCATGATTTGATGACATGTATGACATGAAAATGTTTTTAGGCACATTTCCCAAAGTGCATTAAATGCCATATCACTTGCATTTCAATTTGTTAAGTGGCTAGCCTATATGTTCCCAAAGTGAATTAAATGACATGGTATTACTTCTTAAGTCATTTTTTATTCTCCTAATACTTATAAAAATAATATTTGAACACTCTAAAGCCCCAAAAAATAATAATAAGTCATTAATAATAAAATGTGTTTTTGGGTTATCATTATACCATGGATGTCATCATGTAAATTGAGTGAATTAGTCAAATGGGGTAATCAATCATGTAATTTAGGCCAAACTAAGCCCTGTGAACTTAATTCTTAATCTAAATGATCTTAAATTGGGATAAAATGATTGGTTCAAGGTTTAAAGAGTTTATATTTATAGTAAATAGATTTTAGGGATTAGGGCTTAGGGTATATAAAGTACAATCATGATGGTGATTGGGGAAAATTTGATCTCCTTCAACATAGATTTGTGAGTAAAGATTATGAATTTGGGATCAATTATCCCCCACATCATCACAAATTGAGCCTATAAAGTCAATTATGGTAATGACTAATGTAATTTGAACCAAGTTCATCCCTATGAACCTAATTCTTACTATATATATAAAGAATGTTAATTGGGGAAAATTTTATTGGTTTAAGGTTTAGGGTCTATAATTTAAAGGGTTTGGGGTTTAGGGCTTATGGCTTAGGGTTTAAGGTAAATGGTACATGGTTTAGATTAAATTTAAATGATCTAGGGTAGTTTAGGGTTTAAGATATCGAATATAGGGTCCAATCACTAAGGTAATTGAAGAACATTTGAGTTGTTTGTGACGCCTATTTATGACTTGATTACCTTCATGTTTATATTTTTGATAAAATTAAGGTAAATTATGCCATGTACATGTTGCATACATGTTATAAAATTGATTGAGCCATAAATATATTTTAGGGGCTCAATTTTGCCTAGATCATGTAGAGAATTACACAAATTGACTAATTAGATCAATTCATGATAGAATATTGATCCTATGATTTTTCCCTAAATCATATATTAATATTGAAAGGGTTAAAATTGGCCTCAAATGCCTCCTTGATTAAAAGAATCAACTAGCTGTCCTCCTCTTTGGTTAATTAGGTTGAAGGGGCTTAGAATATCCCCAATTTACTGAACAAATGCACAACTAGATTGGTACTCCAAAGGCTTTAGCCATAGGTTTAAAAAGTGCATTTTATGACATCTTGTGATAAAATAAGTTATATCATAAGGCATGTATGTTTGTGGCATGTAGTGGGCATTAGGGCACAGGGCTTATAATTTATGTTTTAGGGATCATTAGGGATTAGGGCATAGGGTTTCGGTTTAAGGCCCTAGATATTAATGTCTAATCACTAGATATGCCATGTATTCAAATTAGATTATTACTATAAAGGATTTTAATTGGGACTAAATTGAAGTTGGTAAATACCTAGAAAGTAAATGGTTTAGAATTTAGGGTATAGTATTTAGGGTTTATGGTTTATGGCTTCTAGGTTTTAATGTATATACATGGTTAGGGTACACAAGGTCAATCACAAAGACAATTGAGGAAAATTTAAATCAATTGGACCCATTTGTGACTATATAATGTGTTTTTGGGTTGTCATTATACCATGGATATCATCATGGAAACTAAGTAAATTAGTCAAATGGGGCAATCAGTCATGTGATTTAGGCCAAATCAAACCATGTGAACTTAATTCTTAGTCTAAATGATGTTAAGTTGGGCTAAAATGATTGGTTTATGGTTTAAAAAGTTTATATTTATATTAAATAGAGTTTCGGGATTAGTAACTTTAGGGATTAGGGCTTAGGGTATAGATTTTAGGGTATATAAAGTATAATCATGATGGTGATTAGGGAAAATTTGAGTTCCTTGAACATAGATCTAAGAGTAAATAATGTGATGACTGATGTAATTTTAACCAAGATCATCCCTAAAAACCTATTTATTACTATATATAAAGGATGTTAATTTGGGTTAAATTGATCCCAGGGGCCTACTGAGCCTCAATGTAAGGAATTTCATCCATATGATATCAATTGGGGATCCAAGTTCTCACCATATTAAAAAAATAAGTATTTTTTCAATTTGATATGCAATTTGGTCTAAGGGAGCCATGTGTAAATAATTACATTTATATATGGAAATTAGGGCTTACTTAGCCCTGATTGCATACCATATTGAACTATTCAATTATTCGGTTCCATATGATACATAATTGGGGCCAATCAAGGCTTGCCCAAGGAATTGTGTCAACATAATTTTAATTAGGGCCCTAATTACACACCTTATTCAAATAATTCAGTGTTATCATGAATCTGATATGAAATTATGACCAATTGAACCCTATATAAGGAATTGCATCCATATTTAATAATAATCAATATTCTAATTATGTACCAAATTCAACTAAAAGAATATTTGGTTTAATATGATCTATGAAATTTAGTCCAAACAAGCCTTGTGTAAGAAATTTCATCCTTTTAATATCAAAAGGGGGCTTTGTTAGTCCCAAATAGATAACATATTGAATTAACCAAGTATTTATTTTAGTTGAATACGTGATTATGGCCAACCAAGGCTCATGCAATTAACTAAATACATCTAATGTCAATTACAACTTCGTTGGTGTTGATTGTAAACTCTATCTATCTAATCATGTATTTAGTTTTATCTTATACATAAATGGGGATAACTAAGCCCCATGAAAGTAATTTTGTCCATATAATTTTCTAATTGGGTTCCATTATCCCTAATTACACACCATATTGAATAAATTGAGTATTTAGGTTCAATATGATATGCAATTGGGGCCACTCAACCCCCAAGCAAGGAATTGCATCCATCTAATGTCATTTGGGGATCTAATTACACCATGTTAAATCAATTTATATTTCTTTCAATACTATACATAATTGAGGACAACTAAGTCCTATTTAATTAACTCCTTCCGCCTTGAATATCAATAGAGGCATTTTTCACCCCATGTAATGAATTGTGTCCATCTAATTTGTCCATTATGAATATTTTCCCCAATTGCACATCATATTTAACCAATTAAGTATTTTCTTTAGTATAATCTATAATTAAGATTAATTGGTCCCTATGCAAGGAATTCCTTCGATATAATGTCAATTAGGGCTTTGATAATAGACCATATTAAAATAATTAAATATTTACTTTAATATAATATATAATCAAGTTAAAATGAGCCTTGATAAAGGAATTATGTCTATATGATGTCAATTCAGTCTCTAATTTCAAACCATATTATAAAAAACCAAGTATTTAGTTTAGTTTGATATGTAATTAGGGCCAACCAAGCTCCATCTAAGGAAATATGTCCATCTAATGTCAATTTGGATCTATTGGCTTGATTGCACACCATATTGGGATCAAAAGAACAATAAGTTGATTCATAGGTTAATACATCTCCAATTATCATTCAGTGCTATCAATTCTTGACAAGAACATTGGTCCCAAACAATAATCTTAATTTGAAACCAATATTTGATACTAGGCATAATGGTTCCTATTCATGTTTTAGGATGTTGAGAATATATAACATGAGCATGTTATTAATGAGATCACGTTATTAAATACCATGATCACATTATTAAATACTGCAATAACATTATTAGCACAATCATGGTATTATAATTTGAATTAAATTTCCATGCCTTTTGGGTCAGGAATGGTTTGGATTCTCAGCCAAAGGATTGGGCTGTCAATGTACAGTCAAGTTTTTTGAAAGGTATGAAAATAAATAACAAATTTCTACTTTGATTGCCAAATAAACTAAGAATTTCAACATGAAAATTCAAAAACTTGATACCGTCATGATGAGCACACTCTCCTCTTTCCAAAAATATTATTATTATAATTTTTGGACTAATTTAAGGTCTCAAACCATATTTATTTATAATTATGCCTTTTTTAGTCCACTACATGCCGCAAACATACATGCCTATACATGTTCATGTAATTTGTCTTTCATTGATCCAAGTGAAAAACAAATTATATGGTGACATATTATGCATAATAATACACGCATTAAAAAAATTTGATTTTCATTTTTGTTTGAGGTAGTTAGGCATGACTCATGGATGACTATCCATTTTTTTGTCATTTTTTAGGATCTATTTACTTGAAAACTTCATAAAAAAAAGTATTCATTGAAAAAATAAAAATAAATATAGGTGACGTGCTAGAAGCTTTTATCGAAATTTTCCCCAAAGGGTTTCAAATAATATTAAACACTTCTCAAAAAATGGTATGCATCACAGCCGTCTATCTAATATATTTTTTGAACAAAATAGGGGTTCTTCTTCAAATTTTAGATGTTTGACCTAGTTATAATTAAGCATTAAAAAAAAAAAAAAAATGGAAACTAGACTCAAAGTGATACATTTCATGTTTTTACACCATCTTCAAATTTGGAGTGTAGATATATCAAATTATCTACATAAGTTCAAATTTCTAAAATTTTATAAAAATAATGTCAATGAGTAGGCCACTTTTTGTCCCCCAAATTTATGCACTTACCCTACTATATCTTTGGCTTCTAAATATATTTTATATTTTAAGGGAAAATACTATAAAAATATAATTTAGATAACTTTTTGGATAGTCTAATGTCATGAGGAATATTTTGATGCAACTTGGTAAATTTGGTTATAAAATGGTAAACTGTCTCACCTAGATCTATAAAGATATTAACAATGAGTTTTAAATTGAGGACTATTAATCAAAATTTATTCCCTTTCTCGCTAAATGTGATTATCTTCTTCCTAAATATGAGATTGAGTTTTATGGCTAAGATTAGTGTACCAATTTATTTCAAACATTGTTTTGTCCTCTTCCTTGAATATAACCTCAAGAATGTGATGCAAATCATAAGGTCTATTATACCAAGAAAAATGAGCAATATTATAATTAATATCTACTTGATCCTCAAAAATATTAATTTTAGTTTGAATAATATGAGAGGGACCACCAATGGTAATGGTCAATAATGACTAAAACAAATACGAAGGATTGATAGAAGACAATAAAAATAGAAAATTAAAGATAATATTTATGAAAAACTCCCCATTAGAGTTTTCATATTTATTTATGGTGAAAATTGTTCTGTCAAATAATAAATCCTTTCACTTATCATGAAGGTCAAGGTAGAATCATACTAGTTTAATCATAAGGGGTTTAAGGAACAAGAATTGATCCTAAGATGCAAAGATGTTTTTAAATAATTATGGTAATAATTTAGTAAATCAAACATTCAATTATGAATCATTATAATTTATAAATTAGATACTTCTTTAATAACAAAATTAGAATAAAATTAAAAAGATATATTCTAACCTATCCAACAAAGTACATTCTATGAAAAAGGCAATCTCTTGAAGGAAAGATCTTGATATGTATAATTTATTATCAATATCTCTTTCTCTTATCAATTAATTAATGTTATTTAAAAACTAAATGAAATGAAATGAAATAAACTAAAATAAAAATACAAGAAATAAAAGTGAAAACTGAACAAGGAAACATAAAAGCAAACTATCATACTCAATTAACACTATCAACTAAATAATAAATTTAATAAGGAAAGAAAAAATAACTAAAGAAACGAAAACATTATCTCTAATTATATAATCAACTTCTATATGAAAAAATATAAACAAAACAACAAAGGAAAGTAATAAATAGGCCTTATGAAATCTAATAACAACTAAAACTTCACTAGAAATGATAAATAAACAATAAAAGATAATCTATAATACTAAGTAATAAATAAGTAGTAACAATTAATATTAGAAAGATAAAGAAATGGGAATAACTAATGAATCTAAAGTAAACAAAAATGAAACTAGAATATAAATATAAAAATATTTAAATAAAAAACTAAATAATTAAATATTAACAAAAAAGAATTAAAATAATTTATCTAAAATAGAAATCAAATATAAGTGTAACAACAATAAATAAAAATCTAACTAAAAGTAAAAAAAATTAATACTTGGAACAAGAATCGATTTAGAGGTATAAAATATATAACTTTATGAAAAAAAAACTAAATGAGTATGATTACAAACATGATATTTAAAAGAGAATCAAATTATAATCAATGGATTAAAAATTTATTGTAAAATATGATGTATTCATCATTATTTAGGTAAATTACATAAATTTATATGCATATGATTGCATATCTATAATCATCAAATGATATTAATGTCTTCAGATAATTAGTTATGAATAAATCAAGAAACTTAGATATACATGTGTTATTCAAGAATATTACTTCACCATTAGAGAATACATTATTTGGTCTATCTACAAAAGAATAAAAGATAATAAAACTTTCAAACATAGAATATCTCTTGATACCTATGTGTTTCTCTATTTTGTTATGTTTCTTCAATTTATTTATAAAATAAATCTCCCTAAAGAAGTTATGAATCAAGCTAAAACAAAACTTTTAGTTAGTTGTAGTTAAATTTAATTGACTTTTAAAATTTAATTAGTTTACTTATAATTTTATAAAGTTATGACTTAACTTTATAATTTGACTTTGATAAAGTCCAAGGGATTAAATAATATATTAGACCAAATTATAAATTCTAATGGGTGGAGGGCCTTTTACTTTTTTAGACATCAATTCAAAAAAATCATCTCTCTAAGCATACACTAAATAATCAATAAATACTAACATTTAAAATAACTTAAAATTCTTAACACTAATATTCAATAAATAACATTTATCCACTAATGATCAAAATTAAATAAACTACAATATCCTAATTTTTTATTATGATAATAAAATTTACTAATGATATGCAAAATAAAACATATCATTGCAAAAAAATATCTATCCATGAACTCAAAAATGTAAAATGCCACAACAATAATTTGTTAATGTGTTAATAGAATAATAAAACATACATCAAATGAAAAATCAAGTCACTTAGAATCACTGCTAGAAATCAAGTAGATCAATGGAGTACCCTTATCTATTTGGTGCTTAGCATATTCTATTGAAATGATAGGTAATTCAATCATATTCATGTCTCTCCAGATATCATCAACCTCTAGTTTGACTTTATTCAGCGCATGAGTCACAAAGAGATAATCTATAGTGACAATATCATTTTTACTATTGGAAGAGGCATGTTTATCAAGTATAGGGAACCTAGTAGTTAGTGACAAAGAAGGATTTAAATCAACAAACTTAAGCTTTTAGTTCAGGGATAATTTCAAACTAAGCAAGAAAAGGAACATCACGTGGGATGTATTTAATGGTAGTGTACATCTGTTAGGAAGATTCACTTGGATTATCTCATCTATAAGGATACTATCTCCAAGGGGATCTCCTAGAATCCTTAGATATACAATGAAAATTCAATGAAGATGAAGGATAATTATCAATCAAATTATTAAAATGAGGTGAGATAAATTAAAGTGAAATTAAACACAAGTTCCAGGATTAAAAGGTCAATAAAATGTGTTATCATCCCTAGAATGATGAAAATTCATCCTATGAGAGTTACCCCATGAAGGAGTAACTTCACTCTATCTTTCACATTTTCTTCTCCATATATTTCTCCCTGAATCATGGGAGTCTGGGGTTCACCCTGACATGCTATTTGAAATAGTTTCACAATAAGAACTCAAAAATAAAACTTATATAGTCACATATGTGACAATATCAACATCTATTTATTCATTAATATTCATTCACAATAAACAAAGAAATATCAAAACATCTGAAGAACTACCAAATCATATGAATATTACCTTTACTTGTAAGTTTCAATAAAATGACTAAATATAAATTTTGAGGTCAAAGTGATTATTATCTTCCAAAATTAGATTTTAATCATGTTTAGAGTTCTCAAATCATGCCAATATCAGCATAATAATCAATAAAAACCAAGGTTATTCACTAAAACAAACAAAAACTTTAACAACTGAAATATCAATGATTGTATACTGCAACAACTTGTCAATCAAAACTTGTATGAATTTGAATACCAAAACACATACACAAATCACATGAACTATAATAGAATGGAAAATTACTCAAATTCACACAGATTATATCACTATATGAGTTCACAAGAATTATTTATGTATAAACAATTAAAACCTTGCATAAAAAACTACCACTTGGAACTTTTTTCCCACACAAATAATTTTATCAACTTGACTAATTCTCAAAACAAGTTGAAAGCTGAAATCAATGAAATATTTGCATAGGGACCTTTGATACTGATGATCTCAAATGACTATAGGCCATATCTCAAATGCATGTAAAATATCTAGCATACATCTTTCAAAACAATCAACCCTTAAATTTGCAATGCTTATTTTCGTAGATCAATAGAACTTAATTGATAATTATGTCTAATGAACATATTGAGCTCAAATACATGCAAGTGTGTAATTTTTTAAAAATGCATATGAGAAGTTTACCCAAGTGGTTTCCAACTGGACCAAAAAATATATTTACACTGACTAAAATTTAAAATCCATTATATCTAATAACCATATGTTTATAATTTTCACTCGAATAATTCAAATTGCATGCTCATACCTGTATTGAAAAAAATAACTAAAAAACCATTAAAATAATAAATAGTAATCAACTATGAAAATGCATGCAAAGTATATGTCATGGATTTCACTATGTGATAGTTAAATATTTGTATTTAATTAATTTTTTTCTATATCAAATGAACTAACTACATGTATTTCAAAATGGACACATACCATATTCAAATTCAAAAAATGTGCTTACTAAAATATTTGATAGTAAAAAACCCTATAGGTCATGAACCATTCCTTTATGAAAAATAAAACCAACCAAATTTATTTCACACCAAAAGGTAGTAAACAAGCTCGAATGTATGTAAAATATCATCCTGTGATTAAGAATCCATGTAACATAGATTTATTTCACATAGTTTTCATTAACATTTTAAAAATGAATAAGAAACACATTAATTAATGTACTATCTGAGTAAGGATAGAAAATGAATAAGTTTAACCTTATCAAAGGATAATGCAACAAGTGATGATACTAGTTGTTTGAAATAAGTAGGGCACCTTAAATCATGTATATTACTTAGATAGTGAAACCTTCAAACATATTTTTAATAAAATATATCATACAATCTTGAAAATAAAACATGTGAGAAACATTTAGAAATTTTCATCAACAAAATGCTTACAAAGACCAATTTCCAAGATTCCTAATAAAGCAATAAATAATTGCATGCAATATTCTCAAATTTTATTCCATATAACCTTTGGTGCACATGGATGAGTCTATAAAATGATAAAACCAACTAGAAAAATTGAAATATGGTGATTTTGAGTAATATCAAACAAAAATAAACACTAATAATCCCTTTATTTCTTCTCACCTGATGTGAAAATTTCATGTTATCCGTGTTATTCCCTTCATAATCCATTTAGTAAGAATGCAAAGATTTCCATTCCATAGGATTTCAATAATGGATGAAAACAAAATAAAATCAAAATATAATTTTTGATATTGCATACCTTAATAATTTTAAAGCTTCCTCAAAATATTAGAAACCACCATAGTCAATTTTCCTCACCAAGGAACAAAATTTCTGTAGAGCTCCACTTCTGCCAAATAGTTTTCCAAATGATGCAAAAAATCCAGAACAAAGACCTTTCATTTTGAGGTGATTTTCGTAACTAAAAATTAAATGAACTTAGGTGGCATGCCACTATCTTAGTGGATAGTGTCATCACTACCAAAATATATAGAGGTTCATGATCTAGGCACCAATTTAGGCGACAATTCGGGTGACAGTTCCACCCCAATTGATGACGGAACTTTCGGGAGCCATAACTTTTGCACCATAGCTCCAATTGACTCGCCATTTGAACCGTTGGAAAGCTAAGAATGAGGAGAACATCGTGAAATGAACGGATCTCTACTCAATGAAGTTTTACCCCCAAAAACCCAATGGAAGTGCCTCAAATTTCAATTTTAGTAGTGCAGTCTAAAAATAGTAAGTTTCTAAAAATAGTAATTCCTCGAATTTTGTATTGTTTTAAATATTAAAAGTCAAACCACTTCATCTCCCTCAAGATTTTTGACCTTCCACATCCTCCCCTTTCTTTAAAATTGTGTATAAAAGAAGAGATAACCCAAAATATGAAGATAGACATCTCTTCCCAGAGATAAACATATATTTGTATTGTGATCTTGAGTATTACTACATCTCTTCTCAGAGAATTCATTGTTACTATGTTATTTCTATGTTATTGAGATATTTATCAACCAAAACTTTTGAGTTTTGGATTAGTGGTATCAGAGCGGTTTGTCTTGAGAGTGTATGATCTCGAGGACGAGGTCAGGCTACAAGAAGCTTGGGTGGGAAACAACAAAGCTTCCAAATTTTCCACCTGTTCACTCCAAATGACTTCAAATGGCAGATGACACCGAGACATCTGATATTTTTAAGGAAATGGTGAATGAGGCCCTCTAATGGAAAGAAGTGTAGATGCTGCAACAATTTTCCCAAATTCTTCAAACACTTTAGATGGGAAATCCTGGCTCTGCGGCTCCACTTCCTAGCTCCTCATCTAGGGAACATCCTTTCAGTGCCCCAACACCCTTCAAGGTCCAGGTAAATTTTGATATTCCTACATTTGAAGGTAAAATCAATGCTAATGTAGTAGAAAATTGGTTGGATCAATTGTCTTCCTACTTTTCTATAAATAAGTTCACCGATGGAGAAAAGATTACTTTTGCTCTTTTGAAATCAACATTGCCTATGAAAAACTGGTGGGAAGTGTGCAAAAAGAGGTTTATTATAGATGACATTGGCCTTGAGGCAAAACCTACCTGGGATGATTTTGTGGAAGTAGTGAAAGAAGAATACTATCCCATCGAAGCATATGATGATCTCTACATATAGTGGCAACAACTTCACCAAGGTAAGGACCAATCTGTTCAAGATTACACAGACACTTTTCATTCTTTGTCTACAAGGTTGGGCATTCAAGACAGTGAGAAACATAAGACTCTCAAATATCGTGGTGGACTAAAATGGTACATACGGGGGGAAATGGAACTCTTCAATTTGGAAACCCTCAGTGAGGCATATAAATTTGTAGTGAAGATTAAATAGAATCATGGCAGAAAGAATACGAAGAGTCAACCCTCAAAATGGAAAGGTGACAAGGAAGGTCAAAGACGAGGCCCAAATTGGAAGCAAAAGGAGTTTCAGGATAAGAAATCCCAAAAATGGAAGGCTGGAAAATGGTGTGATTACCACAAAACTAGAACTCACTCCAAAGAAGAATGTCAAGCCATCAAGTCATTACTTTCTAAGTGATAATACTCGACGTCCACTACTCTACCTCATACACAACCCATAGTCGAAGAGGACGAAGAATAAATTGTAGATGCTGAGCCTGACACCATTGTCGCTTCATCATAGAACCATGAGGAAAGACCAGATGACAAGGAAAGATTGTTCCACTCCAAATTATGGGTAAAAGGTAAGCCTTTACATTTCATTCTTAATAGTGGGAGTCAAAAGAATTTAATCTCTGCTAAAGTTGTGAAAAGTCTAAATATATCCATGAAGCCTCATCTAAAGCCCTACAGTATTGGATGGTTAAGCCCAGGGAGAGACCTACGTGTCACCCATCAGTGTCTTCTTTCATATGCTATAAAACCATTCCAAGATGAAGTCTTGTGTGATGTGGTCAATCTAGATGTTTGTGATGTACTCCTTGGTCAGCCATTCAGGTATGAGTGACATGGCATCTATGAATCACGAACCTAAAGCATCACCCTCACTCTTGGAACATGACGCTCTAGGGTACCAGAGGTACCACCTCCCACATTTGTCTCCCTGATCATAACAAAGCAATTTTTCCTCATGGTGGTCAAGCCATATAAATCCAAGAAGGCCGATGTTGCAGTCTTAACTACATAATCAACACAATAATAGAAGTAGATAGGACGAATCATAGGAGAATATGATGACTTATTCAAGTCACCCACAAGATTTTCACTGCATTTCTAGGTAAAACATTCTATCAATTTGATCCCAGGATCACCTTTGCCTAACAGTCATGTGTATTGCAGATCAGTTTTGGAGAATGATGAGATAAAAAGATGGATTCAAGAATTGATCCAAAAAGGTCACATCAGGGCAAGCTCTTCACCTTGTGGTATCCCAATTGTCTTGGCATCGAAGAAAGATGGAGCATGGAGGCTTTGCATTAACTATCAAGCCCTGAATAAAATCTCTATGAAGAATCCCTATCCTCTCCCCAAGATTGATGATCTGCTAGACCAGCTTCCTGGTGCAAATTTCTTCACCAAAATTGATCTCAAATCTGGTTATCACCAAATTCCCATCGATATCACTGATGTCTAGAAGACTGCATTCAAATCTAAGGAGGGGCTCTTTGAATGGTTGGTTATGCCTTTTGGCTTAACTAATGCACCTGCAACCTTCATGAGGATGATGGATGACATCCTATGACCCTTCACCAACTCATTTGTGGTTGTCTACTTAGATGACATACTCATCTATAGCAGAACATGGGAAGAACATTTGCAACATGTTCGTAAGGTGCTTCAAACTCTTTAGGAGCACAAGTTGTATGTAAATCTTGACAAATGCACATTCGGGATGACAACAATTCAGTACCTCAGGTACGTTGTGAATGAGGAAGGGGTCCATGTTGATCCAAAAAAGATTTGGGTTATTCAAGAATGGCCCACACCAAGGACCCTCACATAGATTTGTAGCTTTTTGGGTCTTGCAAATTTCTACCGCAGGTTTGTTCTTGGATTTTCACATGTTGCTTGGTCACTAACCCAAGTGACAAAAGGAGGAGCTAAAGCTACATTTCAGTGGGGTGAAATACAACAAAGGGCATTTGAAAATTTGAAGAATAGACTCTGCTCAGCCCCTATTCTTGCCTTGCATTATTTTGCATCAACCTTTTAAGTTGATGACAGATGCATCTGAATATGCCATGGGAGTTGTCATCATGCAACATGGCCATCCTATTGCATATCATAGTGAAACTTTCACTGATACAGTTAGGAAATATCCAACATATGATAAGGAGCTCTATGCCATTGTGTAAGCCTACAAATAATGGAAAAACTACATCTTGGGAAAAGAAACAGTCATCCACACTGACCACAGACCATTGGAATTCATCTAGATGCAAAGCAAGCTCTGAAAGGAGAGGCATCAAAAGTGGGCCACATATCTTCAGCAATTCCACCTGATAATCAAACACAAAAATGGGAGCTCAAATACAGCTATAGATTGTCTGAGCCACCCACCAATTAATTCACTCACAATAGTTTTGGACCTGTGTGGACATGAGACTGCCACTTGGGGTGCCCTGTATGAAGTAGATCCTACCTTTGCTGATACATATCAAGCACTTCAAAAAGGTACACATGTTTTTGATTTATATTTGCAAGATAATGTCCTCTATCATATGGGGCACATCTTTGTTCTAGTTGCAGAGCAACAAAAGATGATATGGGAAGCACACTTTAGTAGGACAGCTGGACACTTTGGTATTGAGAAAACATTGGCAATTCTTCAAAAACACTTCTACTAGCCCCATATGCAAAAGGATATGGAAATATATATCAAATCTTACACCCCATGTGTGATAGCCAAGCCAAAAAATAAGAAGCAAGGATTGTACACGCCATTTCCAGAACCAACCAAGACTTGGGAATCCATCTCAATGGATTTTCTCTTAGGTTTGCCCACTTCAAAACATGGTAAGGACTGTATTTTTGTGGTAGTTGATCATTTTTCAAAAATGGATATCATGATTGCCTGTAAGAAAAATATATCTACTAAGGAAAATTATCAACTCTATTTTAGTCATGTATGGCTCTATTTTGGTCTTCCCAAGTCCATTGTCTCAGATCGAGATAGCAGGTTCTTGAGCATCTTCTGGTCCACTCTATGGAAGATGATGGATACTAAGCTAATGAAGTCCACAGCCTTCTATCCACATACTGATGGTCAAACAGAGGTGGTAAACCACTTGATTGTTCACATGATTTAGATGTATCACTCTAAAAATCCACGCACATTGGATGAGGGACTTCTTTTCATACAACATGGATATAATCAGGCACTACACAACGTGACCAAGCACAGTCCATTCCAAGTATGTTTTGGGTTTTGACCCATGGCACCAGTTGATATAGCAATTCCATTTTCCACCATGGAATACACACCTCATGGAAGATCTAAGGTAGAAAAATCTACAAAGTTTATTAAACAAATGCAACACCTCCAGCAACAAGTTCATGACATCCTGGAGAAGATGAATCAAAAGTATAAGCAATGCCATGACAAACATAGGATTGCACACCATTTTGATGTGGATGACAAGGTTTGGTTGCAGATTCAGAAGGAATGACTTGCAAGCCCACATAGAAAGATTCAACCTCTGCGATATGGTCCCTACACCATCACCAGAAGAGTTGGAGAAAATGCTTTTGAGTTGAACCTACCAGCCTACCTTGGTCTGCATCCAATATTCAATGTGGAGCTCCTCAAACCATATCATCCACCTCTCTTGGACACTTCATTTGTAGTAGAACAAATTGACATAGATGAACTTGATCCACATATTTTTTATCCAGTGGAAGAGGATCAGATTGTGGATACCTAGATGAAGACAACAAGAGGACGCTCTATTCCGCTTTATCGAGTGGTCAAAAGGGGCCAGCTTAGCCATCAAGGTGAGTGGCTCATAGAGAATCAAATGAAGAAAAAAATACCACACCTGATGGGAAGAATTGATGCAATGGGGACCATTGCTTTTCAAGGAGGGAGGAATGATCCAGGCACCAATTTAGGCGACAATTCGGGTGATAGTTCCACCCCAATTGATGACGGAACTTTCGGGAGCCATAACTTTTGCACCATAGCTCCAATTGACTCACGGTTTGAACCGTTGAAAAGATAAGAATGAGGAGAACATTGTGAAATGGTGTGGATATATTATTAATAAATTTTGACCCCATAAAACCCAATGGAAGTGCCTCAAATTTCAATTTTAGTAGTGTAGTCTAAAAATAGTAAGTTTCTAAAAATAGTAATTCCTTGAATTTTGTATTGTTTTAAATATTGGAAGTCAAAACACTTGATCTCCCTCGATATTGGTGACCTTCCACATCCTCTCCTTTCTTTCAAATTGTGTATAAAATAAGAGGTAACCCAAAATGTGAAGACAGACATCTCTTCCCAGAGATAAGCATATATTTGTATTGTGATCTTGAGTAATACTACATCTCTTCTCCGAGAATTCATTGTTACTATGTTATTTCTATGTTATTGAGATATTTATCAACCAAAACTTCTGAGTTTTGGATCAGTTCATGAAATAAACCACAATTAAAATATATTTAGTAGGGTCTTTATAATATTTCCATCTTTACCACCAAAACTCCAAATTTGAGGCAAGGACTACCATTAACTCAGTACCAACCAATACTACCATCAAATATAATGGTACATAATTCAAGCTATATACTTATTAAATACTTGTATCATATCTTTGCATGAATTAAATATTAGGTTCAAGGACCAAGATTTAGATATCTATTAAACACCAAATTTTTTAACTGAATCAAAACACCTTGACTTATGCAACAAGACATAATTTCATCAACTTATATTCATGTAAAAAAACCATCAACTTTGAAAAATATGCATACCATATATTATCAATGGATATAAAATTAATGAACTCAATGTTTATTAATTGATGCTAAGGCCTATCTCCTCCCAATGATGTTTGATAATCATAACAAAAGGAATCAATATGAACACATTAACCACCACACCTCCTATAAATGAAACATGTTACCTTGAATGTGTATGAAATGCTTTTATAGATCCAAGAATCATGCAATGAAGTTGTAAAGATGACATTTACATGAAACATTCTATCTATAGAAGTGGAATGGCATACCAATATGACTAAACCTATTTTGACTTATCACCATGACTCATTATGTTCAATAAAAATAAACCTTGTGATTAGGAACTAAATGTAGTTATCATTGAATCAGATACCAAAAAATATACAATTAAAATATTGAATATGTGACATTATATCAACCAACCATATTAAAAATACACTAAGGACTACTACCAAGGTGAAATCAATACAATTATTTGTGAAATCATTACCTTATTCTCATCATTAATTCAATGTTCTTATTTATAAAATTTTGTTAAAATGCCACAAATTAATTATTTCTAAACAATTATTGAATTCGGGGTTATAAAAATAAAAAATGCATGCATACTAAACTATAAAGAGGTGCAACCATAATTACTTTGTGCATGTGACATATACTTAAATGGTCCATATTATGATACACAAAAACTTAAGTTAGTTTTATGAGTAATAAAATCATTTTAATGCATTAATATCTTATATTCACATACACAATAAAATCATATTCAAATGAATGCAAACAAGTTTCCCCCCTTCAACATATTTAAAAATTATGACAAAAGCCACTATGTGGTAGGACTAGTCATGTGAAGTCTTTCAGAAAAAGAGGGGGGTACTAAAAAATAATCAAAATAGTGTGGTTTTTTAATAGAAAGGGTAAGTTGAAATGATACTTGTTTTAGCTTTAGGAAATTACAATAGAGAAAAATCACCATTTAGCAAAGCAATCATGGCATTTACCAAAGCAAACCCACTGATCTTTAGATAGAGAAAATAGAACACAAAAGGATGGTAATTTTGTCAATTAAAAAAATGATGTCATTGTTTAGTAGGGAAATATCATTATTTTTAGAAAATAATAGTTAGAATTAAAACATAAATGATTTCACTATTTAGATAATCAACTATATCATTTCTAAGTATGATATTACCAAAATGCAGGGAAAATAAATAAGAAAGGTTACCAAAGCATTTTCATTGATTTTCAAGTTGATCCCACCAAATCATAGGTTGATTACATTATTTTTATTCATGACTAAGTTATTTATATAAAATAATAGTTAGAGAAAAATTTAGGAGCAAATATATCATTTTGCAGTGTTATTCAACCAATTTTTAGTTCAATATCACTAATTTATAGATTGATCCTACCATTTACCTAAAATGCATAGAAAATAAAAAACATAGAGGAAGTGATATCGATGATTATTAGGTTGATATCACCATTTATAGGGAATGATCCTACTGATTAGAAGCATATTTATGTAGCTAACCTATTTTTTTTTTTTGATAAATTGAGAAGAAAAGGAAGAGAAATTAAGATCAATTCTATGCTAATTTATTAATTAGATGAATGTTATGATGCTTCAAAGGAGATTATGGGGTACTAGTCCTCTATGCATGCCATATGTGATCCAATAATCACAAAGGAGGTTAGTTTATCGTTAGTGTAAAAATCAAACAAAATAATATGAAATAGAGCATCTTAAGCACATGTAATCAGATTGAGAAAGGTCAATAAAGATATAAACAATAAAATAGGAAGACAAATAACACAAAAAATTAATTTTAATTTTGGATATCTCTCTCTGTAATTAAAATGTCAATTGGCCCAGATATAAAGGTTGAGGTTTTTGGCAATGTCATAGATCTATTATAATACCATCTCCCCTTGCACTATGTGTGATTTGATGAGTAATTGAATAACTTGATTAATATTTTCATGGATTTTTGATAGAGTAAGTCTAGCACCAAAATCTTGTTGAAGGAGTGAGTGACCAATTCTATTTATATATTTGTTTGATCAATGTGGATCACTGATATAAGATGAGGTTCAATGGTTAAGGATGAACCCTCATCCTCATAAATGTTTAAGGGTGAATTTATAAGAAACTCCATTAATGAAAGCATAGAGTATGTAATACTTTTAAATTATGAAGACTTTGTGTGTAAGAGCCATGTAAGAACAATTGAGTGTGTAAGAACATGTCACACCTTTTACTTTCACACTTGCCTTGATGATCTCATCTTTGATGAGGTAATAATCCAATTTTTTAAATTTATAAAATAGGAAATTCCAAAAGGTTATGGAGTTTCATATTAGAGGAGGATTAGAACTAATTAATAAGGGTTAATTATCCATGGGAATTAATATGATTTTTTAATCTTATTTATCAATCAAACATTCTATTTAATTATCCTATGGTAAAATTTGATTTTTTTTGAATTAATTCAAAATGTTGCTGATATTTTTGATGTTGTGATACAATTAATTTCTCCAGTTAGGGTTGTGTCATCATGATTCAAGATCAAATCAATTATTATAAGTGATTTGGATCAATTGATGATTTTTAGTTAAATTCATGCATTATTTAAAAAATTCATTCTAATTGAAATTTGGACATGAAAGTGATGAAATTGGAGTGTTTACACATGTGAATAAAATATTGTCCAATGCTTAAAATAAGAACCATCTTAAAGAAAAGTTTAAAAAACAACATTAATCTCACACATACATGTGTATTCCTCCCTTGTTATCTTTTAAATTTTGAAAGTTGAAAATTTTCCAATTTCAAATGAATAAAATGACTACTTCATGAACTATTATAAGGTTTTCTAATTTTAAGTGCCTTACACAAATGAAGTATTCACTCAAAGTAAAAGTGTGTTATACATACTTAGGTATATCTTTATTTTTACTCTAGTAATTTAATTTATATACTAAATAAGGGATGTAGTCACTTAAATTTGGTTATGAGTACTTAATAATGTTAGTTTTAGCCCACTTTAACTTTAATTTAATTGATAAATTAAACTAGACCTATTTCACTATATCACTCTATCTTAAGTACCTATACAAACCTATCATTTTATAAATTAATATCTCACACCTATAGACCTATTATTAATCATTAAAAATACTTATAAGAATATATATAAACATCTTAGATATTTAATTTTAGATGTTACCCTTCAGGACAAAGCTGACCAATATGGGTTAGTAGTGGTAGTATTAACACTTATGGGTTGATCCTAAACTTAATATTTGCAACATATAGTTTTCAAATTTATATCTTCCATTAAAGGTTGGTCCATATTTTTAGGATAGGTAGCATGAGGTTTTCCATTTTTGTATTGTTATAAAAGAACCTCTAAGTCATTTATTTTATCACATGGTAATCACTTGGAAAATTAACTATTGAGGCACACTTATGCTATTGCACATTGAGTAAAACTTCCTTATTATTTCCAAATATGATTATAATTATTTGAAACATCCCTTAGACAAGTTAAGACCCTATTTTATCCAAGTTAATTGAAGAATTATCAAGTATTCAATACATCTATAGATGTATGCATCTATTTAAAGGAACACAATCGCATAAAACACTAAGTGGGATGAGTCCATGGGATTGATTTTCCTATTTAGAGTATTGAATACATAGGTAAGGATCAATCATGATGAGGATGATTTGGTTAGATTATCCCATTACACTCCCCGCTTTATCTTTGTAGGTTTTTAGTTATTGCAATCCATATTAGGTTTTCAAATTTGAAGAAGACAAATACAGGTCATTTGGGTGCATCTAAAGGCCAAATTTCAACACACATACATGCTTTACATAGATGTAAATGATCTTACCATAATTTTTATCAGTTTTTAGGTGAGGACATAGTCAACTAGTAGATGAAAATAGTGACAACTGATCCTATCCTATTCCAATTCATCTTGACCATGATTAATGATAGTTAAATTTTCTATCGCATGCACATAATTTTCTATGATGTGATATTTCAACCATGTCTTAGTAAAAAAAAGTCAACCTAAAAGTAGAAAAACTAAGTCTTTTTTTGCTTTTTACAATTATCTTATTTCATTCATTAAATCTTAGTCCATTTTAATGTTTTACTTTCATTATTCTAGTTATAAAAAAAATACATGTGTTATATTTCAATTCCTTTTTATCTTAATTAGGGTTAATATCCACATTAATTCTAAATTATAATAAAACAATTTTGATCAGTAAACTAAATTTTTGTTTTTATTTATTGCAAATCATTGATTTATTAAATCATTCTAACTAAATAATTTGAAGATTGTCATGTCCCCTTTTTCGTGGACATTGACAGACTTGATGATTAGCTTATTATACGACCTTCGTAGGCTAATAGGATGGATAGAGGGTCATAATGGAGCTTGGCTTGACTTTGATTCGCAAAATTTCTACATTTGGTTTTCATTCAGGGTATTTCAGACACATTGGGCCTGAGCTCCTATTATTTAGGGATATTTGACATGCAATAGAGCACCTTTATTTTGGTATGGTCATGTGCAGAATCACTCCCTGATTCACCAGCTTCGATCGGTTTGAGGATCTGACGTATATTGAGGGAGATATTAATATTTGATTGATTTAATCAAATATTAATTATTTGGTCTAATTTTAAATTAGAAACCCTAATGCTAATTTAAGAAACCCTAATTAGGGCAAGCATATCTTTTGAGGGTATAAGGGTTTCACATGGAGGCCATTATTGATTATGCATAGATTATTGATTATTGAAATTGGAGAAATTCTTCTGTGAAGACTAAGCCAAGGGTTCCAGGATTCCATTGCAGTGGAGAACGTCAACTCTTCATTGTGTGTGATTTAGAGGCTGTGAGATATCAGCTAATTTATTGCCAAATTGAGAGATAGCTTCATCCAAAAGTTATCACAGAGGTACAGATTTGAGAGATGGCTTCATCCAGAAGTTATCACAGAATTTCAGGGTTGAGAGATAACTTCACACAGAAGTTATTACAGATATTTCAGGTATTTATTATTTAGTTTTTAATCCAATAAGTTATACAAATATAGATCTGTTGTGTTAGAATTGTATATTCCTGAGATCAGGTTGTTCAGCTATCAGGGGTTAAGAACAGACAGGTTGGCAGCCGTACTAAGTCCGTATAGGCCCGTACAGATCCACTCAGGCACTGACCTCGACAGACAGAGAGCTTCTAGTGACTGACATCAGTCGACTAAAGACCGATGTCGGCAGAAATCTGACCGATAGTGACCGACGTCGGTGATATATCGACTGGTGATGGCATCTGTGTGTCGACATAGAAAAGCCGAGACTTCCAGAATTGCAATTTGATTCCCAGTTTGCATGAATTCAGGGTTGTAAGACCATATCTGTAATATTCTTTGATTTGCACAAGAGAGGACTGTAATTGTACTCATCTGAACTAGTGATAATATCTTTGATCTGCTATTGTAAGATTTACTATGGTTATTGTTTATCTGTAATCTGAATTTATTTGTAAAAATTGGATCTTTGATCAGAGCTTTATGTGTTTCTATATTCCCTGATTGAAGGGGATATTACAGTTGTTCAGAGCTTTTATAGGAAGAAAAAAAGAGGCCCTAAGTAAGGGACATCACAGTGGTATCAGAGCTTATTTTGCAGATAAAGGAGACCCTAAGTAAGGGACATCACAAAGATGGTTATAATAAGTTATCAAAAATATTTTCATTAACATTGTAAGATGAGTTCAGATTAAGATTAGATATGTATATGATTTTCATTGACATTATAAGATGAGTTCAGATTAAGTTTAGATATGTGTTCATTTATTCAATGGATGTCTTTTATATTTTTTCTCTTTTCAATATATTTATGAAAAATGTCAAGTTGGGGTAAAGGTTTGCATAGTTCAGTGATACAAAAATTAATAAGGTAGAAATAATCAATAGATGAAAATCACCACACGTACATGGTGCATACTAAGCTAGAATCTTCATGGCTAGAAGGCCCTTTGGCATGTTTACTTGAGTATTTATCTATGGTAAAGGGTTTACCTTCAATTGCATTCTAATGATCTATTTTTTGGGATGTTTTGAATGCCACACCCCATGATGATTTCAAACATGAAAAATTTCCACCCTATAGAATTATTAATTGGTGATCTCCTCAAAGAATCAATTATAAATATTTCCCTTTCATGTGTTGTTCACCAATGGTTTATTATCATCAAGTGCCTCAAGATAAAATGATTAATACTGATCTTTTTGTATTTTCCAATTAGCTACCAAAAAATATAATTTACCTCATTTGGAAGATCCTAATACCACTATTGTACCTTAAAATTATGCCTCGACCTATAAATATTTTTCTCTAACTCTTCTTAGTATAGTTTACCTTTTTTATCTTTGTTATATGAAGGCCATTAAATAGTTGCAAATTTGAATGGTAATGACTTTAAAGTCTAGAATGACATGTTGACTAGGGAGGAATTGTCTACAAATGCATCAAATTATCAACTATCATTTTACCTCATGGTCCCTATTCCCCAATTGAATCCACCACAACTCTAAGGAGGAGGGGGAGGACATTTATTTTCCCTATGAAGGTATATATGAAGAGGTTTGTAGATAAAAATAAAGTGCATTTTTTATTCCACACATCTCATTATTATTATTATTATTATTATTAATTTTTGTTTTTGTTGTTTTTATTAAGTCCAATTAGTGGCGAGAAAAACCATGGAAATTTGAAAGGGATGAGTAGAAATTAATGTAGTGAATAACTAAATATATTTTGAATTGACCTTGTATCTAAATCCCATGTATCCTATTGACCTCATCCTATAAAAATTATACAGAAGCAAAAAAAATATTACCATGGGCAACATTGGCATGCTAAGTTTGGTGGTATTTGAGGTATATTTGTTATGTTCAATTACATTCCATAGTGCTATAACTAACCCAATTTTTGGAAAAAACAACATTAGATTCCTTAATGAGACCATAAGATAACTAAAAGACCTAACTTAATCTCCCTTCATGTGATAGTTTGGTCACAACAACACAAGCTTGATATTTACACTTTAGAACTCATCTAATAAAACAAAAATGGAATTTTTTAAGAATTAATTTCTTTGGAATATCTTGAATTAAGATTCCATCCCCCCTCCCCTCCCCTACCATTGCTTCCCCCCTGCCAAAAAAAAGTTTCATTTGAAATTTTATGAGAAGGAGGAACCATAATGGCTTGAAGTACTATGGTGATATGAATTAATTAGATATCTGTCATAATATATATTCATAGAAAATCCTAAGGATTAGGGTAAATAGATTCTAGATATTTTGAATATATATATTTTTATAAACTAATTTATAGGACTCATTCCTAAAAAATATCTCTAAACTACATCTATAATAATGTCCTTCATCTGAATATGCTTGACTTCATTACATTAATGAATTTAATTTTACAAATAATCTACTTATAGGGCTAATTCCTACCATGTGCACCCCTTAATAGCACTAAAAAATTTAGGGTAACCCTAGATTTTTCAATAAAAGGTTTGATAGGGATTGTGTATAAAGAAAATATCATAATTGGGGTACTTTTATTGGGAGAGCAATTATAGCTCCACATGTTTGAGAAGCACATTGTCAAAATATGATGATTATTCATAATGAAATATAAAATATCAAAAAAATTTATTAGAGGGATACATAATTAAAATTTTAAATGAATACTTTTTACCAATTAATACATAGGAATAATTTTACTCTTCTAGGCTACTACATTTATAGATAAAAAATGTTGAGGGAGTGCTTACACAACAAGTCTTGTTGGAATTACTTGTACTAGAAAGCCTTAATCATATTTTATGTGTATTATCTTAGTTGTGACTAATAATACCCATGATATTAGTTTGTCCTATGAGGTTTACCCTAGTCTAGTCACCATGTAAACCCTAGGCTTTAGATTTTATATATACTATCTACACCATTTTAATAGGTAATTTGTATTTATAGCACATAATTCATATTATTACATATGGATTTTAATTAAATTATCCTTGAATTATTAGAGAGTATATAGATAAGTAAATTATAATTCATAAATTCAAATTATTGAAACCTAGAGGCTGATAGTTTCCAAACAAATTTATGTGTTTCATCAATTTTAAGTCTATGTAGCCCCATCACATAGGTCTTAATTTGATAATGTATCTTCTACACCTATCTATATTTTATCATCTCTATTATAAAGTATATAATATTATAAATGCATTATTAAACATAAGATACAACTTTAATGTAGTATCTCATACTTGAGATAAACTTAAGCAACATTCTCATCATAATTAAAACATGGTAAAGCATAATAACAAGTAAAGAACTTAAAAATAATAAAAATACAATTATTTAAATTTAATTAGCACTAAAATATATATTTAATGTTAAATCATTGTAATGATTCTTACCAAGATATGAAAATTTATGTTCTAACCCTATTTATCTTCTACCATCTCTGCTAAATAGGGAAAAATATTTTAAAAAATGAGATAATTGTCTATTTGTACAAGTAATGAAACTATTATTCATCACATTTTTTCCAATTTTATACCCATCAAATAAATTTTGTTTTAAAAAATTAAGTCTAAAAAATGCTTCTAACATTTCTATTATAAATTTAAAATAATGAAAAAAATGAGATGAAAATTTCTATTTTTATAGGTAATGAAACTATCCTTGATGCAAATGCCTATATTAGGAAATCCATATATTTTGATCTAAGAACTTGTTTGAGATATTTTTCACATCATAATGAATATATTTAAAATAATAATGAATAAATAATAAACCATATCATTCCATGCTATATAAAATTAAGAGGATAATACACAAGAGTTTTAAAATTAAGAAAGATGAAAAGGATTTTAGAGAGGCATAGGATATGGTGGTGGTAGAGGATGGAATGGTTGATTCAAACCTTAATTTTTTTATATATTTCGAGAATAATGACACATAAAATTTGAGTGTTCACACTATCATGAACAATAAATGAGGCAAGGAAATTGACCAAGATTGAATTTGGTTGAGGTTGACATAAAATAACAAAATAGTGAATTTGTTGTAGGAAACATATGATAAAATATCATGATGAGCATAAAAATCATAGCATTAAGGAAATAAAAAATGTAGAGTAAATAAGGTGGTAATTCATGGTTGTGCACAAATATTTTTTGAATAAGGTGTACTTTAGGATGTAATTTATGTAAAGTAATTATAGATGGTGGTAGTTGTGAAAATATGGTTTCCACACAAATGGTAGAAAAGCTAGGTCTGTAACATGAAAATCATCATTATCCTTACCATATTTCTTGTCTTAAGAAAAGAAAAGAAGTTAAAATAGATAAAATATGTTTACTCAATTTTTTTATAGGAAAAACTTACATGGACAAAATATGGTGTAATGTTATCCCAATGGATACATGCCATGTGTTATTGGGAAGGCCATGGAAATATGATAGAAAGGAACTTCATGATGGAGTAAAGAATACATATAATTTTTTAGAAAGGTTGTAAAAATTTATTTTTATTACCTCTTTAAAAATTAGGACATGTATAAATCATTTTGGCCATAAAATAATTTATTAAAGACATGGAGATGATAGGTTGATTTTATGCATTAATAACAAAGGAAAAAAATAAAAAAGTTGTGCAAATACCACCAAAAGTAACATAAGTATTGAAGGAATATACAGATGTTATACCTAATGATTTTACAAATGGTTTACCACCGAAGAGGACATTAAAAATCATATTGATTTGATTTTAGTATCAACTCTACCCAATAAAGTAACTTATAGGATGAGTCCAATAGAACAGTCATAGTTGAATAAACAAGTTCTTGAATTTGTGACAAAGGTTGTAGTTAGGAAGAGCATGAGTCCATGTGAAACACCAACATATCTAACTTAAAATAGATATGGAATATGGATAATGTGTGTGGATAGAATATAAATCAATAAAATTAGCATCAAATATAGATTTTATATACATAACCTAGATGATATGATGGATGTGCATGTAGGAGGAAAATACTTTACTAAGATTGATCTAAAAAGTGGTTACTATCAGATTTGAATTTGTGAAGGAGATGAATGGAAACAACATTCAATACTAGGTATGGATTATATGAATGGATGGTGATGTCATTTTTATTGTCTAATACACCCAACACATTTATGAGGATGATGAACATAATATGATGAGATTACATTGGTAAGTTTGTGGTGGTTTATGTTGATGATATTGTGATATTAATTAAGATTAAATAAGAACACTCAAGGCATTTGAGAATGGTATTATAATTTTTAAGAAAGTAAAATCTCTTATAAAATCTAGAGAAGTGCAAGTTTTTGCATAAAAGTTTGGTATTTTTGGAAATTGTAGTATTTGATGGTGTAAGACTAGATGAAAAAAAGGTAAAGATAGTTGTTGAGTGGCATATTCTAATAAATATATTAAAGGTGAGAAGTTTCCATGGTTTAGCAAATTTTTGTATAAATTTTATTAATAATTTTAGTTGTAATTTTGCACTAGTAACAAATTTTATGAGGGGGAATAATTTGTATGGTCAAGGGAAACAAAAAAATCTTTCAATTATTGAAGAAGAAGGTGATTGAAAAACTTGTTTTAGTGTTACTAGATTTTCAAAAAGTGTTTGAGGTATATTTTGATGCTTAACATGTGGTTATTAGTGATATGTTTAGTTAATAAGGAAGGCCCATAACATATTTTAGTGAGAATTTGAATGAGGTAAGAAATAAGTATTGTACATATGATGTTGAATTTTATGCCATTCTATAAGCATTAAGACATTGAAGGCATTACCTAGTATCTAAATAGTTTATTGTATTTACAAAAAATGAGGCATTTAAGTATGTGAATACACAATAAAATTTAAATAGTAGACATGAAAAATGGGTGTCTTTATTGAAAGGATATACTTTTTTTTAAACATAAATTAGCAAAGAAATTTTGGTAGCTAATGCTTTGAGTAAATGAATGGTACTGTTGACTACTATGGTGAGTGAATTAGTTGGATTTGAAGTTTTTAATGAATTATAAGATACTAATCCATATTTTGGGAAGATAATTGAATAATTTAATAATACATTAGTAAGTGAGACATGTAATATTCACGATGATTATCTTTTACATGGTGGTTATCTCTTTAATGGAAAATAGTTATGTATTCCAATTGGGTCTACAAGAAATAATATTATAAGATAATTACATAGTGGTGGTTGGGGTAGACACTTTGGTAAAAATAATACAATAGATTTAGTGAAATATAAGTATTTTTGGCCAAATATGAAGATATATTTGGAAGGTATGTTTGAAAAATAAAAATATGCCAAATGGCTAAAGGCCATGCACAAAAAATATGGTTATACATGCCATTGTTGGTACCAAGATGACCATGGATAGATCTAGTATGAAATTTTTATAGAGTCTTACATACACACAAAGAGTCAATGATTCAATTTTTTTTGCTATAGACAAGTTTTATAAGATGGTTCATTTTATTGCATGTAATAAAACCAATGATGACACTAGAGTAGTGGGTCTATTTTTTAAAGATGTGAGATTGCATGGTGTTCTAAATACCATTACTTTAAACAAGGTTACAAAATTTACAAGTCATTTTTGAATAAATATATGGAATAAGGTGGGAACTAAACTAAGATTTAGCAGTGCATACCACCTAAAAATAAATATACAAATAGAAGTAGTAAATAAGAGATTGAGAAATTTATTAAGATGCATAGTTGAAGATAATCTCGAGTAATGGGGCTTGAATTTACTACAATTTAATTTGCATTTAATAGTTTCATAGACATATCAATACATAAATCACCATTTCATATTATTTATGGAATAAATCCTAATGGTGTTTTATATTTGGTGTAGTTACCAATTTTAGAATGACTTTGTAATGATGCAAAAGAATTTGTAAAACACATAAAATAGTTGTAATAAAAGTAAGAAGCAAGATATATGAAATTAATGGCAAGTGTAAGGCAGACACATATAAAAATAAGGACAAAGGTTTTTGAGTAAAGATATTTGGTGATTATGTATTTGAGATAATAAATATTTCCCTGAGGAACATAAAATAAGTAGAAGTACAAGAAGATTTTTCCATGCATAAGTGTGAATAAAATAAATGACAATGTGTATGAGGTGAGTTTACCACATAATTTTGATATTTATCCATTATTTAATGTTTTGAATATATATGTATTTCATGGAGAATATTAATAAGGGTAAAAAGTGGATTGGAAGGAATAGGTGTTAGCCAATTTTCACTCCCAGGTTTCACATCTTTTATTTTGGCTAAGTGCAACATTCTATTTGTTTATTTCTCTTGATGAAAAATGTCAAGTATTTTCCCTTCAAAATCCCTTTTTGGTCAATATTCCTAATGTGTTATTTATTTCAATAAAGTTTTCTTTGGGGTTTTTTTTTTTTATCTCAGGTCTCAAAGATTAGGTTTCGAACAAAAAGTCTAAAAGAATTACTCCTTTACAATTTTTCTAAAAAAATACCCCTTTGCAACTTTTTCGAAAAGAATTGTTTCAGACTTTTTGTCTTAAACAATCTTTCTAAAGGGACATTTTCAACATTTCCAAAGAGTATTTTCTCAAAAATCGGTCACTTGCAAAAAAATATGAAGGACTATTTCTCAAGCAAAGGGACACTTGGAATATTTTTTAAGGGTAAATTATAAAGAGTTTGAATGGACTTTTGTCTTCTAAAGTGTACTTCAAAAAAAGTCTAAAGGGACACTTTCAAAAATTCTAAAGGGACTTTTGTCTTCAAAAGTGTCCTTCAAAAAAAGTCTGAAGGGTCTTTCTCTTCAAAATTGTCCTTTGGAAAAAGTCTGAAGGGACAATTTCAAAAATTTTGAAGGGACACTTTCAAAAAGTCTGAAGGGACTGTTGTCTTCAAAAGTGTCATTCAAAAAAAGTTTGAAGGGTCTTTTTCTTAAAAAATATCCTTTGGAAAAAGTCTGAAGGGCCTTTTTATCTAAACAAGATTTTTGAAGGGACATTTCAAGATTTCCAAAGGAAATGTTTGAGAAATATGAAGGGACACTTTTGAAAAGTCCATAGAAAGACACCTGTAGAGTTTGTAGAAGGATGGTTTTGAAGGGAGAAAAGAGAAGTGTCCACAGGGAAAAATTCTAAAGCAATGGTCCCAGTAGAGTGACAATTGCATGGTCATAAACTTTGGGGTCATAGACTAGCCATTGGAATTAAAAATAGTGGGTCTAAGTAAAATAAATGGTCCTCACTTAATCACTCATATAGATATGAAAGCTCATGGTTCTTCATCCAACAAAGACCTGATAGGGCTTTATGAATTACTTAACTTATAAAGTTTTATAACTAAAATCAACTCATGCTTATGAACCCAACTTACTCACCCAAAATAAATCAAATGGCTCACATTTTTCATCCACCAAAGCCCATTATAAGGTTCATCTCACTGTTGATTAGGTAATGATCCACATCATTTTATGATGGACAATTAAAAATAGCAAAAGGTTGAGGAGCTTGCTAGAATGAATTTTCAAAGGATTCTGATAAATGCCATTAAGGCATACATGTAGGATCTAAGTGACACCTATTCAAGGCTAAATATAATGAAATCAACTCTTTTCCATGCCATTGCAAACCTCAGTGATCTAGTGAGAATTTGTTAGGCATCATGACTAATCTGTAGTAAGTGGACTCTCATTTGCATAACCGATTGATGCCATTAATCATCTCAAAAACATATTGTTTCTTCTAGTGAAACCATTGAGAAAGAATCTTTGAGAAGAGAAAGCTAGCTATGTAATAAGGGAGGTGACATGGATCAATCAAATAGCTCAAATGAGCATCACTGGCAAAAATGGTTATAGCTAAAGATGGATAATTTTGATAGATTGATTCCTTTTCTTGGTGCCAAAGGCCTTCTCCTCTCTCTTACTCTCTACTAAAAATACTACCATAGGGCTAGTGTTAAAAGGAGACCACATAGAGTATGGCAAAGCCCTGCTAAAATTATATCCTACCTTTAAGCATTAATACAAGTTTATTTTCTTTGAGTTTTGAGCAATTGCTTGAGGGTGTAAGTGATGTATAGTGACATCAAGTGATGGTTTTCATCCTTTTGTCCTTTGTCCTTCATGCTTGAGCAAGGTTTTTGGGTCTAATAGGTCATATAGAGTGCATCTAAGTGTGTTGAATTTTTACATGTGTATAACTATTCTTGGAATGTACAGGTTGTCTTTTAATTCATTTACCTTACATAATTTCATACAACTCACCTCTATACTAAAATATTTATGTTAGAATCTTTAGATCTTGTAAATAGTCTATTTATTTTTTTGTATCATGCACTAGGGTATGGTATTCATGTGGAAAATAATCTTGGTGCATCATCATTCTTAGAATAGGTTTTATTTATGCAATTTCTAAATCTTTTCCCTACAATCAAACTATTTTAGATAGAGGTTATTTTGCAAAGATGCATTCAGGGAGCTAGCCCTTTAAATATAGAGGTTCATTTCCCATATAGGTATACCCACATGCCTATAAATGTTCCAAAATTTTCATAATCTAGAATAGGATTGAACACTCTCTTCTAGGGTGCAATATTTGGAGATAAAAGTTTTGGCATGCCTAGTGGGACTCGTTATTTACATGTCAAGGTGAATGTTGGTCTTGACAAGCCTAGGTTTGTATAAATATCCTTAATATATCATTTGGTGACTCTAAAAGGTGAGAATATCTATTTTTAGATCAATTTCACCACATTACACTTCATGGTCCTCACTAGGTCATCTAGGACTTCTGATCAAGCCCCTCTAGCTAAAGATCTTCTTGAAGAAAAACACCCTAAACCATTCCTAGCACTTAGAGATCCTTGAAAAGGAGGTTTTGGAAAATAAGAATAATAAGTTGAGGAAGTTGGAGAAATAGGAAATCAAGAAGAAAGAATAGAAATCGAGAGGTAGTAATCTTTCTTGGCCTTCAACACATAAAATCCAATTGACCTTCCTGAATATGACCCTATTCCTCCCAATGCTACCAAGAGTCTCCTTGGTTTCAATGGAGAGGGTCATATTACCCCATATGAACATATTAGAGACATTTTAAATTTTTATAACTTCCATAATGTCACCCAAGCCAACACAACCATTAGATTGCTCACTATGTCTCTAAAAGACAAATCACTTGACTGGTATAAGACTTTGGAAAGTGGTTGCATTATAAGTTGGGATGGCTTTGGGGAATAGTTGGTAACTAGATTTGAGAATAAGAGTGACCATACCTCACTGATCCATCAATTGAATGTGATAAAGAGATGTCCTAACAAATCCATGGGAGATTTTAATGAAAGATTTCAAATAACTTGGCATAGGTTACTGCCTATCATGAGACCTCCTCCTAGCTTTGTGTTCCCCACTTATTTCAAGGGTATTGGTACCAATGTGGTGGTGATGTTATAATTAATGGGAGGATTCACTCTGCTATATGTATATGAGATATCTATTAAAGTTGAGAATAACTTAATATAGGCTAGAAAGCTACCTCCAAGAGTTTCCATGCCTTTGCTATCTCATGTTTTGGTTGAAGTTACAAGCGTAGCATAAATTACTAACACCAATGTTAATCTAAGAAATTTTCCCAAGAATATGGATAATGTTATGGATAAAGATGAAGATATTTGGTCATTACAAGCTTAGCTCAAGAAAAATCAGTTCCAGACAAGTGCTCCACCTAACCATTAATACTAGCCTCAACAAGGCTATAGAGCTCCACCCCAATACAACTACCAAAGAAGAGGATAGGTTTAGAAAGGTTTCAATAGGTATCACAATGCCTATAATCTTAATCACTCCTTACATGAAGGTTGTTGTTCTAGTACATGCTAACCTGGTCCAAGGGGAGGATCATTTGGACCAATGGGGACAAACTCAAAGTCAATTCATGCATGATGGTAGAGAATGCAACCAAGCTTTGGTGGCATAATAAGAAACTACTCCTTACATGACATCAATGGAAGCAAATCCTAGTCAAATTAATATTCATGGAGAAGGTAACAACGAGAGTGTAGGTATGATGAACTTTTAAGCTAAAGATGATTATGTGTTAAATCAAATCACATCAATTGAATCCAACAAAAAAGATAAGAAGATAGCTCTTGGAGATGTTTTCGGAGTACATGTGACTCCAAGTGATGCCTCTCCAAGGCCAAAAGGTGTGAATCTTAGTACAATACCTACTACCAGTCATGCTCCTCAACATAGCCAAAATACAAGTATGGTTGTCAAGTTTATAATGTAGCAAGTTCAGACTCCCTCACTACCTTAAACAATGCAAGAAAGAGTGAATACATCCCCTCTAAACATTTTTGATTCTTTAAATAATTCCAAGACAAGCATATATCTTTAGGAAGTCTTACATATGCCTAGTCAAAAGGAGCTCTTACAAGAACAGCTTGTAAACATTCATGTAGCCCCTCAAAACTCAAAACATAATATTATGGCCCTTACCAATTCTCCAAGTCAAGTCTTAGATCCCTTTACCAAATTTGAAAATCCTCCACCCTTTTAGCTCACACTCATTGTGGGAGACAAATTGGTTCACAATTGTATTGTAGATAGTGGAGCTAGTACCACTGTCATGCTAAGGTGGTGGCTAATAAATTGGGATTGAAATGTGAACCACATAGTAAAGTTGTGTTATAGCTGGATGGGAATCCAACCAAGATAGTGGGATTGGTCAGAGGTTTGAAAGTTTTCCTACATGCCTGCCCAAGTTTCCCTATTATATAAGATGTTGTGGTGGTAGACCTACCAGCTCATTTTGCTATCTACTTGTCAAGGGACTTCATGGCTAAGATAGGAGGGTACCTTTTTAATGACTAGTATTTTATAGATTTTAAAATAAGATATGGAACCAAGGTGACTATAAGGACTCAACCATTATCAAGGTTTCATATAGATCCATACATGGAGACAAGTTCAAATCAGAGTTGTCTAATCAGTAAAGAAGAAGATGGTGTCATGGCTGGTGAAGCATCCTCCCCCCTTGAATGTATTTTTGATATTTTCCTTGATAAGTACAAAACTGAAATGCATGTACTTGATCCATATAATTTCATAGAAGATATTGATTTGGGAGTTTATTATATGCACGAAAATGATGTTTTAATCCCTTCACTCATTAATGAAGATCATGAACTTGAAGGAATATGGGAGATGTTTTTTGATGGATCAATAAGTAAAGTAGGTGCAGGAGCTAGAGTTATGTTAGTTTATCCATCAAATAATCAATACTAATACTCATATATATTCCATTCAACTATACCTACAATGTATCAAAATATGAAGGCCTAGTTCATGGCCTCTAATGGGCAAAGAAGAGAGGGATCAAGAATTTAAAAGTTTATGGGGATAGTGAATTGGTCATCCATCAAGTAAGAAATCAAGTTACAGCCAAGAATCCCTTGCTTAAATCCTACAAACATAGGCTATGGGACATAATTGAATACTTTGATGCCTTCAACATATAACCTATACCAAGGGATTCAAATGAACATGCCGATAGATTGGCTGTAATAGGAGCATAGTTTGAAGCAGTTGCTGATGTAGGAAAAGAGAAAGATTAGTCCCATATCAAGGTAATTGTAAGTCCTATTCTAGATAATTAATTTTCATGTAAAGTGTTTGAAAATGATGAACACATTGCACATTTCTTACAAAATGAGGAAAGATTCTCCTCAAATAACCAAAAAAGACTGCATGATCAATATGAAAAATAAGTTATTCAGCTAAAGAAAAACAAGATACCTAAGGGGCTGATTACTCTAGAGAGTGTTTTAAATGAAGATGATCAAAATAAGAAATAAAGAGTGAACATGTCATCAAAATAAGAGAACTATGAGAGAGTCATGATTTGCAAGGAGAAACTCCTAAAAATTGGTAAGGTATGTTCTTTATCTGAGAGGTAGGCCTTTATTGAATTGTGTAAAGAGTTTCATGACATATTTGATTGGGAATACAAATATTTGAAAGGGTTTGATCCAAGTTTATCTCATCACACCATTGAGTTATAACTTAGAGCTAAACTAGTCAAGCAAAAGCAAAGGCCTATCAATCCCAAGATAGAGGAACTCATGAAGAAAGAGCTAACCAAGTTGATTGAGTCTAGGATTATCTTTCCTATCAAACACTCAACTTGGGTGGATAATCTTGTACCTATCCAAAAGAATAATGGAGAGATCAGAATTTGTGTGGATTTTCAAGATCTTAATAGAGTGTCTCTCAAGGATCATTATCCACTACCTTCCATGGAACAAATTTTGCAAGTTGTTTTAAGGTCTCAATGCTTCTCACTTCTTGACGGTTATTTAGGTTACAATAAAATACTAGTCAATGAAGAGGATTAGTTCAAGACGGCCTTCACTAAAAAATGGGTGACCTTTGCCTATAAGAAGATACATTTTGGTTTATCCAATGAAAGAGATACATTTCAAATGGCAATGGACATGGATTTTAAAGGTTTGATCAATAAGTTTTTACTTGTGTATCTTGATGATATAACCATTTTTTTGAAGGATGATGTTTATTATATGAAATATCTAAGGTAGGTGTTTAATAAGTGTAAGGAGTATGTAATATACCTTAATCCAAAAAAGTGCATCTTTGTTATCCATGAAGGTAAGATATTGGGTCATATTGTCTCGAAAGAAGGCTTCTCTATTGACCTTGAGAGGATTGAAGATATTCTAGGCTTGTCTTTCCCTTAACATAAGAAAGTAACACAAATATTTTTTGGGAGAATAAATTTTATAAGAAGGTTTTTTCTAGGGTTTGTAACTATGGTAAAGCCTATCACAACCATGCTCAAGAAGAACCAAGATTTTATTTGGACAAAGTAAGGTAAGAGTAGTTTTGAGGAAATCAAGAAAGTAATTGAAAAGTATCCTACTCTCTTGAACCCAAACTTTGCCAAATATTTCATACTCTATACCTTTGTTAACCTTTATATAATCTCAGCTATGCTTATGCAAAAAAATGATGAAGAGGTAAAACAACTAATTGCATTTTTTAGCCAAGGATTGGAAGATTATGAGGTCATGTATACATTTTTTGAGAAGTAAGCACTAATAATGATAAGAGGATCGAATACATCCAGACACATGGTTTCAAACAACAAGATACATGTCATGGTTTCTCATCTTATCACCAAGGAGTTTATCCTAAGCAAAGACCTTAATGAAAAGAGAGATGGCTGGATTACAAAGGTGATGGAGTATGATGTGGATATTAAGGTTATAAACTTGGTAAGAGGAAAATAATTATGTGTGCATTTATCTTTAGATTTCCAAGAGCCAAAAGAGGAAGTCTTGATCAACCAAGTTTAACCCCAACTAGTTGATCATTTATAAGTTCAAAGTTGGACATAAGACATCATTATTTTTCTTCAAAAGGGTGAGTACCCCAATGGTTTAAACAAGTCTCAAAGGAGGTATTTTAGATTGTAAACCATTCCCTACTACCTTGTAGATGGTGTTCTCTTTATAAAATACATGAATGGTGTGATGCTAAGGTGTGTCAATAGTGATCAGTTTAATATGCTACTAGAAAAGTTTCATAATGGTATAGATGGAGGTAATTTATCTCATAAGACAATAGCTATAAAGATAATGAGGGTTGGTTATTATTGGCCTAGTATTTTTAAGGACTATTACCACTGGGCTAAAAAGTGTCCTCAATGTTCCTTTTTTATAGGCAAATAGAAGCTTTCATCCCTTCCATTGAATCCTATCTAGGTAGACTAGCGTTTCATGCAATGGGGCCTTGATTTCATTGGTATGATCAACCCTCCATCAAGCACTAGACATAAATGGATATTGACTAATATGGACTTCTTCACAAGGTGGGTGGAGGCTATTTATTTAAAGGAGGCAAATTATAATTCAATCTTGGAGTTCTATGAGAGTATTATAACAAGGTTTGGAATTCCCCATGTTATCATTTTTGATAATGTACTTGTTTTCATAAGTGATAATACTTTTGATTGGGTAAATAGGAATGGAGTTTTATTCAGTACCTCATATAATTATTACCCTCAAGGTAATGGATTGGTTGAGTCTACTAAAATTAATATTATCAAGATCATCAAGAGTACATTAGAGAACAATCAAAGAGCATGGCACAACAAGTTGAAGACAACCTTATGGGTAGACATGATTAATCCTAATAAATCAATTAGTAATTCTCCCTTTGTGCTTTTTTATGAGAGAGAGGCTAGGTTGTCTATATCTCAATAAATCCCTACTTTAGAACTTGGATAAAAATTGGAACTACTTGAAAATATTCCAGTGGAAGTCAAATTGACAAAACTAATGTAGCTACAAGAAGCAAGAGATAATGCACACAATACCATAGAACACCACCAAGTACTTATGAAGAAGTCCTTTAACAAGAGAGAAAGTGCAAGAGTGTTCAAGGAGGGTGACTTGGTTCTAAAATGGAACAAGGATAGATCAAAACTAGGCAAACATACAAAGTTTGACACTTTGTGGAGTGGCCCTTACATCATTAGAAAGTGTAAGCAAAGTAACTCTTTTCAACTAACCAAGATGAATGGAGAAGAATTACCTATCCCTATGAATGGGATACATCTAAAGTTTTTTAGTAGTCCTTGTGGGTCATGTTTTGTAAATATTATCTTAAGTGTGTGTGTTTACTCTAGTTTTGTTTTTTTTTGGTTTTTTCTTGTGTTCCCTAAGTTCTTTATAGCACAATTGTGTTTCCTTCCTTTTATTTGGTGTGTGTCTCTACCTTTGTGCATGTGAATTAATATAGGTTATGTTTTTTGGGCCAAAATTCTATTCATGTCATTTTTTGGGTGCATATATGTGTGATACCATGCCCAATGGAAGGATTTAGGCAACTGGTCGTATGCATAATAAGCATGCCTCCCCTTGGAATCATCAAGAATGTTAGCCAATTTTCACTCCTAGGTTTTACATCTTTTATTTTGGCTAAATGCAACATTCCCTTTGTTTATTTATCTTAGAAAAAAAATTAAAGTCTTTTTCCCTTTGAAATCCCTTTTCAGTCAGCATTCTTAATGTCTTATTTATTTTGGCAAGGTTTTATTTGGGTTATTTTTGTCCTAGGTCTCAAAGGAATTCTTTCATATTTTTTTTTGAAACAAAAAAGTTTGAAGGAATTATTTCAAACTTTTTTTTTTGGACAAAAAGTCTAAAATAATTTCTCCTTTAAAACTTTTCTAAAAAAATTCCCCCATTTGCAACTTTTTTGAAAGAATTGTTTTGAACTTTTTATCCAAAAAAATCTTTCCAAAGGGACATTTGCAACATTTATGAAGGGTCTCTTCTCAGAAATTTGTCACTTGAAAAAAATATAAAGGACCATTTCTCAAGCAAAGGGACACATGGAATATTTTTGAAGGGTAAATTACAAGAAATTTTAAGGGACTTTTGTCTTCAAAAGTGTCTTTCAGAAAAAGTCTTAAGGGACACTTTCAAAAAGTCTGAAGGGACTTTTGTTTTTAGAAATTTCCTTCAGAAAAAGTCCAAAAGGACACTTAAAAAAAGTCTAAAGGGACTTTTCTCTTCAAAAGTGTCCTTCAAAAAAATTCTAAATGTTCTTTTTCTTCAAAAATGTCATTCAAAAAAAGTCCAAAGGGACACTTTAAAAACGTCTGAAGGGTCTTTTTATCTAGACAATCTTTCTAAAGGGAAATTTCAAGATTTTCAAAGGGCATGTTTGAGAAATCTAAAGGGATGCTTTTAGAAAGTCCATACAAAGACACCTAAAGAGTTTGTAGAAGGATGGTTTCAAAAAGTCTGTAGAAAGATGGTTTTGGAAAGTCCATAGTTTAGAAAGTCCATAGAAGGATAGTTTCAAAGTGAGAAAAGAGAAGAATCCACAGGGAATTTTTTTGAAGGAATGGTCCCAATAGAGTGACAGTTTCATGGCCATCAAATTTAGGGTCATGAACTAACCATTGGAATTCAAAATAATGGGTCCCAGGTGGATCGATTGTCCTCACTTAATCACTCATATAAATCCAAAGGCTCATGGTTCTTCATCCAATAAATACCTGATCAAGCTTTCTAAATTACTTAACTTATAAAGTTTTATAACTAAAATCAAATTGGTCTTATGAATTAGTCATCAAAAATATATTCAAAGGCTCACATTCTTCATCTGTGAAAACCCATCAGAAGGTTCATCTCACCATTGATCAGGTCATGCTCTACGTCACTTTTTGATGGCCAACTAAAAGGAGCAAAATGCTGAGGAGCTTTCTAGAATGAGTTTTAAAAGGGTTCTAAAAAATTCCATGAAGGCATACACATAGGTTCCAAGTGATTCCTCTTCAAGGATAAACAAAATGAAAGTGACTCTTTTCTATGTCATTTCACACCTCAATGAGCCAGTAAGAAGCTGTTAGGCATCAAGACAAATCTATAATAAGTGGACTCTCATTTGCATAACCAATTGATTCCATTACTTAGCTTGAAAATATCTTGTTTTTTCTAGTGAAATCATTGGGAAAGCATCTTTGAGAAGAGCAAACTAGTTACATAACAAGGGAGGTGACATGGATCAATCAAATGACCCAAGTGAGCATCACTGGCAAAGTTAGTTGCAGCTGAAGATGGAAACTTTTAATAGATTGATTCCTTATCTTGGCACCAAAGGCCTCCTCCTCTCTCTTCCTCTCTATTATAAATATAGCCCTTGGGCTAGTGTAAAAATGAGACCACATCGAGTATTATGAAGTCCTACTAGAATGATATCATGCCTTTAAGCATTAGTACAAGTCTATTTTCTTTGAAGTTCTGAGCAATTGCCTGAGGGTGTAAGTGACATATAGTGACAAAAAGTGATAGTTTTCATCCTTTTGTCCTTTGTCCTTCATGTCTGAGAAAGGGTTATGGGTCTAACATGTCATATAGAGTGCATCCAAGTGTGTTGAATTTATGCATGTGTATAACTATTCTTTGAAATGTATAGGTTATGTTTCAATTCATTTACCTTGAGTCATTTCATACATCTCACCTCTATACTAAAATATTTGTGTTAGAATCTTTAGAGCTTGGAAATAGTCTATGTATTTTGTTGTATCATGCACTAGTGTATAGTATTCATGTGGAAGATAATCTTGGTGCATCCCTATTCTTAGAATAGGTTTTCTTTATGCAATTTCTAAGTCTTTTCCCTTCAATCAAACTAGTTTAGATAGAGGTTATTTTGAAAAGATACATTTAGGGAGATATCCATTTAAATCTAGAGGTTCATTTCCCCTATAGGTATACCCACATGCCTAGAAATGTTCCAACATTGACCAAATCTAGAAGAGGATTGAACACTCTCTTATAGGGTGCAAGATTTGGAGACAACAAAAGGTACCAAGGAAGAAGAAAGAAAATATAGTGCAATTTATGCATAAGAATATAGTGAACAAAATAAAAGGGAGCTATAATAGGTATTTGGTATTATTGTTTATTGCACAACATACCCCATTTTCATTTGAAAATAAGAACCCTCTTTTTTCTAGACTAATTTAAATATTGTTGCATTTAATTTAGGAGACCTTTCATGTTTTAGAGTTTTTCTAAGATTAGGATTTTACATCTATCTCCATATGATAAGCCTTGGTTTGTTTCATCATCAAGGTAGCCCATCAAAATTTAGCCTTTTGAATTTGACTTGATTTCCATTTTCACCAATCTCATCTTGATCGATACCTTATCCCTCAAGCTTGATTTCCTTGCTCGAGTTGTTGAGTTAAGTTAAGTGAGCTCAAAATTTGCAAAGTCTAAAGTCAAGATGAGTCATCCATGTTTTAAATCTAATCTCAATGATTAAGCCCTATTTTATCAATTTTATTATGATCCTTATGTCTTTTGCTTTATTTAGGGCCCTTACACATGTCACTCTTGGATCATTTTTAGTCTAGGGCCAATTTCAAAATATTTTTAAGTCCAAAATTTTCTAAGTTAAACACTTCAAGTAACAAATTCACACCACATGGCATGATCTCAAAAGCCCAATACCATAGAAGATTAATCAAATTCCAAAAGTTTTGATATCTCAAGGTCCCAAAAAGATACTACATGGAAACTTTATAGGGACTTGGATGCTCGTATTGATTAAATCCTTTATTAAGTCTAATAGCCTAATGGCTCTGGGGCCCCAAGAAGACACCACATGGTGACTTCCTAAGGGCCTAGGAACTTGGAGGCAAGACCAGTTGACATCAATACAAAATTTTAGGCCCCTGAGAGGATGTCATGTGGCATCATTCTGGGCACCCAGACTAAAGGCCCAACTTGACAAGGAATTATCGCATGGAACCCTGATGACATTGGAATTCCTATTGAGCTTAAATTTGATGGCAAACAACCTATCACCTAACTATAAACATTGGGACCCATAACTTATAATTAAATACCATGTGGCACTAAAGGGATTAAAATTGATGGTCTTCATGAACATCAAAACTATCGATAGGCCTCAAATAATTTTGGTTGATCAAATGTTGAATTTCATTAGTTAGGTGGGCTACATAATGACAATATTTCATTTTAAAATGATTGGGCCAAGTTAATATGCTATGCACTCATATAAATGATTGTGTTTAAATTAAATTTGACTAATGTGAATTCTATATTCAAATAATCAAAATATTTCATTCATTTCTCACATTTTAGTCTAAATTGGTCTTTTTTTTATATTAATAGTTAGATCATTTTATGCTCTTGACTTACCTTTTATATGATTGATTTGAATTTTACTACTTCATTTTAACTTGTAAGGTCTATATTTCAATTCAATCCATTTATTGGGATGTGTGTCTCATCAGGGGGTCAAAGATCATGACTAAAGCATAATCAAGTATAAGGCAAAACAAATATCTATTAAGGTCCCTAAGAAACAAAAATGTAGATACCTGAGGTAGCTTAGAATTAATGAAAGCATGATAGATGGCATTTTTTGGATGGAATGGTGGATCCCAAATCAATCTACTAGAAAATCTATGAAATATGGTGAAGGCTCTAACTGTAGCATGGACACACTTTCATTCTATCAAAAAAAAAATCCTTAATTGCATTCCCTCAATCAATAATGAATGTTTATAACTACCTCATTATTGGTTTGAGTTGGAAATCAAATGAAGGACTCACCACCCATCAGGTATATATTGTTTTTTGAAAGCCATTATGGTGGTCAACATTTTTTAGGAATAGAATATGTTGTATTTATTTGGCTCTTTGTGAATTGTAGCAAAGACATATATAACTAGACATTTTCACATTTTTTTAGGATAATCTCTCCCTTTCTTTATTTTAATTTTCTTATTACAGATTTATTTTCTTCCACTTGAATGATTATAACATCTTATATTGTTAATCAAAGTGTATATATTTATATTTGAAAGGTTTTGAGAGTTTGAATTCATTTCCTATGCATGTATATGGTGGTCAAGGTCTTCTCCTATTATTTAGTTGGATTTATAGACTCTCACACCATCCTAAAGTTAAATTTGTGCTAGGCCTAGCTCAACTAGGGATCGGTTTTAGTGGGTGTGCTCAGTCAAACATTATAAGAGCATATTCAATATCACTAAGCTTCTACCTCTTTATCCCTTCTATTTTGAATTTTTTATGATGATGAGTTTCTCTAGGTTAAAATTAATATAAATTTACATTCTAATATTTATTACTTGCTTCTATTTATCACTATTGAATTAATGTCAAATATATACGTGTGATAAATCTCTTTGGGAACTAGCTATTTACTTCTTACACTCATATTAAGAAGTAAGGATTTCCATTTTGAGGCTATGTCCTATGAATATAATTTGAAATAATTGTATCCTATTTTTAATTTTATAATTTGGAGTTATTTTAGAGATTTAGTTTGTTAAAAATTCCCCTTGAACAAGAATGGTTACACATCAACCTATTGAGTGAATGATAGTTTACCAAAACTTGGTATATTTAGACATTGGGGGAGCATTTATTTCATGGGATATTATTCATTTTAGGAGAGATAAGTCCTAATAGACCTTACCTTAAGTTGACATATCAAAAACACCCATCAACATATTGGAGTTATAAGGAGCCCCACCCCCCATGAACACAAACTAGGTCATAGCCCAAACTCAAACTTTGAAATTCTATAAATCTCTAGTTTTACATAAAGTAATACCATAGTTTAAGCTAAAAATAAAAATAATAAACACTCGATCTAGTTATGTTGGGGACTAATTTTATCTCTTGTAACTTATGAATAATAAAATGCCAAAGTGAAGAGATAACAAAGGAAAGGAAAAGGCTAAGCCTATATAGTTAACTGGTAATTCACATATAATTATGAGCACCCCTTTATTTATCCCATTCATGCTTCCCTAACACATACCAATGTCCAATCCCATGGCTTGGCTTGGCTAGGGTGGATGCCTTGTGAATGTTCTAGGGATTGCACATGACCTACTGAAGAACCCAAATAAAATTTGTCTTAAATTCATAGTTAGAAGACCTCAAATAACTAAGGAACATATCCAAGAATTCAAGGATGACCTTATCTAAAAAAAACACAACTTGAGGATGTAGCTTGAAACCTATTTGCTTTCTCCTTGGGATAATTTTCTTATGCCTAGTATCTTGGGTTACCGAATGGGTCTATCACTTCCTAGAACAATTGGGAAACTATGTTTATCAATCACTTCATGTTTCCCATTGATCTAGTTGTCATATACCATCACTTTGATGTTGCTTATAGGGAGCCAAAAAAACCCATGAGTGTTTAAATAACCTCTTTCATAAGATATATCATATGTTGAAAGACCCCTAAACACAAATGGAAGTGGATGACATAAAAACCTACGTAAAGGATTTGGACTCAATGACATCCATGTTCCTAAGAAGAACCTGAGTAGCCCTCTTATCCTTGTCCTTAACCTATAATTAATTTTTTAACATTAAACAATAGATGGTCCTACAATGATATGGAGTTGTTACTTTACCTCCATTGGGACAATTGGGCTCTTAACCCAAATTTTGATGATCAACAATGCTCTTTAGTAAAATATACCAGTGATGAGCCCAATACTTGGTGTTGTATAAACCAGCATGAATCCCATCTACAATCCAACACATATTAATTATATGCTTAGTTATCATCCTTATGTGACTTTGAATCATGTTTTACCATAAGAAAAAAATCAAAAACTTGTTCTTATTATATATAAAAACATAGTTTCCATGCTTAACACTTGCAATTATGTTGCTTCCACCAGTAACTAACAGGTTGTCCCATAATTTATAAATAACCAAATGCCTATTAATAACAATCATAACTAAAAAAACCCTATTATACCTATATTTATAAATGTTAATGCACCTATGGATAGCCCATAAATATAAACATAAAATCCACAAAATACTAGTGTGAACCCTAGAGTAGTCAATTTGTAGCAAATGGTTCAGAGGTTGACAAATGATATGGTCATTTTGCATAGACAAGTGCTTCAAAACAATAACTAAAATGAAAATAACCCATCACCAAATAAAAATTTCAACTTTTATAGAACCAATAGATATCATAACACAAGGCCAAATAATAGAGGTGTGCTTATCCCACTAAATAATAATAATTATAAAAACAACAATAGTGCTTCAAATGCAACGAACCTAACTAATTTGGCATTGCCCACCTGGTGTAAAATACATAATACAACTAACCATGTTGAAACTAATTGTATGGAGTTCATCTATGCCTCAAACATCTTCCAAAAGGAGATGGACAATCTAGAACTAGTCCCTACACTTGATAACAACTATAACCAAGGTGGAGGAAATTTTAGTACAACTCTAGTCTTGGATACTTACAATTTTCTATCCAAGATTGAAAATGACCCTGAAGATAAATTATATGAATTCCATGTGTTCAAATAATTTAAAAGTGGAAATAACAATTGGTTGAGGATAAATTTTCAATCTTCATAAACTAAATGTACTCCTCTCAACAACACTCAAGTTTTACCTGATGAGAACTTAAGCAACAACATGTTTCCACTGAAAGGACCCCCAATGTCTTATCAACCAAATAAAAACTCTAATTTGATACCAACTGATAAACTATTAAAACAAAAAAAAACATGGGTATAGTATTTTAGATGACCTAAAATAAACTAAGGCCAACATCTTGATGCTTGAATTGCTCTAGATTTTCGACCAAAAGAACGTGTTGATAAAATAATTATCTACTCCCAAAGGGAAAGAAAAAAATAGAACAATTGATACTCATGTGGAAATATACACTGGGAAAATTGAAACTCCTCCTTTCCTCCTAATAATCTTTATTTTTGGTAAAACCTTGCATAATTATTTGGTGGATTCAATTGCTTCCAGTAACATCATGTCTTATGTCATTTTCTAGCAGTTGGGTTTGACACCTACAAAATCAAGTAGAAAAGTTATTTAGTTAGATAAATTAGATGTTAAATTTTTTAGTGAGATAAATCACATTCATATGTAGCTCCCTTATGATATTTTTGATGCTTATAATTACCTCACATGTGCTCTTCAGTGTTGATGAACACTTCTCATTTTCGGATTCAAAGAATCCAAGGCATGAGTTGCAGTTTGTGACAATTTTGTGATGTTTGTGCTAGAATAGAAGCAGAGTATGGGAGATATCCAAAATAGTTATAAAAATTAGTGGTTGGGAGCCACTAGCATCTATATATTTGTGATAATCCAAGCCTACAAGTTAATCTAAATGGATATTAAAAATGATCTTTAAACTAGGTGAGTTTTGATAAAGAAAATAGAAAAAAGGAAGGGTAAGGAAGAAAAGAGAATGTGATTGCATATTTCCATCTCAAATATCATGAAAATTTTATAATTACTTTGAGCATACATGAACCAATTTTTGGTGTAAAATAGTATAAACTCAAATTGCATCACAAACCAGGCAAGCTTCGAAGAAGATATATAAACCATAAGTAAGAACCAAGTTTACTTTAAAAGTTTGTTATTTTAACCTAAATAGCATATGTACATCCAAATGTAGAGAAAATAAAATTAAGTATACTTAATATATTTTTAGTTAATCTAGCATTAGCACAAATTAATAGCCCTATGATAGAAAATGTAGCTCAAAATGTAGAGAACCATTCAAATTTAAGACAATAACATGCAATTAAGAGATAGCATTAGCTTTCAATGAACTATTTAGATAATATTTTAAGAATTCCATAGTTTTATTAAATGATCTTTTGTATAAAAATTTCTTAGAGTCTCTCCCTTTATAAAATGGTAATCCCTACCTATTTATAGGAAACATAGGTAGTTTACCAATTAACCCTCTCAAAATACCCACATGCAAGCTAAGGATAGTTGTCCTTAATACAAAGATATAATGCAAAAGGTTTTCATGCCAATTTTGGCAAAGGATAAATGTATGTTAATAGACTGACATATATTTTACAAAATAATATTATTTTATGCTACATTGGTGGGACCCTTGAGTCATTGTCTGAGGATGTTCTTTTCCTTAGTGTATTGTTCATTAATGAGCTCAAAATATATGGTAGGATTCATAAAAAAATCCTCTTCTTTACATGCCAATGTGTCAAATTCCCTATCATCCTTGTCTTTGAGTTATTAGATGCACTGGGACTCTGTAATCTACTTTTTGGATTTGATGATGAGACTAAGGACCTTCTGATTATCCTTGGTATGTTGTCCTTGGTTATATTTAATGCTCTAGATGTGGATACTAACCCTTTGATTAAATTCATCATGCTCAATTAGGCCTATTCTTTTGGTATTGGATGGTCTTTGTAATAGGTCCTTTAATAGCTCCTTCATCCTAATCATCAAGCCTTTATCTTCCTCCAAAAGGCCGTTGACATTGTCACCCCAATTTTTAGGTCCAATATGTTATCCTCAATGACTCCTAGGAGGGCATGCAACTGTTTCAATTTGATTATATAAATTCCTTGGGCCTACTTGGTGTGATGTAGATTAATCGATTTAGTTGCTTGATCTCTAGAATTTTGCCACTGGGTGACCAATGTTTGTACCCTCCCAATCTTGTGGGCCAAGATAGATGATCTAGATTTTAGGGCCTTCAACCCTTAAAATTTTTCTAATGAATTATTCAACAATGTTACTAAATCCTTAGGGACTGAAAGTAGGACTTGGGATTCTAAATCCTACTTTTCTTTCCCTAAATTTATAATTTGATGCTTCATCCCTTTGATCCTAGCTACTTTTATAGTAAATTGGGCATCCAATAGATTAGAAACATCCTCTTGATGTATGATATTCTCCCATACTACTTATCTCTGGATAAGTGTTAGGCCAACAAAAGGTTCCACTCTCTAGAGTGTGAATTATTCAATGCTAATGGTGGCCTTCCTTGTTACTATTCTCTCAAACCCTGATGTATATGGATTGAAATGCACTATGGCTATTGGTTCAAAGAGTTTGGCTACTTTTAGGGTTTCAATCCTAGTTCCACTTGATGTTCCCTAATATTTCATCCTCCTTCCACTCTCTCTTGTATCCTCAATAATTATCCTCTCTTCTTTCTCCTTCATGAGCTCTTTGATCCAAGGTTTAATATTATCATGGGTGTCCACACCTGAAGTGCTACTGATTTCCCATGAATGAGAGTGGGATGAAACCTTTTGGAATTTCCCATATATGATCCAATCTAGGATAATAGGTCCATGTATTAGGAATTCATCATTGAATAAGTTCACTTCAGTGGTTAGATGGGTCCATGTTACCTTTGGTCTTTTGGAGGACCTATGAATAAGGGTCATCTCAGCTTCCCTCTTCTTCTGAGTGACAGGGACCAATTCCAATGCCAATTCTTTCTCCTTCTCTTCCTTAGTTATTTGGGGTCCTTCAATTTGAGCCACCTCAACTATGGATTCCTCACCATCTTGGTCATATCCATAGGTTTCTACAAGTTCCTTGAAGAACTCATCCACCATTTCATATGGTTCTAAGGCAACTATATCAATGTGCTCTACTAGGGGTGATGGTCTTGGAGGCTAGGTTGATGATGAAGGGCCTTCATCTGGCCTTTCTTCCAGTCTTCTTTCACTTGATCCTTGAATTTGGATTATTGGCTGTGATGGATAACTTGGAGGTGCACTTGAAGTGGAGGGAAATAAATAATACTACAATGGGTTCATTTTCCATCTCTCCCCAACTAGTTTCTCTTCCATTTTCAATCTATGATCAAGCTTGAAATCATGTTATCTACATCTAGTAAGGACCTCTTCAAATTTTGTAGCTTTGGTATAGAAATGGTCATAAGGACCAACCATGTGCTCATGAGCCACCTTGGTTAGCTACCTTGATTTTAAGTGAGAGACAACTTTGTTGTTTGGGTCCCATTATTTTAGTTCATCCTTCTGAAATTAAAAGGCATCCCTCTATTTGGACACAATGTCCAATTGCTTCCAGTCCCTAATTAAGGTTCTCCTAATAAAAAATGGGAAGGTATGTATAATTCCATTCATCTTCTCTTTATAGGTGTTATTAACTCCATGGGAAATTTGGTATACAATTTATTATTCAGCCAACTGAAGGGGAATGTAAATAGGTAACCGACATACTTGGGTTATGGCACCCTCAATCCTAAGGATAGTGTAGTCTAGATAACACCAAATGTCTCCCATGAGATCAACATATCTTTTGACAAGAAGGTACATCTTGGGCATGGGATATATGTAGTCATGGATGAATTACATATGATCCCTATACTTGAATATATAAAGCTTGGAGTAATGATGGGAGATGGTGATTTTCCTGTGGGAGGACCAATTATTAACACTAGGAATATGGGTGGATTCCATCAATGAGTCCAACAGATAATCCATCATGGTGAATTACTGAATTGTCTTCTTCTTAATGCCATAAAACTAACTTCCTAAGTGGATACTAATTAGCTCCCCAATATGTGGAGTCAAATTTTCTTCTATCATGAAGTATACATACGAAGCCCACCTAGGGTCAACATAGGTGGTGGTGGCTACTCTAGAGGATCTATTTAATAAGGTCATAATGATCTTGATGCCCTCCCTAACTTATATTATGGGGATCCTAACATCATGATTTCTAGCCACGTGAGTCCCTTGAATTAACCATGGTCTCAAGATGACATTTATGCTATGTTGGGTAGTCCACTCTTTTTATGGAGGGGAGGCCAATATGAGCTTTGGGGAGTTTATAATAGCCTTCAAAGACCACTGATTAAACATAAGAAATACTTGTTAACTCACTTTATTTGATAATCCAATCATTATCAATTCTACAATCCATAAACAAGGGTGCAAGGATGTCAATATAAGGTAGTACCTCTAGTTTGGCAACAACTTGATGAAGACCTATCATTTAGATTACAACCAGGTCATCAAACTTAATTTTGGTGATTAACACCCTTTTCTCATTGGATGACAAAGGTTGAAACTCTTAAATGGTGAAGAAAATCTTGAACCAAATCTTCATTCCATTGGCTAATGCCCTTGTGTCTAATTTAGTGTCCCCAAAACATCTCCCTTCATGGTATGTATAGATACAAGTCTTTCTCTTCCTTCTAATATTTCCTTGCCACTACCATGATCTTAATTACCCTATAATATGCATATCCTTGATACTTAGGATGATAATTCAAGCTTACTTAATGTAGTTAGGTCCTTAATTAGTCAGGTTTGGGGGTTTTAAGCTATTTTGGTAGGGTTTTTGAGCGTTTAATGGTGAATGTGATATCTTTCATAAATTTATTCATGCCTCAAATCTTATAGACAATACTACTCATGAAAATCTTGTCTTTTTGTATGCACCATATCTTGGGATTGCCTTTTAGTGTTTATATGGTGCTTACGTGGACCTCTTTGAGCATTTTTTCATGACATATCAAAAGAGTTTTATTAGGACTAGCCATTTATTTTTAAATAGAGATTTTTATTTAAATTCATTGGATCAATATCCAAGGATGAATATGACCCCTTGATTAAGATTTGAAATTCCATTTTTATTGGGCATTCTAGTCTTAGATGATGAGGTTATGCCAAGTGGCACCTTCTAGTTTTCTTAAGAAATGACTAGATGCAGTTTAACCAAATGTTGAGCCATTGGGCTTTGAGGTATTGAGTTGAAAAGTCCACCTTTAATTTTCATCATTATATTATGATTAGTAATCAAGTGAAATCCATTGATCATGATCTGTGTGGTTAGAGTTAATTGGTTGATAGGTTGGCTATGTTTAAATTTGACATTCTTGCTAACATCAAAGATGTCCTCATGAATGTCAATTGATGGGAGCATGATTATCAATTTTAATCTCATGAGGTTCCTTTAGTTGAATGGTATCATGCCACATGTCACATTCTTGATGCTCTTAAGACTTTAGGGTAGATGCGAGCCATCATATCAGGCTTGATAATGAAGCATAAACCATCAATTATGATCTATAAGGTTATTTTTAATTAGATTAGCCTTCAAAAAACATTTTGATCTCACACCATTGGATTAGGATCCCAAAATGAATGTAGGTCATTGAATCCTACAAGATGCATGAAAATTAAGTTAGTTCATAATATACATAGGCTTAGGCTGAGGGATTAAATCTTATATTAATAGTATTAAAAAGCACTATGACTTAAGTTTTAATGTGATAAGTCTAAGTTTAAAAGTTTAGAAGGTCCCCTTTTGGACTAAAGAAAAAAGTTTGGATGAAGCTTATTTTAAAGGCATTGAAAACATCAAAGACATCCTCACAAACATCAAATGATGGGAGTGAGGTCATCAAAATAAATATCATAAAAACTTTTGTAATGAGTGATGTTTAACATGTAGTTTGTCTTAGGAGGATCTCATGCCATCAAATTAGGCTTTTGGGTGAATGCTAATAATTGATTCATGTTGAACAAAAATGAAGGAACTTCAGGATTGAAGTTAGGATGAAATTTTGATAAGGCCTTTAAATATTTAGGATGAAAAAAGTGCTTTAGGGACATAAAATTTAACAAGGCTAGGTGGGCTTTAAAAGGGTAAGGGACATAAAAAGGGACTTAAGTATAATTTTATGTCAAGGTTTGGGCATGTTTAAAAACATAACTAAGTCTTACTATAAAAATAAACTTAGGGTATTTTAAAAGGACCAATTCATACTAAATTTTATCTTGTAAAAATTTAAATTAAAACCCTTAGGGTTTCTTGATTTGGAACCCTACCTTCCTCCACGAAACCTACACTTCATCATTTAAGATTTATCATCAATAGGGTTAGTTAATAAAGTATAATTAAATAGACAAGGTCCCATTCCCTTTCTATGTGTATGACACCCTAATTCAAGAAATAATAATACCATGTAAACCATGCCAGGATACAAATGTTTTTAAATGTTAACAAGGGCCTCATTTTGCAAAGTATTAAAAAAGGGGAATGTTGGTCCCAACAATAGATCTTAGGGTATAGTAGTTTATTAACATTTAGGTAGTGGATATACCTTATGATTACAGTATAATTTGAGCAGATTATTGGTTGAGAACATTAAATGGGTACATGAAAACCAAATTATCTCATATGCGGCTCTCATGGCAAGGTATACCCAATCAGATCAAAAATTGAACATGAGATTGAAATAACTCACATGATCACAAAGTATAACAAAACATATGAGATCTTGTTTAAAGAGTCTAAGCTTAGAGTTTACACACTTAAGAAAGAAGTATAATATTATAATAATTTATATATCAACATGATGTTTGTAAAAGAAAATTTGGAATTTGAAGAGCTAAATCAGTTTAGATGAGGATGATTTCCTCTGTGCTCCTATGATAACTTTATTCCATACTACTTCCACAGTGTGTGAAGATGTGAAACCAACTAGTCTAAGTGTAAAAAAAGATTTAAAATAGATCTATTCAAAATTTAGAATGGTTGAGTTATAAATTAGAAAGTTTAATGAGATTTTTCCAAGTGAAGATAAGGAGTTTATAAGCTCTCATGATGAGAAAATAACTATTTTAGATAGCCTTATACTCACTTTTGCCATTGAGGACTTATCTATAAGGTCTCTATAAGTTGAGAAAAAAGATGTATTAACACTTTAAATTGATAATATTGATGAATAAGTAAATTTTATAGCACCCCCAGCTCATCATTATCCCACACATACAACTAAAAATCATTCATGGATACTAAAATTTGATGGTTATAAATTTAGGAACAGGTGTGGTTCCAATGTATAAATCATCAATCCTAGAGTAAATTCATATCTAGATACATTTCACATGTAATTTTATTACACATTAAATGTATTTGAGTAATATGAACTAGTTCATGATCTCTTATTCACACTCAAAAATAAAGTCAAGAGCCTCAAGGTACTAGGTGACTCTAAACTAGTGGTTAAATAGATAAAAAGTTAGTATGTTGATGCAAAGGCATCCTATAAGGACCCAAAATTTGAATAGTTTTTGTATTAAGCTAGTATATTAAGTGTCTAATATGTGTTATAGGTCTTTATTAGTTTTAAGGTGGAGTCTAGGTAGTCCCAAGATGCATAAAATTTGAATTCTAGTTTTTCCTACCAATTTTTTTTTTTTTTTTTTTTTTTTTTTTGAAAATTTTAATCTTGCCAAGCCTTTGTAAGGATTATTATACACTTTTGAAGGTGATAAGTTGTCAAAAACACATGTATAAGGGGTTTATAAACTATATAAGTTTCATAAATTTTTTATAATTCTAAGGTCATGGTTCTATATAGGTCATCTTGTGTAAAATCAAGAATAATGCAATGTAACCAAAAAGACCTCTTTGAGGGAAAGATTCAAGAATCAGTTATGCATATTTTTAGATGAGGTAGGAGTTATTTTTGGTTTTTATAACATATTATTATATTATAGGTAGATGGTTAATGGATATTTAAATAAAACTTATTGAGAAAAGAATGTATGTGGTATAAGACTTTTGTGTGTAATCAATTTGCATGATGGGATAGAGTATAATGTGTATTTGTAAAATTCAAAATGGTGAGTATTTTTGTTGATTGTTTTTTTAATATTGTGTATGATTAAACTATATTCTCTAATTTAATACATGTAACACAAATTAATTTTAATTAATTCACTTTTGAGGAGATAGTCAAGCCAACTGAACATGGAATGCATTCATACAACTTTGTTCAAGAAATAGTATGACTATTCAATATTTTACTCTTTTGAGTTTCTATGGAGGATTTATAAATTAAAAAAGTATGAATATTAAAATTTAGTCTTTATATAGTGATTTTTTGTTCAAAAATATGTTATGTTTCAATTTGGTCACATTATTTACTCATTGAGAGCAAATAGTCCTCAGACATAGAATTATGTACACTGTGATCTTTGCATATAAGCTTGTTTTTGGATTCAAAGTGATGGGAATGGGTTTAGAATAGTTAAAATATATTTATATAAACCTATTTTATTTTATATATTATATATACATGTAAATATAAAGAGACCTTGCATACCCCTATTTCTAACTAGCAAAACACAGTGTTGAAAAATTAAGATTTCTTGTTTGTAAATGCCCTGAGGGTTGTGGGAACTTGATATTTGAAATAAAAAGTTTTATAAGGATTATAAAGACCTAATTAAAGCATTATATTTATTTTAATCCTTTTTTTGGATGTTATAATCAACTGTTTATAGTCTTGACCTACATAGTTACCTCAAACCCTGACTCTTAGGGTTTTGACCATAAGAAGAGATTCAACCATTAAAAATTCCTAATTTTTTTAATATAGTGTTTCTTAGGGTATATTAAGCAAATAAATTTGGTTTATACCTATAACCTATATATTACATATTTTACTACCCTATAGGTAGTCAATTAGCCTAAGAAACCTAGTGAGAAAGGGGCTAAAGAAGAAAGTTAAACGTAGATGAAAAGCTGAGGTCCAAATTTGATTTAAAAGTAGGATTGGAAAAAAGGGTGGTCAAATATACTTTTTTTTGGTTAAAGTGTCTCCATATGGTCAAAATTTGGAGCTTTATCCATTTGGAGGGCTAAATGGAGTGTCAAGTAAGCCTAGAGGTACAAGATATTATGTGAAGTAATGACATGAAAAAGGGTTTTCTAAAACCTAATTAGTTTTCCTTTAAGTGTCTATGTATGGAACAGGGGATTTTCCCCAAAATAGGTCTACAAGCCAAGTGAAGGACTAAAGTGAGATGTCAATGAATAAACAAGTTGGAAGTTATTTTAAGGGTTTGAAAAGCATTGCATGAGCCAGGAAAAAGAGTCTTGAGGTAGTAGATAAGTTATTGCATAAGCTTAGATAATAAGACCTTTGATAAAGATCCTAAATACTTACAATCTAGGTATAAACTATACATCATATGATTTTAATGATAAACATTTATCTAGATACCAAAATTGGATATGAAACTTAATATAGGAGTTTGATGTATTCAACATTCAAACATTGCCTCGTATAATAAATTGCATGGAAAATGTAATAGAAATAGTTACAAGTACTATGGAACCTATAACTGAATCCAAGTTGAGAAATTTCGTAGTGGAGTTAGTTTTTACTCCTTCCATTCTTGAGAACATCAAAAACTTCTAAGTATTTAATGATGATCAACATATCATCAACTTCATCACCAACACAAATGTGTTTGAGACTCAAGTTATAGATGAAGATGATAGAGAAGAGTTCAAACTAGATTAATAAGGGGTAATCAATTTGAAAACCAATAGTATACCTAAGGGCATGGTCTTATTAGACTAGTTATTTGTCATTCATTACCAAGGTGAGAAACTAAATCATCCCCCACCAAAGGTATGGTCACCAACTTTGTAATTTAGGTAATTCCAATGAATCAAAAAATGTGCTTCTAGGTAAAACATGTATAGGAAAGGGAAAATAGGACTTTGTTCAAGAATTTAAGGAATTTAGAGATGTTATTGCAAGGACATATTAGGAATTAAAGGTGTTTAACACTTATATTATCATGCATACCATCCCTATCAAGCCAAGAGTCAAACCATTCCATTAGAGACAAAGGCTAGTGAATTTACTATTAGAACCATTGATTTTCAAGGAAGTTGAAAAGTTTCTACAAATAAAGATAATATTCATTTTTAGGCACTCCACATGGGTGACTAATTTGGTGTCGTTTAGAAATAAAATTAAAGAGATAAGGTTGTGTGTTTACTTTCATAACTTGTACAAAAACTCAGATAAAGATAATTACCCACTGCCTTCACTAGATGAAGTTATACAAATAGTGAATAGCTCTCAAATGACGTCATTCATAGACAATTATTCAAGGTATAATTAGGTAGTGGTAAAATATGAGGATTAGATTAAGATATTTTTTAAAACAAAGCTGGGTACATTCACATACAAAAGTATGTCATCTAGCCTAATCAATGTGGGTGATACCTTCTAGCATGCCATGTATATTAAATTCAAGGATATCATTAACAAGTACATAGTCATATACATGGATGACTTAATTCTCTTTTCCAAGAATAGATAAGACCATGTGAAAGACCTAAGAGCAGTATTGCAAAGGTGTAGACATCATGGAGTCTCCATGAACCTGAAGAAGTGCATTTTTAAGGTCATAGAAGATAAGTTGTTCAACCACATCATATCAAAATGAGGCATATCTATAGACCCTAGAATATTGGAGGAAATTATAAAAATTATATTTATTGATAAAAACAAAGATTTGAAGTAATTATTCATTAAGACTAACTTCATTAGGAAGATCATTTTAGGCTTTGTAGAGATAGTCTAACCATTCAAAAATATGTTAAATAGGACACTAATATTGAATGGATGGTTTAAGCACAAGCATATTTTACTTAGATCAATAACGAAATTGTAAATACATCATTTTTAATCAATCCTAAATATACACAACCCTTATACATCTACTCATTCACCTCAAAAAACTTGAATGATATTGTCCTAACATAAAATAAATAAGCCATAGATGAGAGTTATGATTCATTAATGAGTTATTCACTTTGTAATATTGAAATAAGGTATTAAAATATTGAAAAATAATATTTTTCCTTGATCAAAGTGGTCAAAAATTTTAGACACTACATTCTCCACAGTAAGGTATTTACAGTTGTGCCTAACCCAACAATGAAAACTATGTTAATGAAAAATGAGTTGGGTGAGTGAAGGGGCAAGTGAATGACCATTATCCAATAATTTGACCTAGAAATTTAGACAATGAATATTTTATGAGTCCAAGGAATGAGTAAATCTATGGTTAGTCGAGACCTGTAGACCATTTACCAATAATATACGATGTAATATATCATAAATGATGACTGGTACTAGGGTGTGGTTTACTATTTTCTAAATAACGAGTGCTTGATTCACATGATTTCCACTTAGATAAGGGCATTACACCTAAAAGGTAATAAATTTATGATTGAATCAATTATGCTATGTAGAAATAACCATGAAGGTATATATTTTAGATGTCTCAATAAATAAGAAGCATTTGGAGTAATCTGTGATTTCCATGAGAAGTATGTAACTAGACACAATTTAAGAAGTGTTATAGCTCATTAGATACTCAAGGTAGGGTGTTATTAGTCATATTTTTTAAATGTGCTCACACTCACATATAGAGTTGTTATACCTATCAAGTCATCACACATAGAGAATGTACCCCTATCATGCCTTTGTAGCTAGTTATTGAGGTCCAATCATTAATAAAATTGGGATTGGACTTCATCAAAGTGATCAATGATAACTCTTCCATAGGAAATAATTTCATTATTATGTAAAATGATTTTGTACTTGTTGGACTGAAGCTAAAGTGTACAATAATTGCATAACCAATGTGGTAATCAACTTCTTAGATGCTTGTTATTCTGGTATGTGATAATGGTCCTACTTTTTTTCTCTTTAATTTATTAAATGGTCTTATGAAAACTAGGTAATCCTAAAATTTCTTCCAATTATTATCCAAATGGTAATGGGGTAACTAAATTAACTAATAAGAATTTTCTTTATTTAATTAAAAAATCTTGGCAAAGAACCCTATGGACTGCCATAAATTATGAAATTTACATTGTGGTCTGATATGACTAGAATTAAGTCAACCCTAGGAATGTAACCATATCATCACATTTATGGGTAAGACCTCATCTTTTCATTCAACCTAAGAATCCCTATGTTATATTTTATGAGAGAATACATGGAAAAAGTTGATAAGATAAAAGCTCACCTCCTTAATATGATTAAACTCAGCAAATGTGATGCAGTTCTAATACATTTAAGCAAGCACTAAAAGGTCATAAAATATTGGTTTGACAAGTGAAAAAAATTGAAATCCTTTATGATCTCTAATGTGGTCTTTATTTGGGATAAGGCTCATGAGAAAAAGGGACAACACAAAAAAAATTATGCCTTGTGGTTAGGCCACTACCAAATCTCTAAAATCCTAGGTGAGAATGCATTCCACCTAAGGTATCTAATTAGTGAGGATGTCTCATTGCCTCTCAATGGACAATTCCTCAAGCACTACTTCTATTCCTAATAAATTTGAAACACCCTATAAATACTTTCTTTCTTCTTTTTACTTTATTATTTCCTTTTTTTCATGTCCCTTATTTTAGTTTAGTTTTACTTTCATTGCTCTCTATTTGTTTATCTTAAATTTTGGTGCTTGGTTCAACTATGTGGTGTCAATTTTTGATTTGAACCTACTATTTTGACTTAAGTGTTCCCCTTCTTTGTCAACATCTGGTAAAGGGGAAACTTTTTTGTAAACAACACTAATGGCCTTCCTATGAGTAAATGTGGAAATTCTTATATGAAGGCTTGCATACACTACTATATTCTCCTTATATTTTTAGAATGTTGAGTACCAGTGATTTGAAATACAACATGTGGATTTAGAAAGGCCTTTTTTCTCATTTAAAGACCATCAAATGCACTAAGTTAAATATCCAAATAAATAATGCAACACTTCTTTAATTTAGATTTGTCCTATTTGTCATGAGCTCTATGATTTTCACTTAAACCCATGGATTGGTCCCCAACTCTCCATTAATGGAAAAATAAAATCTCTTTCAAAATAAGATGAACTAAAATATCAAAATATGAAGATTTTGATTGAAAGGGTGATCTCGACAACCTCCACCATAGGCTTTCCAAACTAGGTGGAAATAGAGTAAGGCCTTTAGAAGGGATTGAATGTATCTATATCAAGGTTATGAATTCCTATCTAATAACAACACAATGCCCATGCCATTCCCCTATGTCAAATAGCTAAATATTTTCTTTCACAAGCTCTTAACATCTGGGCATGTTAGATTTATTATATGTGCCTAAAACTAGTTGAATTAATCACATATCTCGCAAACTAATGATATTTAGATATAATTGTTTCTTAGCTGTCATGTTTTAAAAACTAATTTTTTGCCTTCATGTTTTCATTTTGCCTCTAATTATGACTTCTATCCAATTCTTGTGTTTGAATAAGAACTAGAGATTCTGAATTCTTGATATATTGGTAGTATACTTCAATAGGAGTCACCAATTTTTGTTGCTTACACAACATGCCTAATTTTTATTTTTAAATGGGAATCCTCTTTTTTATTAACAAATTTAAATTTTATTTCATCTAGCCTAGGGGACCTTTTATGTTTCAAAGTTTATTTAGGATTAGGCTTTTACATCTATCTCCATATGTTAAGCCTTGATTTATTTCATCATTAGGATGGCCCATATACCTTTATCCTTTTGAGTCCAACTTTATTTTGATTTTCACCAAGCCCAAATCAGTTGATACCTTATCCTTTGAGCTTGAGTTCCTCACCTAATTCACCTGAGTTTCCAAGTTGAGTCAAGCAAGGTCAAAATATGGTAAGTCTAAAGTTAAGTTGAGTCAACCATGCTTTAAATTTGAGCTCAGTGACTAAGTCCCATTTTATCAATTTTCTTGTGATCTTTATGTATTTCACTTTCCTTGGGGCCCTTCCATGTGTCTCTCTCAGATCATTTTTAGTCCTAGGCCAATTTTAAACTATTTCTAAGTTTTTTAAAATACTCTAGGTTTTGAAATCATGCCACATAGCACAATTTTGAAAGCTTGAGACCATAAAGGATTAATAAAAGTCTAAAATCTCTGATTCCTTGAGGTCTTTAGAAGCCTCCACATGGAAACTTCCTAGGGGCCTAAAAACTTGAAATGATTAAAGCCTTCGATAGGTCTAATGGCCTAATGGTTCCAAGGCCTTAGGACCCCAAGAAGATTCCACATGGTGATTTCTTGGGGACTCAAGACCTCAAATTAAATATCAATTGTGGCATCAAACCAAAGGTGTAGTCCTATGAGAGGATACCAAATGGCATAATTCTAGGCATATAGTCTAAATACCTGACTTGATAAGGAACTATTGCATGGCACCCTGATGACAACTAATTAAAAAATAAAAGATGAAGGGAAAGAGAAAATAAATCCTATTCTCATGAATCAAAATCCATTCCTTTTGATAAAAACCATTCATAAAATTGAACCCTCACTTGGTCAGCATGTGCACAACTATTCAATGAGGTCAGTACAATAATTTGAGGAAGAAAGAAGAAATAAAACCTATAATCACCATCGATGCACATAAATTTAAATAAAATAACTTCACTTCTAATAATTGATAAATCTTGAGTGGCACAATATGTTTGAATATATTACAATCAATCTAGCTAAATTTTTCTAGCATGATAGTAGGAAAAATCAAAAGGGAGATAAAAATAAACAAATGGTTGGTCCAATGTATCCCAAGGAGAAACAAAGAGCCAACCTTGATTATGGATCTCCTTATGCAATTTATATATGTTATATTTGGTCATTGACCCTTTCCCGCCAAAACATGTCTTCATACCCACCACTTTATCTCTCCTATAATTTTCAAGTTTGTAAAAAGATAAAAAGATAATTAGAATTGGAAATTAAACAATCCTAAAAAAAGTCTCACATAAAAACATGAATAGTTTTTAATACATGAAAAATTAGGTAAAATTGGTGGTAATGTTATGGTCAAGACAAAGTCATCTTCTTGATGACATAAACAATACTCAATTTTGACACTTGAGGCTCCATTTATCACCAAAATCCCATATCGGGCTCTAAAAATAGGCTTATAGACCTATTCAGGTTTTTTGAGTCCTTTGGTCTTTTAAATTTTTCACTTTTTAAATTTTAATCTCTTATTTCAAATAGGGATCTAAAATATTGATTATAACTAAAGACATATTGAAATTTACTGATAGACCCAATTGATCCTTTTACCTCTGGTTTAGATTGAGTTTTGGTGGGATTTTTGAAATATATATCATATAGCTCTAATCAGGATCCTGATGCTTGATTAGAATTTTGGGATTCATGCTTTAATTTTACACATTATAATCATAGTTTTTAGGGAGGAAGTCCTGACAGTAGGTTTATATTTTGGAAATGAGGGGGAGAACCCCAAAGTGGTGGTAGTTGAAGAATTGAGGCCCCAAAACCCTATATAACATTAGAATGCTAGATGATGTGAAACCCACAGGCCCAGTTGGGTCTCTGGCCCTACATAAAACAAAAGGAGATCAGGGGGATGGTCCCTAACCTAATCAAGGAACCATATCCCAATTATTATTATTGTCCCCTCTAGGGAAAAACCATAAAAAACCTTGATATGAAGCCCAAGAAATAAATAAAATGCAGCCAAGACCTAATCAAGGCTTGACTACCCAATTAGGTCTACATTATAAAATTCCTCAAACTCAAGAGCTAAGTGGGAATAAATTGCTCAATTATAACTAAATTCAATACCAAAGACATCGCTAGACCTATTCATGATTTCAAAGTCCGATTATGTCTAGAGCCTTAGAAATTTTGAAAATAATGACAATTCACCCTTGAAAATCCTAATTATAACTAGACGATGGAGTTTGGACCCAATAGACCAAAAATAATAAACTTACAAGTTTTTCACCTAGAAGATTGAGATTTTACAAGTATGATATGAGGACTTAGAAGTTAATTTAGGTAGAAGTGCTAAACATGAAACTTGCTGAAATGAAATTGGTAAATAAGTTGGAGTAGGCTATAAAGGTTGAAGTGGCATGAAAACCAAAATGACATTTGGGGGTAAAATGAGAGACCTAAGAAATTTAGAGAATGCTTGTTTGGAGACTTGATAAGTGGGATAAGTGTCCCAAAAATGCAATTTAATTCAAAGAGAAAAAAATGAAACTTATCTACATGAGTGAGATAAAGTGGATGAGATGGGTTTAGGAGGTCCAATAGGCATGGAGATCAAAGCAACCCCCAAAAGTGACTACAATGAGTTGAGGGAACTGGCAGGAAATAATTCCACACGAGTGGAAGTGAAGTAAAAATCCACTTTGGGGCTAAGTATTATATATGAAAATTTACCATTTAGACTTGGTCATCACAATGGAATAGGTTTCAATAGCCCAAAGGCATGGATATTGACATGCCCCCTTAGATCAAGCTTAAGATATCTAAGAGAGCTAAGATATCTAGGCTTCAAATGCAAATTGGGAGGTCATAACTCCGCTTTTATGCAAAGTGTAAAAGAAAATGTTGACTCACATAGAGATGGTATTTATAATGGTGATGGTTTTGAGACATAGTAGACATGTAAATTGAGATAGACTACTAAGGAAAATTTTAGTGTTGAGACTAATGAATTATGAGCACAAGTGGGAGTAGAGAAAAAGGTAAAAAAGAGGTTCCTTGATTCTTGGAATAATTAGGGTATATTATGCAAGAAACAAAAAATTCTAACTCTAATATAAAATAATTTTAAGTGTTTTGAAATGATATAAATATGTATATGAACCCAAGATATTTGACCAAGACTACATTAGACTATGAATGGATTTGAGAGAGGAGAAGACAAGATCAATTAAAAGACCAAATCAGACATTCTCATTGACTAAGTGTGTGTAAATGAGTCAAATTACTACTTCTTAGAACCTAAAAGGACTAGCTAATATAGATCCAATCATCAAGCTAGTGAATGTTACCTTGAGAACACTTTCTTGGACATTGATATACTACCAGATAGGGGTCCATATCCCTAATGGATTTGCCTCTAATCTTACTTATTGCCTTATTCCACTACTAACCAAACTAGAAAGCTCATGGTTGAGTTGCCTAAATCAACCAAAATCATATTTTTATTTGTTTTTCTTGTTTATATTTTCTCTTTCTTATTTAACATTTTGATTCTAGGTTGGGGACCATGGTATCAAGTGAAAGGTATAAGTATAGATTTTTCATCCTAGACATTCACCATAGTAGGTTCATCCAAGAAAACCTAGAAACCATTTAGATGTGTCTTTTTTACTTGGCTTCAAGGGAATATCTTCCTTGAACAAATAGATTTACCTAACTCAAACAAAGTTATAACACACATGATATCCAAAAATTTGAAATTGATTTTAAAATAGAATCTAAGGACATGAACTACTTAGAGTACTTACACACCAGAAGCATAATTCAAGCTACCTATGTACATGCCTTCATTTATTCATTATTTTGACTAATAGGGGAATATATAGGGTAAAAAATGTGAGCCAAGCAAAAAAAAGACAAGCAACAAGGTTTAACTAAAAATGAAAAGTAGGAAAAGTAATAAAAGGAAGCCTAACTAACAATAAAGTAGGTAAGAAAACAAAAACAAAGCAAGAAATGGAAAGAGATGGTATTTATATGAACCTACTATGCTAAAGCATGCCTAAAAGTGAGAATGGGAGAAATGCCTATCAACAAGAAATGACACATCATCACTAGTTAGACAACTGATATGAAATGCATTCATGTTCATAATTTTGATAAGATTAGTAGAGATACTACCAAGGTGATAACATGTACTTATGCCTATACTGACCTCTATGCTCATGAATACTATCCCAAAGAGTATTATCTACATTTTTATCATGAAACTTAAGAAAATTATTATTTTTAAATTTAGATATGTACTTATAGTTAATTTTTTAAATTCACTTAAGATAGGTTTGGATAAATAATAGTGTAAGTGGAGTCTTGAAGGTCATAAACCTCCAAATAGATTGTCTTAAAAGGTATAGGTTTAACTCTTACTTTCAAATCTATTTATAATTTAAGGATGGTTAAGACTATAAATCATATTTTATTAAAGATAATATTGCTTCAAACATTTTCTATTTATTTATAAAAACTAAAAAAATCACATTGGAACCCTTTATATCCTTTGATAGACAGTTCCCTTGTATATGCTTATAACCCTTCTAATAGGTTTGTTTGAGATTTAGAATGTTATAAACCTAAAATTAGAATAATATGGTCCTTAAAATTATTTTATAAATTAATTTTTACATTACACATCACAAGGAATCCATTTAAAACTCTCTTACAACTTGGATCTTCACATAAATTTGAAAAGATGTATTTTAGCCCTGTTTTAAGCCTGATGGAGGGCTATAAAAAACATAGTCATGTATATCTAGTAATTTATATATATTTAAGACTTTAAAAAACTTTAATACACTAATAAGTGTCCTAAATCACCTATATAACAAGTTTAATTAGATTCTTATTGTCCATTTAAGAGATATTGGAGTTTTAGTGAATTAAAACCCTAAACTAGGGTTTACAGTCTGTGAGGGATTTGAGAGCTTTAAATTGAAGAAATTTTGTGTTTTAATGACTATTAAATTGTAATATTAAAATATTTAAGACTAATTTATGTTTAACCTACTCTTCCCCTTAGTTTATATGATTAACCAATCATAAAACATACACAAATAATTCTTTTCTTACCAAACTGTGTCACATAATGTCTTATTTCAAACCCCTGTAGCCTAAGAAATATTAGAAAGAGTAATAAAATAAATAAATGAAAATAAATAATTTTTTTTCACATGTAAATATATTTTTATAATTCATCCAAGTTTTCATTTATATCTAAAACTTATACATAGAGACTATACAGACCTGGAACCACATCAAAATCTTGAAAACTAGTCCTTATCCTTGTATTATCTCCTAATTGGGATAAATAATTAAATTTTATAATCTAATGTTTTGTAAAAAATTAGTCTCATATTCCTAATAATCTAAATATAACTTATGACTCTTCAAACATGCTTGATATAACCCCTTTTTCTATGTAGCTCAAGACTTATTAAGATAAAATATATAGTTTAAAACATTTAAAGATAGGATAATTATTGAATAAAATTTAAATAATGTGTATATTCCCAAAGGATCACTCACATAATTATAATTCCCTCTATAGGACACTAGTGTCAATGATAGTTTCCCAAATCTAATGCTAGTTTTCCTACGTTCCAAAATATAAAAATTTAATATATTTAAACATGTATGGGTCATCGATGCTAGTGTCTCACATCTAATTCTAGTTTAAAATTTATGAATGATAAAATTTTAATATATTTAAACATGTATGGGTTATCATATGAAACCCTCTAGAATTTTCCAAATATTTTAAAACTAATTCAAAATTTTAAATTTCCTGGTTTTGGTGAGAAAGGCCAAAACACCTCTGAATGACCTAGAAAACACATATGAAGCCTATGTAAGACATATTATTAGTAAATTAAGACCTATAATGCCTCATAAAGCCACAAAATAATACATTTTATCTATATACAATGATGCACCTGCATCAAACTACCAGGGAACAAACAAACTTATTCATGAGCTCTTACTCATGAATTCTTCAACATTGTTACCATGATGATCTTTTAAGGTGTCATCCATGTTTTATTATCAATTATATGTTTATTAAATTTAACCAAGTACTAAAATTAATCATTTCATATAGTTTTTTTAATTCCCTTCTTGTTTAGGATGGCTTCAAGTTCATTTAGTTGTGCCTTTGGTAGTTGATATTCCTAATGAATGATCTAGTCTTCTTTGTCTTCATGTGCCTTTAATATTATTTTTAATTGTTCTATTTATTTAGATAGATAATAATACATGTGCACATGTTAAACTAAACCACAACTATTCTTTTCCTTAGTGGTATTCTCCATTGATACACTTGCACATGAAATAAACTCATTAAATCAATAAACCACTTCATCATGCCTTTGAGGCATCTTTAAAATTACTTCATTTCTAGCATATTGTTCATGGTTTCCATAAAAAATATGAAATATTAAATTTATATTCTCAATATCTCCATGCTAATCTTCTATTTATTATTTTTCCTATGTCCTTCTTCCACACATACACGATCTTAAATTTCAACCATCTCCTTATTTTACTTCATAGGGACATGTGTATGTTCATTTTCACACTTATATAATGCTTAAAACTTATGTCCATAAATAAAATCTATCTTATTTTTCATATAAACATTTATTTCTTACTTCATGTCTATTTTTCCACTATGGACTGTTTACCACTATCTTTCTCTTTATTATTTTCAAGCTCATCTTTAGGTTAATCATGTGAGAACCTCTCAATATTATTTTCCTTATCCACATGATACTCATATGGAAAATACTTTTTTCCATTGCCTTTCATGAAAATATCCTCTAGAAAACTAGCTTCTGTAATGAACTCCCTAAGATGGGTTATATTTCTTATTGATGTCAACTTACTTGGAAACTCATTAATCACTATATTCATCATCATAGTTATTTTATTTCTTTTCCTACTAAAATAACTCCTTGTAACTTGTTAGTATCAGCTTAGGAATATATTATACTATTTTATTCTCTTATTCAATGGTATAAGGGTGTGATTCTTTTCCATTTTCTTAAAATGTGTAGGTAGTAATTCTCCCATCATGTATTGCCTTATTTTCAAAATGCTATGGTCTACCCAAAATGACATGATAGACATCATAGGAATGACATCACACATAACCTCATCCTTATAGCTACCTATATGAAAGTCCACTTTACATTCCTCATTTACTAAGATTTGATGTCCTTTTTGCATCCAGGACACCTTATAAAGAGTAAGGTGTGTTAATTTATTTGATCTTAACTTGTCAAATTTTTTAAAAGATAATAATTTATTAATAATCCCACCGTATATAATACTTTAACAACACGTACCCTTTGAATTTAAATTAGTTCTAAACACTGTCTTTGTTTGTGTAGGCTCATTGATCTCCTTGTTGGGCTTGACCAACACTCTCTTCATGAGAAAGAATTCACCAAGTTCAGGTGCATATTCATGAGAAGGTGATCCCAAAATATCCTCATTATCTTGGAAAATTTTATCACTACCTTGAATTGTATAATGGTTCTCTAGGCACTCATAAGATATATACCCATACTTGTTTCATATGGTCTTCTACCTCTAAATGAATAGCCTCCTCTTATAATTTGACATTGATTTTATGAGATAATTTATCCTTCATAATGTAACTAAAATTTAATTCTACTTACATGCTCTCCTTTATCTTTAAAAATTCTACCTTTGTGCCTTGAATGTCGACTTTATTTTCTTGAAAATTTATCTTCTACCTTGAGGGAAAATTGATATTCCTCCTTAAATAATATAGGTGATATGATATTAATTTAATATTTTATGTTTAACCTTAATTCATTGATTATCTAGCCACCTTTTCAACATCTTCTTCTGTATGTCTGACTCTAATGGTTAACTTGTAGAACTCCTTTATGTAGTCCTTAACTACCATATCCTTTTGCCTGAGATTTTGAAGCTTATTGCAGATATTAGTTTGGTAGTATTTTGGAATTAACTTAACTTTTATATTTTAAACCATTATTTCATATCTCTTGATCTTTGAATTACCCTTCCTTCTCCTTTCATCTTTCACTCCATCCCACCAAAGGAATGCATGACCTTTCAACATAGTCATGACAAATTTCACCTTTTTATCATCATTTATACCTTCATAATCAAATTATTTATCCATATAATTGATATAAACAAATAGATCCTCCACATTCAATCTAGCTTCATACATAGGTATATATAACTTTGGCTTAAAACTAAACCTCATGACTGCTTTGATCAATCTCTCTTCTCCTCTTTCTTATCTTTCTTCTTTTTGTTCTACCCTTTCTTCTTGAGACATATCTTATTATTTTGTTTCACTTATATCTCTCATATAAATTCCTCTTCTTTTTTCAAGTTCCATGGCCTATAATATATCTTGAATGTTTCCCATTTCAGCAAACAATACTACCTAAGTAGGTTGTGTCCTCTGACCTCTACCTCTTGCTCTTACTATAATTTATACAATCCTACATTCAATGAAATATTATTACTACCTTTAATTGGGTATAAAAAAACTTTCATAAACGTAATACTATGCTTTGATACCACTAATGTTGTAAGTGGAGTCCGTAAGGTCATAAATCTCCAAGTAGATTGTCTTAAAGGGCATAGGTTTAACTCTTGTTTTCAAGTCTATGTACACTTTAAGGATGGTTAATAATTTAAAGTATATTTTATTAAAAAAATATGGCTTCACACATTTTATACTTATGTATACAAACTAAAACAATCACCTTAGAACCCTTTATATCTTTCAACAGACAATTCCCTTGTATAAGCTTGTAACCATTTTAGTAGGTTTATTTGAGTTTTAGAAGGTTATAAAATGAAAATCAGACTTAGATGGCCCTTAAAATGATTTTAAATATTCATTTTTATATTAAAAATTACAAATAATCCATTTTAAACTGTCTTAAAACTTGGATCTTCACACAAATCTGAAAAGCCATACTTTTTAGCCCTATTTTAGGCCTAATGATGTTTTCAAAAAATGCAATCTTGTATATATATTTTTATATAGATATTTAAGACTTAAAACCACTTTAATCCACTGATCATGGTCCTAAATAACCTATATACCAAGTTTCATAGGATCTTCATGGTTCATTTAGGATATATTGGAGTTTTAGTGAACTAAAACCTTAAACTAGGGTTTACAGTCTATGAGGGACCCAAGAGATTTAAATTGAATAAATATTTTATTTTACTAACTATTAAATGGTCATATTTGTATAATTTATACCAATGTATGTTTCCCATACTCTACCACTTGGTTTTTATGCTTAACTAATCACAAAACATACAAAAATAATTCTTTTATTACCTGATTATGTCACATAATGTCCTATTTCAAATCTCTATAGTCTAAGGACTATTAGAAAGCATAATAAAAAATATCAAGCAACATTAATAAAGGTTATTTAACATGTAAATATAATATTATAATGTATCCAAGTTTATATTATATCCTTCTTTATTCATTGATATGTGAAACTTATACACAAACTATACATACCTATAACCACCTCAAAAGCCTACAAACTAGTCTTTATCCTTGTATTCACTCCTTATTGGGATAATTACTTCAATTTTCAAAGCTTATCACTTGTAAAAAATTATTTTAATACTCTTATTAATCCTAAACTAACTTATGACTCTTCAAAAATGCTTGATCTAGCCCCTTTTTCTATGTTGCTTAAGACTTATCAAGATAAAATATATATTTAAAAAAATACAGCTAGGATAATGATTGAATAAAATTTACATCATGTTTATACACCCAAAGGATGACTAAAATAATTATCATGTCCCTTGAAATCCACTATAACTTTCCAAACATTCCAAAACCAATTTTAAATTTTAAATTGCCTAGTTTTGGTAAGAAAGTATAAAACACCTCTAAATGACCTACAAACCACATTGAAGCCTATGTAAGACTTATTATTAATCAATTAAGTCCTATAATACCTCATAAAATCACAAAATAACAAATTTTAGATATGTATAATGATTCACCTTCATCAAAAACCTCTACCCATACATTTAATTATGGTGAGGGGTAGGGGTGGGTATCAATACATACCAAAATAATTTGTGTACCCAACATAGTAGAGATAGGATGCTCATTATGGTAGTGTATTAGTGAATCAATGGTTGGATGATATTTGACCATGTAGACACTATAAAATTATACACAATGGTTATATATGTTTGAATACCCCTAGACCACCTTAGGACCTCCTAGGGACCATCCCCCAACCATTTGACTGCAACCCTAAATTAGTTAGCTAACTAGCTAAACTAGCCCACTAGCCTTTTTACCAAATTTAGCCTCAGACCCTTAACCCTGATGGTCACCCTAACCATTGATGGTTAGAATAACTACCAATAGTAAGGTTTGCATCACCTAAATAATCAAGCACCCACTTCAACTCAACTTGTTTTTTATAATTAAACTATCTAATTTGTGTACAAGCCCATGCATGTGAAAACTAAATTTAGACAAGTTAGACTTCTTGTTAACATATTATTTCACCTCACCTTCCTTATTATAAAGATATAGGATGAGAGGGTGAATGAGGATCTAGAATCAATCAATGATCCAAAGCCAAAGCTTCTTTCATCATCATTTTATTTTGCAATTATTCTTCGAATGATCTAGCAAACTAGTAAGTGTGACAAAGATCCAAAGTGGTGCCTTCCATCAACAACAACCAAGTATCATTACTATATCAAAATTACTCTATGATCTACTACCTCAAACCATTCATCAAATCAATAACCAACAATTTAAGTACCTATTTTTAATCATTTAGCTACTTTGTTTCTATTTCACAATCAACCCAACTTAAATGTATTTATGATATTTATTTACTATTCAAATCAAAATATCAATATGACATAGTTACATACTATTATGATAGTGATGATGAAGATATCAACATGGCAAATATGAAAAATGATCATTTATGAAAGTTAAATTTTAATATTTTAGAATAATCCTTATCTCACAATATACTCACACCTATTGGATTTCGAACATATCAAGATGATTCATATATAATAAAGAGGGATAGATAAAAAATACTATTAATATAATCTTTTTGAGGCAAAAAAAAAGACATAAATGATAGATCAATAATATATCCTAAATGCAAAAGGTAGTAACAATACTATCACACAATAGGCATAAACAATGCTAAAGATAAAAAAGACATGGAAAAATAAGAAATCATATATCTTAGTAAATAATGTAGAGATGGTATATTATAAGTATCCAACACCATTGTAAGCAATACATATTTAGGATACACCAAGAATAATATAATCGCTATTACTTGATCATAATCTTATCACATTGCCATCTACTCAACATTGAGCTATGGGGTGTATTTCACATCAATAAGGCAAGTAATATTGTGGTTTTCATAAAATCATGGGATATAACATAGATCATTGAAAAACATTACAAATTTAGCTTCAAAAATACAATAATGAAGGCATTATCAAAACATTACAAAATCAACAAGATAAATCCACATCAAGCCCCATAAATCATCAGCTATAGTGAAAAATACCATGAATCATCTTCAACAAGATCCATTGGCCATTACCATTTTTACAAAATATGCATATTAAAAAATGTTGAAACTAGCATTAGCAAACTAGCACTAACACTAGCAAACTAGCACTAGCACTAGCAAACTAGCACTAACACTAGCACTAGCACTAAAGATAATCGTAAAACACTCATCCACCATTTTGGGTGGGGCAAAGTAGTACGAGCTGGTCTTGTGCCTTTGCAAAACAATGGCCACAGTTGGAGAGGGGCAAGTTAGCCATGCACTGAGCAAGCCCATACACAAGGTCTGAGTCATTCCCAATGCGAATGCTGTAAGGTTAGCACATGGATAAAAGGCTTTGGCATGTCGACATCATAGGCGCAAAGACCTATGGACACCTGAATGGGCTTGGCCATGCGAGACTCATTATCATGAATAGTCATGAACATAGGACGCAAAAATGGTTGTCGATTCGTAGTGATCACGAATCATAGTCACAACTCACTAGGGATTAATCCAGATGACCGCAAAAGTGCAACTTTTTTTATGACCTCATCTAAGCAAACTTTTTATTGATAGACCCAACCCATATTAACCACCAACAATCTCTCTAACTATCGATGGTCTATCCCAACCACCAATGGTTACCTCAACCATCAACGATTACCCTAACTATTGATGATCACCTCAACCATCAATGGTCACTATGTGACAAAATAACATCAATCTATTTTCACCCACCAAACCTTAACCAAATCCAACTTTCAGACCCTCATCCTGATCACACAAGCCTACCCTATTTTTTTAACCACACCCAACCTATATAGCATTAGTAATGACTTACTTATTGCTATAATTATTCAATTTCATCTATTCTTTTAGAAAACACTTCTTGTACTTAATTTTAATATCTTTTATTATTAATGTAAGTACTTTATCTTTCAGAACTTGATTGTTTAAAAGTGTGGATTGACGGCCTCCAAGTAATTTTGTACTTATTGGATCTAACTTTATAATCAATCCACCCTACTATATAGCTAATGAAACCATTTCTCTAAGTGATTTCTTATTTGCAGGTCATTCCTCCCAAGCCAAAGAGGAGTATCTACACTTGACTCGATTAACGTGTGTATAACATATCAAGTTTTTCTACCATACCCTTCTTGAGTTTATTTTCTCTTTCTTATAAAGAACATAAGTGAAATTTATCTAAAACATTATGGCATGCTTAATGGGACCCTTGAGTCTTTACTTGGGTTCATAGTTGCATCTAGGTGATTTTTTCTTCTTACCTCACTGCTCATACAATGAAAACAAATTTTCATTTTGGGCTTAAAATTAACTGCATACATTGGTTGCTTGTAATTTTAGCTCACATAGTTTAAATTAAAGAAAAGTAATTCAATAATAACTTCACTCTTGTCTCACACACAAGACCAAACCACTCACATCTAAACAAGCATCAAACATTAACATAAATCTTGACTAGGATTTCATTACCTATAAATCACCTTTCCCAGCTATCCTACTTGTATTTCATCACCAAGGGGAGAACCAAATTATCTCTCTAGTTGAGTATAAATTCTATAAATTGATATATCTTAGTTAAGCACCTAACACCCTTATCACTATGGTGTGTAAAGTGAGGGGGTAGGCCCCAATATCAATCCACCTAATGATTTCCAATATAGATCCCTTTGATATCTTAAACACAACCTAAAACTAACCATAGACTTCTTTTTTAGTACCTATTCTACAAGCCAATTTTAGTCAAAATTCTTAAAGCCTAAGGCATAAGCCAAAAGAGAGACTAAAATAAATATTAGGGTTAACATACCTTAGTGTGTGTATGTTTTTTTTTCCTTGACTTTTTCTTGTCTTCTCTCTATTTGAGTTGTGATATTGCTTGTATATTCTTCTTTCCCCTCTCTACATGGTTTTAACTAGGAAACAACTAAGGAACCAAGGAAACCACGATCTACATCTTGAATATCCACCTTCCTCTTCCTCTTCATCCATAGATTATGTCTCAAATGTATATGGTTTCCCCACCCTTCTACCCATCAGTACCAAAGTGAGCACCTACCCTCTATCTGCTAACCCAACCATGCCTCCTACCCAACCTATGTTAATGTCTCAATAAGCACCCATTACACCAAACCTAAGATATGTCCCTAACACACAAGGGTATGTACCTCTACCTTCTACCCAACCACCTATCTCCACATATTTGTATGTGATATCCTCTAAACGCCATGACCACATACTAGTATGTGGTAATTTATCAACCCTGTACTTGCTAACCATATGTTACACTTACCCAGACCCAACATAGTCTACCTTATAACTATGAGAGTGCACAACCCCAAATTGACCTTGTTAACATGTTAATGGACAAAATGACTAATTTAGAGTCATCCATTTCTAAAGCTCATAATATCTTATCATATGATCAAATCTGTAATGAACCAATTCAACCATTCATCCCCATTCAACCATACCCTCTTCAATGGGAAATTTTGAAGTTTTCAAAGTTTCAAAGTAAGGAAGACCCTCAATATCACCTAATATCATTTAGGAATTCATGTTATATGATTATCTATGATGATGATCTTCTTCTTCATACCTTCCCCATGTTTTTATCATGTCTAACACTAGATTGGTATAGTTCTCTTACAAAACACTCCCTCTTTTATTTTGCCCAACTAGCTCAAATTTTCTTAGATCACTTTTCTATAATCATCTCTAATAAAGTCTCCATCACTGATCTCTACTCCATTCAAGAATTTGATGATGAGTCTATTTTTGACTTCATGGCCCATTGGAGAAGTCTCATCAACCAAATCTCTTTCTCTCTATCCCAACCCAAGTTGATCAAACTCTTTTCTTGGGCTTGTGCCAAACACATTTCCTCTAATTTGTGAGTTCAAAGGTTCAATACATTTGATGAGGCTTGTACCATGGCCTGAAAACTAGAAAATAGATTTGTTGGTGAGGTAAAACTAAAGTTGAAATCAAGAAATCCACCTTAAAATCAAGTGAAACTTCATCCTCAAATCCCAACAACTAAAAAAACACTCATCTCAAAAAACAAGGGAATTAAAAACATGGTTGTCCTTAAAACCGCCCCTCCACCTATTATTAACCAATCTAATTCTTTCATTTCCTCCAATAAGAATACTAGGAATCCAAACCATAAAAATTAAAGGTAATTCATTATAATAGGGGATTCATACACTTTGATCTTGGAGAAATTTTTAAAATCTAATATTATCCAACTTCCTCTAGTCAAACCTTTGCAATAACTTGACTCTTCTCATCCTGTACCTACTTGGTATAAAGAGAACAAATTGTGTGCCTTTCATCATGTCATTAGACATGATGTTAGCAGATGCAACACCTTCAAGAGTGTTTTACAAAATCTCATTAACAAGGGGGATCTTGTGTTGGATAACCCCAATGCACCCCCAAACTAATAACTTGGTATCCTTAGACAACCATTTCCCAACCACACTCCATTCACCAACAATGAAAATACAATAGAATTCTCCCACTAAGTACACACTATTAACATGGTATTTCATGAACTCACTACTGAGGAAACCACTACCCAATGTACGCTACCATCCCCTCCACTTATTTAGGTAGTGGAGTCACCAACCTTTCTTTTGAAAATCAAAACAAAGGAGATAACTTTTTACCTTCCTCCATTTATCAGGACTATGGAGAAATCAACCCATTTGGAGGACATACTAGAAGAAACATTCATTCCCACCACACCTTTTTCTTTTATCCTAAAAGAGTCTACTATCCATTTAGAAATCATACATAAGGAAGAGATCATTTTACCTACTCCTCCCATAGAGGAACTACCTTCCCAAGCCTCAGAACCTTTAATTGAGATGAAGGATGAGCTACCCACTCCCCTTTTTCCACCTTTGGGTTTATCTTTTAAGACAAACAATGAGGAGATCAAACCTATCTACAAACCTTTTTCTTGATTGGTCCAAAACTTGGGATACCTATCCCAACCTGACATGGATTATGCCACATTTTAGCACCATCTCAAACTTTCTTATCCAGCTAAACAAAAATCCCCAATCACACCATTATCAAACCAACCTATCACATCTATTGTAAAAATTTCCACCATCACACTTGAACCATTAGATATCTCTACCAACTAAACCATCACCAAATCATCTCAACCTACCCTACTTGAAGTGACCAAGTCACCTCTCATTGTTCCAACCAAGCCTACGATTAATCTTGGCATATTTCCTACTCAAAACCTTACTCATCCATTAGTCAAGGTGGATTTAAACCCACATAAAAACCCCCTAACTAAATCAACCAAGAGATAAAAACTACCTAATATCCACCAAACCAAAGCTTCACCTCCTCTTTCCACTTTTCCTTCTATTATGGGACCTCAACCCTCCACCTTAATAAAAAAAGTTAGCCACCCCAAACAAATCTCAAACCCAATCACCACTCTTGGTTACACCATCATTCCTACTTTCATCCTCACCCATTTTTTCCACACCTCTTGTAACCAAAATACCTATCCCTTAAATCTCTACCCCAACACCTTCTACCTCTAATTCATCCACTACCAATCTATCCACACCCAGAGCATCTACCAAGAAAGATCCCTCACCCAAGACTCCCACCATCAAGCCTACTCCTAAAAAGTCTCCTATCCTAACCACCAAACCTAATACTCCTATGCCCTTGCCACATTTACTTGAGTCCTAATAAACCATCCTTTAGAGGTTATTACAAGCATCTTGCTTAACCTTACCACCTATCAGACCATTCAACCCATAGAGTTATAAACCATCTTGGTATAATTATAAACTATTATGTTCATACCATAAGACAATAGGGCACGATATAAAGAATTGAAAGGCTCTCCAAGTCTTAGTTCATAATTTATATCATGAGGATGACTAGTTATCTGATGAATTTCCTTTAATCCCACCATTAACCCAAGAATAATAAATCATTAACCAACACCTACCTACCCCTCCACTCTCACCTCAAAGTGAGGAGGAATCAAAGAAATCATCTAGCCCAACTCCTCCCCTAATCCATACCATCCATGTGGTCACATGATCATAGGCTCAACTAAATGATGAGGGAAAGGTATAAGTGTCTATTCTAGGGACATATCCCTCATCCACCACCCAACCACCTTGACAACACCAATTACCTTCAACCAAGCCCAAAATATCCATCTTGGGCCCATCTCAATCCAATCCATCTAATTCAATCCAATGAGTAGTTCTAAAATAGCTTCACCAAACCCCAATGAAGATGAATTTATATTAATTGATCAACACTTCACCACACCATCACCAAGCAATGATAGAAGCATTATAATCTATAGAGGTGAGGCCAAAAGACCTATAGCCCCTAATAACCTTTATCTAAGCCCTTCACATTTCTATCCTTGTTACCTTCAAGGATTCAAAAATACCCTCCATCCATCTAGACAACCTAGATCCTCCCCTCTTCATTACTACTTACATCAACCAAGCCCACATCAAGAGGGTTATGATTGATGGGGGAGCTAGTATCAACATCATCTCCTCCCACACCTATAACCAAATCAAATTACCTAATAATATCATGTTAAAAACCTCAGTAATACTTTGATCATTCAATGACACCATGGCCATGACATTAAGAACTATCATCCTTCACATTTGTCTAGGACCCCACACACTTCCTAATCTCTTATATGTAGTGGAAGGGAAATTCTAGTACAATGTCTTGTTGGGATGCCCTTGGATCCATTACATGGTTTGTGTGCCATCCACTCTACATCAGTGTGTCAAATTTGAGCATGAAGGTTAAGTTATCACCATATAATCTGACCTAAGCCTTTTCACATCATGCAACATGATGTACCAACCCAATGATGTTCACCTTCTTCCATCAAATTAGCCCTCATTAGCAAAATTTGAAACCCCATATTCTTCTACCAATGAAGCATCCACTAGTTATTTTGTCCCTTATACCCAAATCCCCATAATAGACCCTTTGGAATCAACCTTATAACATCTTTTATTGGGGGAATATTGACTTCTCACCCTTTATTCTTTCCCTACTCCCCAAGAGTATTGGATGACCACCAACCTAGTTATGACCCCAATGTTAAAACCATTATTATTTTTTGACCCTCAACTTGTCAAACCAATTTCATCTATGGGGTACTTGATAAACCCCTTGGCACTTCCACCACCTATTTTTCACCTTTATCATTCTCCTCCAGCTTCTCCTATCTAGATAAATTATAATTTACCAAAACATACCTATACAAGTGTTCTTAGAAGGGATTTGGCCTAGGTCGATATGAACATGGGCCACATGAGTTACTTCCAATCAAAACTTAAAAATGTCATGAAAAGCATGGCCTTGGTTTCACCCCACCTAAATAATAAACCATCCCACCTCCCATTAATGTTATTGATGAGGAAACCTCATCCTCACCATCCATTCCACCACTAACAGTTGAATATTTTTATATCATCCCCATTAACCTTTTTTTCATCAACATGATCAGATTTGGACCTTTGACTTATCAAAAAGATGAGGTCACTGTAACCATCCCTCTGACCCATCTTGAGATGATAGGAGATGACTCTCCTACCATTGATATTATTCAGTGTTAGGATGATGATTCCATACTTATCTTGGTGCATTATATTCCTCTATCCATAAATCCCTACCTCTTGAGACTTCAACCATGTTGAATGAATCCACCATGGATATCAAATTGGGCACTCTAGATGACCCCTACATTATCAAATTTGGCCTATTTCTAAATTTTTAGGAGATCTAAAAATTCCCTTCCTTATTATAAGACCACATCATAGCATTTTCTTGGTCTTATAGTGACATACCAAGAATCGACTCTTCCATCACTACCCACAACATTGTCACCAACCATGATGCTAAGCCCATTAGGCAAAAACTCTAGTGAATACACCCTCACATATCCCTTATCATCAAATAAGAGATTCAACATGTCCTATCTATCAATTTCATTCATCCCATTGACTATCCTAAATGGGTTTTAAACATCTTAACTATCACCAAAACCATAGGGGGACTACACATTTGTGTGGACTTTCATGACCTCAACCTTGCTTGCCTAAAAGAGGATTTTCCTCTACCAATCATTGACTAACTAATTGATCTTACAGTCAACCATGATATTTTATCTCTCATAGATATATTCTTGAGTTATAATCAAATCCTAATTACCATCGAATATCAACATAAACTACCTTCATCACCCCATGGGGGACCTTCTATTATAGGGTCATGCCTTTTAGACTAAAGAACACTAGTGTAACCTACCAATGCACTATGACTTATATCTTCCATGACCTTATCCATAAAATCATCAAAGACTATATTGGTGACCTTCTTAGGAAATCCAAATATCATAAGGATCCTTTGGTCATTCTCAAGATTATCTTTGAGTGACTCATCCACTACCACATCTGGCTTAACCCCAAGAAGTACATTTTTGGGGTCTTGTTAGGAAAACTCCTCAGCTTTATCATTTCCATTCAAGTAATTGAAGTTGATATAGCCAAAATCAAATAAATATTTGATATTCCACCTCTGACCCACCTTACATAACTCTATAGTTTATAAGGGAAGCTCCAATCCATTCATCACTTTATCTCCCAGCTCTCAAACTGATGCCAACCCTTCCATCGGCTTTTGAAGAAGGATGTATATTTTAAGTGGAACAATGACTGTCATAAACCCTTTGATTCACTTAAAGAGTACCTATTATCTCCACTTATTTTTACCCCTCTAAAGGATAATCAACCTTTTTACCTTTATATTTCACCACTAACCACTCCATATGGGCAATGCTTGATCATCAGGATGAACAACACAAATAGAAATTTGTCTACTACATGAATCACATGCTTATAAAATATGAGATTTTGTACACCCATACTAATAAACTTATCTTAGCTTTAGTCTTTATGGCCACCTTGATTTGCCACTACCTTCTCAACCATAAGATCTATGTCATAACCAATACTGACCCACTCAAGTATATGCACTCCAAGCCATACTTAAACCAATGCATGGACAAGTAGCTCATGATCTTAGCTAAATTTTACCTTGATTTTATTCAATAAAATTCAATCAAAGGGAAACTTATTGTTGACCAATTGGATAAGGCACCCTTAATAGACAATCATCCTCTTCCTCTTGAATTTTTAGATGAGTCTATCATGACTCTCTTAGGCAAACTTCACCTATCAAGTGACTGTGATATTTGATGGATCAAAGTGTCAACATGGTGGGAGAGATGACATCATCCTTATCCCCCTTCATGATGAATTTCTTCCTTTATCCTTCAAGCTAGATTTCAAATACACTAATAATATTGTTGATTACAAAGCCCTAGTAATAGGCCTTCAAACTATGTTAGCCTTGGGAGTCAAAATGATCAACATCTTTAGTGACTCTTAATTATTAGTCAATCAAATAAATGGCTCTTATAAATGTAATAATGATGTCTTTCAATAGTAGAAAAAACTATTTGATGAACTATTAACATTATTTAAACACTACCATATCCCAACCACCCCATGATTGATGAATAAGTTTGTCGATACCATGAATTCCCTCACCTCTCAGATCCTATCTTCACCCTCTGACTTGAAAATATCTATCATAATCCATTGACTTATTGATCCTTCCTACATCAAATCATACTCCCCTACCATCTTCAATGTAGAGGAGACCTAACCTAAACTTTGGTATCAACAGACCATTGACTATCTTATCCTAGCCATCATTCCTTCTAGTCTTTCCAAGAATGCTCAAAGAGTGTTTATTTAGAGTACTTCATGTTATACCATTCTAGGGGTAATTATTTATAAATGTGGCTTTGATGGTCTCCTCTTTCATTGCCTACATATTCATGAAGCCTCTCATGCTATTATGGAAATACAAGATGGGATCTATAGGGGATACTTTAGTGGCCTCACCATGGCTAAATGCATCCTTTACTTTGGCTATTACTGGAATACCCTTAACCAAGACTATTATGATTATGTGAAAAAGTGTGTTAAGTGCCAATAACATGCTAACTTTCATCATATACCTAGCCATATATTTATGGCCCTTTTCACAATGGGGTTTAGACCTCATTGGTGAAATTAATACCCATTATTCATAGAAACATCATTCTATTGTCACTGTGATTGAATATTTACCAAATGAGTAGAGGATATTACTCATATCTCAATCAAGGTAGAAAATATTTTTGACTTTATCAATCATCACATCATCTATTGTTTCAATGTTCCTTACAAAATCATCACCAATAGTGGAAAATATTTTAAAAACAAACAAGTCCAAGGTTTTTGTGATGCATTCAGTATCAAGTTGAGTTTCTCATCACCCTATCATCTTTAATAAAATGGATGGGTGAAATCCTCTAACAAAACTCTCAATAACATGCTAACTAAAATGGTTAATGCATCTGTGTGGGATTGACACTTACATATCCCCTTCACCTTATGGGAATATTGTACTAGAATATAAACCCCTAAGGGTACTACCCCATTCTCCCTTGTTTTTGGAGCAGAGGATATCTTACCTCTCAAATTCCAAATTCCTTCACTTCACATATCTCTATAGGATATCATTTCTGAAGATGATTATTGTTAGCACTATTTAGCCCAACTTGAGCTACTTGACGAGCATTGTTTAGCTTCCATTACCCATCTTCATGTCTATCAAGAGTGCATAAAATGAGATTATAAAAACCCCCTTAAAATAAAATAATTCAATATCAATGACCTCATCCTAAAATAAAACCAACATGTCACCAATATGGACAAAAGCAAGCAGGGTAAATTTGATTTCAATTGGCTTGGACCTTATATCATAATGCATAAATATGGATTATGAGCTTACCAATTATCCTCTCTTGATGGAAACTTAGAGATTGATCCCCTAAACACTTCACATCTACATCCTTTATTTTGTTAAAAAAGATTAAAATCATCTTTTATCTAACATAAGCTCATCTCTTTCTTCCCAAACACATTCATCTCCCTATTTTAGGGGGCAACCGATTAAAACTAAATCATGTGATTATCCATAATAATCATAGCCTAGTATTTAAAAATGGGTACCATGGCTCTACCCATGGTATGGTCCTCTTGATAATTTTCACCATTTTCCTAGGATGAATTCCCATGGTAGTTGTCACCTAAATCTCTTTCATACCTAATCAATCTTTGTGTGCTTCTAGTTTTACCATCATAAAAGGAGAACCTCTAAGCCTATAAAATAAAGTCTATGTAAATAAAAATCAAAAGCAAATTCATAACTAAAAATGATCATGGGTCATTCCTAGCATTCATATACTGCTCTTATTTCTCTTAATTTCTTCTATTTCTTAATTAAAGAAGTAAGAAACTAGTAATAAGGGTGAGGTAGAAGAATCTAGTTGTTTATGCACACATGATCTAGATGATTTTGAAGAGATTCTCTTTGTCTTGGTAAAAATGATCTATAGATAAGAAAGCACTCATGTACATGGGGTTGTTAGAAAGATAGTAAGGTGGAGTACCTAGCATGATCTAGATCTAAGAAGTGTGAGTTTGCTAAGAGGCTATCAATCTACTCTTTAATAATAGTTAAGTTGAAAGAGATAAAAAGGAAGTAATTGTATTGAATAATAAAAATAATTGAAATGAAATACAAGATTAAATAGATGCTTAATAAAGAAAAATAAATTAAATATAGAAATAATGGGTCAATATTAGAGCTAAAGTAGGTCAGGTCAAGTTCTAAAAATCAAATAGGGGTCTATGAATAGGTAAGGACATGGAAAGTCAAATTTAGTTTGGGGTAAGGGGTTGGAAATAACTTGATGTTATTTCTTTCCATAGTGACCATCAAAAATTGGGGTGATCATCGACAGTTAAGTTGACCATCGATGGTTGAAGGTGATCATTAGTGATCAAAGTGACCATCAATGGTTCCTATAGATTATGAAGATGTTAAAAAATGGAGGTGTATAATGGGTTAGTGAATGGTACAAGATTTAGTTAAGGGTCTAAGAGTTAGAAAGTGAGATGTATAAAGGTCTAATTAGGATAGGAATGTTAGAAACCAAAATAATAAAACTAGAAATACAAAGTGTAAATATTTTATTTCTCGAAGACTAATGGTTGATCTTCAAGAAATTTTGGTAGATTAAGAGTAATTTACCTCAAGAGTAATTTTGGTATAGGTTTGGGTCTCTATTGTAGTTATTGAATTACTAGATGGAAGACCTAGTGACTGGAAGCTTGATTACTTGTGTGCTAGAATACTTAATTATATCCTTATTCACCTCCTACTCCCATTTTTTATAGGCAAAGAGAGATGGAAGATATAAGGTTCCTTAGAAGGTTAGGCTACTGATTTCAATGCTTTAAAATTTGTTATTAATAGGTAAGGTAGCCATATTAAATTATGTTATGTTAGCTTATACATAGTTGGTATTTTTGTGTTAGATTGAGGAAGACATAATCTTCAGTAGTTAGCCTAACCATTGGTGATCATGTTGACCATCGATAGTTAAAGGTCTAGAGGTAAAGGGGTCAAAGTGCCTTAAAGGGTTGGGTTAAGGGTTAGTTAGTGTTATAGTGAGTTTATTTAGGTAAGTAGCTATCTTGACTCAAGGTTTGATGAGTTAATTAGTGGGTATATAAGGATTAGGGGGTCCTAAAGCATTTTGACATCAAGAACCATTGTGTGTGTTTTTCTAGTGTCTACATTTTGTCCCTTTTTATTATTTAGATTTGAATCAACAAGATCTAAAATAAAAAACAAATTACTGGTCAAAGGTCTCATTGTCCTGAGTATGGGAGGAGGTGTTCCTCCTCAAACTAGGAATCGATGAGGTGAAACTGAAATCGATTCAAGGTTTGATAAGTAGTTTATGGTGAGTCATGAAGTTGGTGACAAAAAAGTGGGTTGAGTATTTTAATCAAAAATATGCACACAAATTGTGACTAAGTATGATCATCAAGATCATGCATAAACTAAATTTTCATAGTTGGTAAAAATAAGGTTAGTTCTAGAAGGACAAGTGACAAGTGGACTACATGACCGCATTTAGGCATAGCGGCTGGGAACACTGGTAAACACAAGTCTCATAAATAGGGTTAGTGTTTTTATGGGTATTTTAGGTAGGAAGTGCTCTCATGAAAAACATAAATGGTTTGGTACATGCATTAGGTGGTGTAAATCCAAATGTTTAACATGGAAAGGTTGGTTGGTACAATCAAAAAGGACTAAAGCAAGGTCATCACAAAATACATGAATAGTTTGGGTAAAAAGTGGCCAATGTTGAGTTGGACATGGTTAGATGGTTAGTTAAAGAGGGTGTTCTCTAATGTTTCATGGTTAAGGTAAGGTGGGTTGGTTGGTGGCATTCCAATGGGTTATCCCAATTTGGTGTATCACTTGGTTTGGTTTGGGTGAAAGAGAAAGGTAATCTACAATAGTTCATGGTTAAGATAAGTGTAGGTTGGAGAAGGGTAATATACAAAGGTTGGGTTTGGTTTGGTGGATAAGGTGATCTCCAGTGGGTCATAGTTAGGTTAATTAGTTGGTGGAGAAGGTTATTCCCAAATAAGTTAACTGATTGGTTTCAATGACTAAAAAGGGGGAAGACACATCTTCTTAAGTGCTCATTAAATTATAAGGAGGAGGCTAAATGATCTGATTGACAAAGACTATGATGCAAATATGGGTGGATTATGAACATAAACCCTTGTCATGCTTTGATTTATTGTTAGTTTTATGGTTAAGAAAAGGTAGCTTGATCACATGGTGCCAAGTAAGCTAAAAAATCCCTTGATTTATGGAGGACAAAAGGGGAGATGGATGATAGGTAGTGGGTGATAGGTAGGGGCTGATAGGTGGGGTAACCTTATTGTGGGGATGGCTTACCCCTAATGTAAGTGACCTAGGAACTATGATAGACAAGTCCATATCATATGCTATGTATAGATTGATTGATGCAGGAAGTCTACTGATGTTGTTATGAAAACTGATTACAACTTTCTTGCAATTATTTGTTTTTTATTTTGATATAGTGTTTGTTATTACTTAGTTTGATATATTTAGGAAGTTGATCAATGCATGAAGCTTCAAATGATTATTTATGACAAAGTTGACTTAGCCATCCTTCAAGGGAGTGGTCAAAGTTTGGATTTGTTCATGTTTGATATCTTTCCTTCAAAGGAGTAGTCTATCTTTTTAAGAAATTTAGATTTTGGGTGGCTTCTCTTTAAGGGAGCAATTTGCATGCTATAGATATTAACCCAAGTGATAGTTTGGTATCTTAGATTATTTATATGTTGATTTATGTATGAACTATCTATATAGGCCTAAGTTTTTCCTTTATGGAGGAAAATACATAGCATAAGGAGGTTGATGATGGGTAAAATAGGTGGTTTAAGCAACAACCATGGGAATCCATCTTTAAAATGTTGGAAAGTACTATGAGGATCATGTCATGAGTAGAGCTATGGTATTCATGCTTAAGATTAGGATAAAATTGTGATGGATAATCACATTATCCTATTTTTAATTATTTGTCTTTAAAAATAAGGACATGAAGGTGATTGAAAACAAGGGATGACCTAAGTTAGACAAAAGATGACAAAGAACTTGGTTTAACCAAAGAATAGATGTGCAAGTGTAAAAGCATTTAAGGAGGTTGAGGTTATAATATGTCCCATATCCATGCTTTCATAAATATTTGATGTCAATTAGGAGAGTAGATGTCCCCTAATTACTTTTTGACACTTGATTATAAGTGGAAAAGATTTTTATTGATAAAAAGGTGAGTTTGGATAGGTGATAGTTTGGTGGAGAAGGGTAATCTCCAATGGTTCATTAGGTGGTGGAGAAGGATAATATTCAATGGTTTGGGGATAAGGTAACTCCTAAATATGTTAGGTGGTATCCAAATGGGTTTTTCCAATTCAGTATACTACTTAGTTTAGGTTGGGTTGATGGAAAAGGTACTCTCCAAAAGTTGGGGGAGAAGGTGACTCCTAAATAAGTTGGTAGAGAAGGATAATATCCAATGGTTGAAGATCATAAAAAATGTGGCCCAAAATGACTTAGGTTAAATACATTTGGTTGGTTGATGGATAAGGGTAATATCCAATAGTTTTATGGTTAAGGTAAGGTGGTTGGTTGGGTTGGTAAGGTGGAGAAGGGTAGTCTCAAAAGGTTAGGTAGGTTGGTGGAGAAGGTGAATCCACTAGGTAAGGGGAGAAGGTGATTATCCAATAGGTAGGGGGAGAAGGTGTTTCTCCAATAGTTCAAGGTTGGTTTGTTGATGGGTTGAGGCAAAAAAATCAAAGGGTTAGTTTAGTTAATTGTTAAGGTATGGTTTGGGTTGATAAATGGTCAAAGCCTTATGGAAAGAAATTTACCCTAGTTTTTTCTTTCCATGGATGGTCAAAGATGGGAAAATGATCCAAAGGTGAGGTTTTAGTTAATAAGAGGGTTTAAGAGGGGTGAATATGACTTCATCTTCCTCCCAAAATGGGTTGTTAGTTGTTATTTTTTAGGTGTCAGTAGGTCAAGTTTGTAGGTGGTGGTTTAGGTGGGATTTCCTCTATTTCAACAAGTCTATAAAAATATTTTTGGACTTGATTTTGGTAGGTTAGGGTAGGTTTGACAAAACTATCCTAAAATAAAGGTAGGTTAGATAAAAGTGTCCAATTATCCCAAGGAGGGAGATTGGGTGAGGTAAGGGTAGGTTGGAAAGGTTTTTTTGATTTTATGGGTTGGTTTGGGTTTGGGTTGATAGTTGCTAAGGTTGAGTTGATGGTGGGTAAGGTTTAGTTGATAATAGGTAAATTTATATTAATGGTAGTTGAGGTAGTGTTAACAGTTGTTAAGGTTGGGTTGATGGTTGGTAAGGTAGGTTTGATGGTAGATTACACAAAATTGGTAAGTGGAAGAGGTAGGTTAGTTGGTTCCACATGGGTGAGTGAAAAAGGTTGCTTAGTTGGTTCCAAATGGGTAGGTGGAAGAGCTTGATCGGTTGGTTTCACATGGGTGAGTGGAAAAGTTTGATTGGTTGGTTCCACATGGGTAGGTGGAAAAGGTTGATTGGTTGGTTCCATATGGGTAGGTGCAAGAGGTTTGTTGGTTGGTTCCACATGGGCAGGTGGAAGAGGTTGGTTAGTTGGTTCCACATGGGTAAGTGGAAGATGTTGATTGGTTGGTTCCACATGGGTAAGTGGAATAGGTTGGTTGGTTTTATATGGGTAAGTGGAAGAGATTTATTAGTTGGTTCCACATGGGTAAGTGCAAGAGGTTTGTTGGTTTCCTTGATTGTGATTTTTAAGGAAAGTTGAGAAGGTTCCACTTGGTTAACAAGTGGTTTGGTTAAGGTTTGGATTATGGTTTCCTTAGTTATAGGTTTAAGAACCAAATCTAATAGATGGGCCTTGTTATGTTGAGGGAGTTGGTTATTAGTGTGCATAATAACAGGTGAAAAAAGAGGTTAAATAATGTATTGATGTTGATTTTACAAGCTAATAAATTGGTTTGATGAGGTTAGTTGGTTTGATAGGTTTGTTTGAGTTGATAGGTTAGGTGGGTTTGATTGGGTACTAGAAAATAAGTTTATGGTTTGTTTTGGGTTAGTTATGGATCTCAAAAATCCATATTGAAAGTTAGTACATGGCTTGATGTTGGGGCCTACCCCCTCACTTCACATACCATAGTGATAAGGGTGTCAGGCACCTAGCCAGTAAATACTAATTTTTAAATTTTAGACTCAACCAGAGAGCTGAGTTTTGGTTTCTCTTCTTGGTAGTGAAGTCCAAGTAAGATAGCCAAAGGGTGAAGGTTTACCACTAGATGATGAAATCCTAGTTAGGCCTTATGTTAGGTGTTAATATGTGTTAATTTATAAGTGGTTTGGTATGCTATGTGATAAAGAGTTAAAGCTAAAATTGAATTACTTTTTTTTAAATTAAATAAGTGAGCTAAACATGCAAGAAAATAATGTATGTGGTTAATTTTATACCCAAAATAAAATTTCAATTTCATTGTATGAGCATAGAATAAAGAAGAAAAGGGGACTAGATATAAATATGTTCCACTGGGTGTGCTAGAATGTTTCTCTCAATTTTTTCTATTTCTTAATTAAATAAAGAGTAAGAAACTAGTAATAAGGGTGTGGTAGAATAACCTAGTTGTTTATGCACATGTGATCTAGATGATTGTGAAAATTTCCTCTTTATCTTAGGAAGAATGACCTATAGATAAGAAATCACTCATATAAAGGGGGTTCATATAAAGATAGTAAAGTGGATTGCCTAGTGTGAGTTAGATCCAAGAAGTGTGAGCTTGCTAGGAAATTGTCAATCCACTCTTTGATAATAGTTAAGTTGAAAGAGATAAAAAGAAGTACTTGCATTAAATAACAAAAAGAATTAAAATGAAGTACAAGATGAAATAGATGCTTGATAAATAAAAATAAACTAAATATAGTAATAATGAGTCAATACTAATGTTAAAGTAGGTCATGTTAGGTTCATAAAACCAGGCAGGGGTCTATAAATAGGTAGGATCATAGAAAGTTAGATTTGGTTGGGGGTAAGGGGTTGAAAATAAATTTTTATTTCTTTCCACAGTGACCATCAGTGGTTGAGGTGACCATTGGTGGTTAAGTTGACTATTGGTGGTTGGTTGATCATTGGCAGTTGAGGGTGACCATTAGTAGTCAAAGTGAGTGTCAATGGTTCCTATGAATTTTGAAGATGTTTAGAAAAGGAGTTATAGAATGGGTCAATGAATGGTATGGGATTTGGTTAAGGGTCTAGGAGTTATAAAGTGAGATGTAGAAAGGTCTATTTGGGACAAGGAGGAAAAAAACCAAAATAACAAAAATAGAAATACAAAGTGTACCTATTTTGTTACTTGAAGACTAATGGTTGATCTTGGAGAAATTTTGGTAGAGTAACAATAATTTTCCTCAAGATTAATTTTTATAGAGGTTTGGGTCTCTATTGTAGTTTTTGAATTACTAGATGGAAGACCTAGTGGTTAGAAGCTTGATTACCTATGTGCTAGAATACTTGATTATTGATCGTTATTCACCTTTTATTCCCCTCCTTTTATAGGCAAAGAGAGATGGAGGATAGAATATTACCTAGAAGGTCAGGGTATTGATTTTAATACTTTAGAATTTGTTAGCAATGGGTAAGGTGGCCATATTAAATTATGGTGTGTTAGCTTATACATAGAAGGTGTTTTTGTGTTAGAATGAGGAAGACCTAACCGTCAATGGTCAACCTAACCATCGATAGTCATGCTAACCATTGGTGATTGAGGGTATCGAGGCAAAGGGGTCAAGGTGAGTTAAAAGGGTTAGGTTAAGGGTTATTTAGTGTTTTAATGAGTTTATTTAGCTAAGTATCTAACTTGAATCAAGGTTTCATGGGTTAGTTATTGGGTCTAGATGGGTTAGGTGGTCCTGAAGTATTTTGACATCTAGAACTGTTATGTGCAATTTTATAGTGTTTATAACTCCCTTAAAGGACAATTTCCCAAAACATATCAAAAATTTCTTGAAATAAGTTAGAATACTCCCTTGAAGGATAGCTATGAAAATCATTAAAAAACACACACAAACTTAGACCACTCCCTTAAAGGATGGCTAAGTAAAGCATTTGTCAAAGCGTAGCAATTTCTCAGAAGATTGTTGCATCGATTAGCTTCCATAACCCTCCCAAACAATAGTAAAATAATCAAAAGACCTATTATTAAGCATCAGGAAAATTAAAAAAAAAATTGAAAGCCATAATCAGCTCTCATAAGCATAATAATTTTGAAATCCACAATCGGCTCTCATGAGTAAGCTTCTTGCATCGATCAATCTACACCTTATATGGCATAGACTTGTTTATACTAACTCTTTGGTAACCTCTAGAAGAGGCATGATCATCTCATAAGAAGGTTTAATTTTCATCTATCTCCCCTTTATACATTATACACAAGGGATTTTTGAGCTCACTTGACATAATATGATCAAGACACCTTTTTAACCAACTAACAAATGCTAATGTGAAGCATTCAAAGGGATTATGTTCCTTAAGCCAATACAAATTTGGGTTTTGTTTTAGTCCTTGCTAAAGAAGAAGTAGTGTTCCCTCTTTGTATCCTCTCACAACTGGTTGATATATTCACTTAGACATATTTATCTTGATTATCTTCTCTTTCTCGCATCTAGTGTTGTTATTCAACTCACTTTATGTATTTTACCTTATGAAAAATGACCATAATCATAGCTATTGGTCAAATTTTACTCCCAAGTTTGCATCTTTAAATTTTGGCCAAGTACAATATTCAAAAATTTTCTTTAGAAAGAGTATTTTTCATTGATCTATAGCAAAAATACCAAGTATTATTTCATTTAGAGACTTTGTTTTGGTCTTTTGGCTAGGTGTTATTTCCTTCAGAGGTTTTTTTTTAGTTTTTTTGTTCAAGTGTCTGGAATTATCTCAGACATTTTCTCCAAAACAATTTCCCTAAAAGATATATTTTCAAGCCAAAAAAGTCATCTTCAACTTTTCTGAAGGGCACCTCCATCTTTTTGAAAACGTCATTTTCAACTTTTTTGAAGGGGTCACTCCAAATTTTTTGAAGGGATGTTTTCAGAAAGCTAAAAGGTACTTTACAAAAAATCTGAAGGATATTTTTGTAGGAAGGTAGACCAAATAGAAGTTTTGAAAGTCATATTAAACTATTTTAAGGGACATTTCCAAGTGCCAAAGGGTCATTTATAGATTATTGAAGGACCATTTATTTCGAACGAAGGGCAAGAAGATAAAAGTCTGAAGGGCCAAATAAAAAGTATGAAGGAATTATTTCATAAAGATTGTTCAAGGAATTATTTCAAAAAGATTATTCAAGGAATTCTTTCAAAAAACTCATTCGCATTTAAAAGAGGTTAAAGCCAAATTCTTTCAAAAAAAATTTCTAATACAAAGGAAACAAAAAGCATAAAAGATTGTTTAGGAATATTGTCTGTAGGAATTGCCAAGAAAAATTCTGAATGAATTGTTTTAAGAAAAGTGCCAAGAAAAAAAAGTCTAAAGGAGAACATAGCTAAAACAAAGTGACCATGGGAAGAGTATCCAAGGAATGAATTTTTTTGAAAATATTGTTCGAGGGAAATAAAAGTTTAAGGGAAACAAATGTCTAAAAGAAATGCCTGAAGAGTGATGGCCCTCAAATGTTAACTTCAAACTGTGAGAACTAGCCATTGGTGTCAAAAAGCCTTGGTGAGAACTTGAGGGAAAATTTGGAAGTAAAAAATGGTAGGATCCTAAAATTTTGGTGTATAAAAAATAAGCAAAGAATGGACAGGTTGACAGTTCAAGTCATTACTGGCATCTGACCAAATCAAAGAGCTTCCACAAAATCAAAAAATGTAGGTGTCTAAAGGATGACTAGCAGTTAGAAGGAGCATTTTCTATCACCATGAGTTCCTTTTCCATTGAGCAGTGTTGTGTGTCGACTCTCCTATTTTTAGTTTCAAAATTTCATGGATGGTCTTTGATGGAGGTAGATTCCTGTGCCAATTTTTAAGGTTTTATGCCACTTTTCACCATTCTCATGACTTGTTTTGGACAAGTAGACCTCCTAACATGGCATGACTCACCTCACTCCTCTTTCACATACAATTGTAATTGATTCTCACATATGGACACATGTCCAAGTGAATCTTGAACATCCTTGGCTTGACCTCTCTCTCAAAAGCTACACACACACACACACACACACACACACACACACACACACACACACATTCTTTTGGCTTGTTTTAGCAGCCTCCACTAGTTAATGGGAGAACTCTGGCCAAATTTGAACTCAAATAACTCTTGAATAAATATACAAGTGTTGTTTCCACTCATATGTTTTAATATTGAGTAATGACTTGAATCTTTTTAGTGTAGGCTAGTGAAAGATTGCCTTTTCTACCTTGTACTCTTGATGGTCTACCATTTGTAGAAAGGAGATTATTGCAGGTCTTTTCTAGTATTCTCTTCTAAGTGAAGAGATATCCTAGAAGTAGTCCATGATTGTATCCCTCTTTGGAATCATTAATTCCCTTCTTAAGAATCATATACCATCTCGAATCTAGCATATGAAACATTGATGTAACAATGAATCCTGAGTTATGAGTTTTGTATGAGAAACACTTTGTTTGTCTTCACGTATTAGTTTCAGTCAATTAGGAAGACATTATACATTGGTGCATCATCATTTGGTTTCTAAATATTTTTTCTTAATCCCTTTTCATATCCAATTTATAAGTTAGAGAGTGAGCTTTAAAGGTGCATCAAGGAGAGCTAGCCCCTTATCTAGAGATTTATCTCAATGAAATTGTCACCCATAGAAAGAGAGTTATTTCCATTGTACCAATTGTATGAGGAGAGCTTAACATCTCCTCAAGGGTGTGAATATAAGTGTCAAAAGTTCTGGCACACTCGATGGGATAGTTGGTCCTAATTGTTTCCATGTCAAGGTGAATGCTAGCCTTGACAAGTTCACGGTTACATAAGTGTTCTTAATCTAGCATTTAGTGACTCCAAAATGTGATAATTTCTAGTTGTAGATAAATTTATTCACTTTATACTTCATGGTCTTCACCAGATCATCTTCTATTAGAGCCTTTAATTAAGTCCCTCTACCTGAAACTCCTCTTGAAGAACAACATCCTAAACCATTTTTAGCATCTAGAGATATGAAATAGGAAGGTTTTGAAGAGGAAGAAGAATAATTTAAAGAAATAGAAGATCAAGGGGATCAAGAAGAGGAAGAAGATATACCTATAAGGCATCCTTTCCCAACCTTCAACACCCAAAAATCTAATTAACCTTCATGCATATGATCCTATTCCTACCAATACTACAAAAATTCTCCCTAATTTCAATGGATAAGGTCAAATTACCCCATTCAAACACATTAGGGACATTTCAAACTTTTTAAACTTCCACAATATCACCTAAGATAGCATATCTATTAGATTAATTGCCATGTCTCTAAAGGGTAAGGCACTTGATTGGTATTGAACTTTGGAATGTGGTTGCATTAATAATTGGGATGGCTTTGGAGAGTTGTTGGTGAATAGGTTTAAGAATAAGATTGACCATACCTCACTGATTCACCAGATAAATGTGATAAAGAGAGGTCCTAATGAGTCCAGAGGAGATTTCAATGAAATTTTTCAAAGGACATGGCATAGGTTTCCACCTATTATGAGGCCTCCTCCAAGCTTTTTATTTCACACCTATTTAAAGGCTATTGGAATTGATGTGGTAGTAATTTTGAAATAAATGGGAGGATTTACTTTACCTAATGCATATGAGATAGCCATTGAAGCTAAGAATAGTTTTATACAAGCTAAAAAATTACCTCCAAGAGTTTGCATGCCTTTTTGGTCTCATAATTCAATTGACCCCAATCATAGCACAATTTCCCAATACCAATGTCAAACCTAAGACCACTCCCAATAAGGTGGATGGTGTTATAGAAAAGGATGAGATGATTTAGTCTTTGCAAGCCCAACTCAAGCAAGAAAAAATGTATGCAAGTGCTCCACCCAATCCTGAATACTATCCTCAATAAGGTTATAGACCTCCACCCCAATACACTAACCAAGGAAGAGGATAAGGTCAATAAAGTTTAAATAGGCATCCCAATGCCTATAATCCTAATTCCACTCCATCCACAAAGGTTGTTGTTCCAACCCACACTAATCTAGTTCAAGGAGAGGAATATTTGGATCATTGGGGAAATCTCAAGGTTAGTTTATGCATAATGGTGGAGAAGGTAATCAAGATTTGGTATCTCAAGAAGGAGCCAATCCTTATGTTACATCAAAATAAGTGAATCTCATGCAAAGATATGTTCAAGGAGAAGGTACAACCAAAGTACTAGTGTTTTGAACTTCTAAGTAGAAGACAATTATGTGTTGAATCAAAATACATCAATTGCTTTAGGAGATACTCTAGAAACATAAGTAATTCCAAGTAGTGCCTCTCTAAGATCACAAATTGAAAGTACAAATGTAATAGATCCTACTAGTCACACTACTCCTTAAAGTCATAATATGAGCAAGGCTTCCAAACCTCCAATACAACAAGTTCAATCTCCCTCATTACCTTTGAGAATGCAAGACAAGGTGAATACTTCCTCTCTAAACATTATTTATTCTTTGAAGAATACCAAGACAAACATTTATCTTTGGGAAGTATTGCATATTCCTGGACAAAAGGAACTTCTATAAGAACAACTCTCAAACATGCATGTAGCCCCTCAAGTTCTAAGACACAATGGTGTAGCCCTTACCAAAACACCTAATTATGTCCTAGAACCATCCACAAAATCTGAAAATCCTCCACCTTTCTACCTCACACTCATTGTGGGAGAAAAATTGGTTTACATTTACATTATGGATAGTGGAGCTAATACCATGGTTATGCCTAAGGTGGTTGCTGATAAGTTAGGACTAAAGTATGATCCTCATAGTAATCGTGTGTTATAGCTTGATGGAATTCCAGCCAAGATGGTGGGGTTGGTTAAATATTTGAAAGTTTTTTTTGCATAATTTTCCTAGATTCCCCATCCTACAAGACATTTTTTTGGTTGATCTTCCAGCTCATTTTACTATTTGTTTGTCAAAATACTTCACAGCTAAGATTGGAGGGTACATTGTAGCTGATTGGTATTTTATAGATTTTAGAACAAGATATGGAGCTAAAGTAACTATAAGAACACAACCCTTGGCAAGGTTCCACATTGATCCATTTTAGAGACAAATTCAAATTAGAATTGTATGATTAGTGAGAAAGAAGAAGGTGTCATTGGTGGTGAAAAATTATTTCCCCTTGAAGGTATTTCTAACCTCCTTCTTGATGAGTATGGTACTAAATCTTATGAACATGACCCCTATGAATTCATAGAATAAACTAAATTATGGGTATATTATATGCATGAAAGGAACATTTCTATACCATCACTCATTAATGAGGATCATGAACTTGAAGGGATATGGGAAATGTTTTTTGATGGATCTAGAAGCAAGGTAGGGGTAGGATTTGGTGTCATGTTTTTCTCTCCCTCAAAGAACTAATATTACTCTTCATATAAATTTAATTTTAGTTTTAATTACAATGTGGTAGGATATAAAGGCTTGGTTCATGGCCTCCAATGGTCAAAGAGAGATGGAATAAAGAATTTGAAGGTATATGGAGATAGTGAATTGATTAAACATCGAGTGAGAAACCAAGCTACAACCAAGAAACCTTTGCTTAAGTCCTAAAATCATATGGTGTGGGATATAATTGATGACTTTGATGATTTAAATATCTAACCTATACCAAGAGACTCAAATAAACATGTTGATAGGTTGGTTGTGATAGGAGCACTTTGATATAGTTGCTGATGTAAGTAAAGAGAAGGGCCAACCTCACATCAAGGTCATTGTGAGACCTTATATTCTAGATAATGAAGTGTTTTGGGAAGTGTTTGAGAGTGATAAACACATTGTACACTCCATACAAAATTAAGAATAATTTTATTCAAAAAACCAAAAGAAACTTCACAATCAATATGAAGAACAAGTTATTTAGTTGAAGACAAACAAGATACTAAAAGGGATAGTTACTTTGGAGAGTGTGTTCAATGAATATGATCAAATAAATAAGTAAAGGGTAATAATGCCTATAAATGAAGAGAAATATGACATAATATTGATATTTAAGGATAAACTTCTAAAAATTGGTAAGATATGTTCTCTTTCTAAAAGGTGAGCCTTCATTGAATTGTGTAAAGAATTTTATGATATTTGCTTGAGAAAACAAGTTTTTGAAAGGGTTTGATCTAAGTCTAGCTCATCACTATATTGAGTTATAACCTATAGATAAACTAGTTAGGCAAAAGCAAAAGCCTATCAATCCCAAGATAGAGGAGCTAATGAAAAAAGAGCTCACCAAATTGATTAAGTCTAGGATTATTTTTCCTATCGAACACTCAACTTGGGTAGATAACCTTATACCTATTCAAAATAAGAGTGGAGAGATCATAATTTGTGTGGAATTTAGGGATATTAATAGAGTTTCACTCAAATACCATTATTCGCTACCTTATATGGAGCAAATTTTTCAAGTGGTTTCTAGTTCTCAATGTTTTTCTCTACTTGATGGTTATTTAGGTTATAACTAAATATTGGTGAATGAGGAGGATCAGTTCAAGATATAATTTAAGACAAAATGGGGAACATTTTCATATATAAAGATGCCTTTTGGTTTGTCTAATTCTGGTGCTACCTTTTAAATAGCAATGGACATGGCCTTTAAAGGTTTGATCAATGAGTTTTTGCTTGTATACTTTGATGATATAACTATTTTTTCCAAGGATGATAATGACCACATGAAACATATAAGGCAAGTCTTTGAGAAGTGTAGAGAGTTTGGAGTTTCTCTTAATAAAAAAAAATGTATCTTTTTTATTCATTAAGGTAAGTTATTAGGTCACATTATGTCAAAAGAAGGCTTGTTTATTGATCCTAAAAGGATCAAAGCCATTCTAGGATTGTCTTTGCCTCTACACAAGAAAGGTTTGAAAAATTTCTTAGGCATGATCAACCTTGTAAGAAGGTTTATTCCAAGATTTGCTACTTTGATGAAGCCTATCATAGCCATGCTCAAGAAGAACCAAGATTTTTCTTGGACAAATGAAGGTAAGAACAACTTTGAGGTAATAAAATAAGCAATTGCCTAATCTCCTACTCTCTTAAACCCAAACTTTGCCAAGGATTTCATACTCTATATTTTTTATAAGATTGACACAATATTAGCTATGCTTATGAAAAATAATGATGAGGAAATTGAACAACCCATTGCATTATTTAGTCAAGGATTGGAAGATTATGAGGTCAAGTACACATTTGTTGAGAAGTAGGCTCTAGCTATGATAAAAGGTTTGAAAATTTTCATGCACATGGTTTCAAATAACAAGATACATGTCATGGTTTCTCATCCTAGAACTAAAGAGTTCCTCCTAAACAAAGACCTCAATGAAAAGAGAGTTGGGTGGATCACAAAGGTAATGGAGGATGATGTTGATATCAAGGTAACAAACTTGTTAAGAGGAAAGGAGATGTGTGAACATATAGATTTAGATCTTCAAGGGCCAAGGGAAGAAGTCTTGATCAATCAAGCTCATCCCCATCTAGTTTGTCACATACAAATTCAAAGTTGGACATAAGACATCATTAGTTTCCTCCAAAATGGTGATTATCCTAATGGTTTGAACAAGTCACAATGAAGGTATTTTATATTGTACACCATTCTTTATTGTCTTGTAGATGGTATTCTCTTTCGGAAGGATGTGAATGGTGTGCTACTAAAGTGTGTTTCTAGCATCTTGCTAGAAAAGTTTCACAATGGTGTAAATGGAGGTCATTTCTCCTGAAAAACAATAGCTATAAAGATAATGAGGGCTGGATATTATTGGCCCAGCCTTTTCAAGGATTACTACTCTTTGGTTAGGAGGTGCCCTTAATTTGCCTTCTTTGTAGGCAAATATAAAATTTAAACCCTTCCATTGAATCTTGTCCAAGTAGACTAGCCTTTCATGTAATAGGGCCTTGATTTCATTGGTGTGATCAACCCTTGATCAAGTACTGGACACAAATGGATATTGACTACTACAAACTACTTCACAAGGTGGCTAGAGGTTATTACATTGAAGGAGGTAAATGAAAATGTAATCTTGGAGTTTTATGAGAGTATCACAACAAGATTTGGGGTTCCCTACACTATCATTTTTGATAATGCACTTGCTTTTCATGGGTGCTAAAAATTTTGAGTGGGAAAACAAGAATGGAGTTTACTTGAGTACCTCATCTAACTATTACCCTCAAGGTAATGGATTGGCTAAGTCTATTAACAAGAATCTCATCAAGATCATCAAGAAGACATTGGAGAACAATCAAAGAGCATGGCGCACCAAGTTGAAGAAAACCTTATGGGCTGATAGGATTACTCCTAAGATATCAATTTGTAAATCTCCCTTTATTATTTTTTATGGGAGAGAAGCTAGGTTGTCCATCTCTCAAGAGCTCCTTTCTCTAAGACTTGCACATCAGCTAGAACTACTAAAAAATACTCCAATGGAAATTAGATTGATATAACCAATGCAACTGCAAGAAGCAAGGGACAATGCACATAAGACCATGGAACACCACCAAGTACTTATGAATAAGTCCTTTGATAAAAGAGCAAGTACAAGAGTGTTTAAGGAAGGTGACTTGGTTTTGAAATGGGATAAGGATAGAACAAAACTGAGCAGACATAAAATTTTTGACACTTTATGGAGTGGCCCTTACATCATTAGTGATTACAAATAAAGCAACTCCTTTCAGTTGACCAAGATGAATGGATAATAATTACCTATCTCTATGAATGGGATACATCTAATGTTTTGTTATTAGTCCTTGCAAGTCTATTTTGTAAATAGTAACATAGGTGTGTGTGTGTGTTTAATCTAGTTTTATTTCAGATGTTGTGTTCCCTAAGTTTTCTAGTTGAACACATGCATGTTTTCTTTAGTTTATTATTGTGTTTCCTAAGTGCTTTGTAGCATAGGTGTGTTTCCTTCCTTTTGTTTGGTGTGTATCTTTGCCTTTGTGCATGTGGATCAACTAACTTATGTCTATTGCACCAAAGGTATGTTCAAGTCATTTTGGGTGCCTATATGCATGACTCCAAGCCCAATGGAAGGATTTAGGTAGCTAGTCTTAGGCATAGTAAGCATGCCATACCTAGGAATTACCAAGAATGTTGGTCAAATTTTACTCCCAAGTTTGCATCTTTCAAATTTGGCTAAGTACAATATTTGAAAATTTTATTCAGAAGGAGTATTTCTCATTGAACTATAGCAAAAATACCAAGTTTGATTTCATTCAGAGACTTTATTTTGGTATTTTAGTTGGTTGTTATTTCCTTTGAAGGTTTTTTTTTCAAGTTTTTTGTTCAAGTGTCAAGAATTATCTCAAACATTTTATCCTAAATAATTTCCCTAAAAGATATCTTTTCAAGATGAAAAAGTCATGTTCAAATTTTTTGAAGGGCACTTCAATTTTTTTGAAGGGCACCTCCATCTTTCTAAAAAGGTCATTTTCAAATTTTCTGAAGGGGTCACTTCAAATTTTTTGAAGGGACATTTTCAAAAATCCAAAAGGTACTTTACAAAAAACCAATGGGTATTTTTGTAGGAAGGTGGACCAAACAGAAGTTCCAAATGTCATCTTTAACTTTATGAGGAGAAATTTCCAAGTGCCAAAGGGTCATTTATAGATTACCAAAGGACCATTTTTGTTGACCAAATTTCAAAAATACAAAAGTTTGAAGTGCCAAATAGAAAATTTGAAGGTATTCTTTCAAAAAGATTGTCTAAAGAATTCTTTTAGAAAAATCATCTACATTAAAAAGAGGTCAAATCCCAATTATTTCAAAAAAGGCTTGAAAGATTGTTCAAGAAAAATTTCCACAGGAATTGCCAAGAAAAAACCCAAATAAATTCTTTCAAGACAAAAAAGTATGAAGGAAAAAAGTGCCAAAACAAAGTGACCACAAGAAGAGTATCTAAGGAATGAAATCTTTTGAAAATAATTTTTGAGGGAAATAAAAGTCCAAGGGAAACAAATGTTTGAAATAAATGCCTGAAGAGTGATGGCCCTCAAATGTTAACTTCAAACTATGGGAACTACCCGTTGGTGTCAAAAAGGCTTGGCAGGAACCTGAGGGAAAATGTGGAAGTAACAAATGGTAAGATCATAAGCATCTGGCACAAACAAAATAATTAAAGAATGGATAGGTTGATAGTTCAAGTCATTACTGGTAACTGACCAAATTAAAGAGATTCCATGAAATCAATAAACATAGGTGTCTAAAGGATGACTAGAAATTAGAAGCAACATTTTCTAATTGTCACCATGAGTTCCTTTTCCATCAAGAAGTGCTATGTGTTGACTCTCCTATTTTTAGTTTCAAACATTCATGGATGGTCTTTGATGGAGGCAATTTCCTATGCCAATTCTGAAGGTTTTATGCCTCTTTTGACCATTCTCATGACTTTTTTTAGACAAGTAGACCTCTTGACATGGAATAACTCACCTCACTCCTATTTCACATATAATTGTAACATATTCTCACAAATGAACACATGTCCAAGTAACTCTTGAACTTCCTTGGATTGACCTCTCTCTCAAAAGATATATATATATATATATATATATATATATGCATTCTTTTGGCTTGTTTTAATAGCCTCCATTGGTTATTGGGAAAACTTTGGCCAAATTTGTACTTGAAGAAATCTTGAAGAAATATACAAGTGTTGTTGCCACTCATATGCTACAATATCTAGTAATTACTTGAATCTTTTTGGTGTAGTATAGTGAAATATTGTCTTTTCTATCTTGTACTCTTGATGGTCTACCATTTACAGAAAGGAGATTATTGCAGGTCTTTGCTAGTATTCTTTTTCTAAGTGTAGATATATCCTAGAAGTGGTCTATGATTATATCCCTCTTTGGAATCATTGATTCCCTTCCTAAGAATCATATACCTTCTCAAATCTAGAATATGAAACATTGATGTAACAACAAATCTTGAGTTATGAGTTTTGTGTGAGAAACACTTTGTTTGTCTTTAAGTAGTAGTTTCAGTCAATTGGGAGGACATTATACATTGGTTCATCACCATTTGGTTTTTAAATATTTTTTTTAATCCATTTTCATATCCAATTGATAATTTTAAGAGTGAGCTTTAAAGGTGCATCAAGGGGAGATAGCCCCTTATCTAGAGGTTCATCTCAATGAAATTGTCACCCACAGCAAAAGAGATGTTTCCATCATACCACTTGGATGAAGAGAGTTTAACATATCCTCAAGGGTGTGAATCCAAGTGTCAACAATAGACACATCACATTATATCAACATGTATCATGAATAAAAATAGACATCATTAACATAAAACATATCCATGAACATAATCATATCCATCAACATCATAGCATCTATGAACAATAAAGCAATAAACCATTTTCACCACATGTCTAAATCTAAATGAGGAAGCATATACTCATTAAATCTTAACATTAAAATCATCATAATATCAATGGTCATCTCAAAACATGAAATGCAATCATCACATCCATTAAATTCATCATCATAAATAATAACAAACCATAAACAATAATCCATGTTATCAACATCATAGCATTGTCCATCCATCACACAACCCATTATCATATCAAACATATCAACTATAACCATCATATCAATATCATCATGAACATAAAAAAAAATCCATCTCATCACATGCATAGCTAGGTGAGTCCATAAACAATGTCATCATGAGGATCACCATAATCAATATCACATCATCAATGATCAACATGAACATCAACACCATGAAAAATAAACAATATGCAAATATTGTGGGTTTATAATCATAAATAACCACATAATAATTATTTATACAATAAATATACATGTATCTCTCTCAAAATATACATCTCATTGCATCAGCTCGTAGGTTGGTATCAAAATAATATACTACAAAATATAATATCTCATAACCATATCATAACTATGCCCTTAGGGCATCACTACCTCCTAGTGCCTGTCCTCCCAAGGCACTTGCCTATCCTCCTGCAGATGTATCCCACTAACCTAGAATGGCTATACTTACACCTCCTACCATACCTACCTTGTACTCACCCCATTAGGGCTCAATAGGGAAACACCTGAAGACTATGGCCCCATAATAATGTAGTTCCTCCACTATATCTATATACTTATACATGGGTATAGTGTCTGGTGGTCCTACAGGTACTATAGCTCCCCCTATTACTTGTCTCAAGGAGTCTCTTTCTTAGGTAACCAAGGCTAGTGTATTTCTATCCTAGTCCCTCTTACTTGTAACTATATCCACTTGACCTTGTGTTATTTCTAACTAACCCTTTAGTGCTGCCATATAAGCTTATGCCATGACTAGTGCCACTCTTAACTAATATCTTTATATAGTCACTACCTATACATTTGGGGTAGACCTATGTACCTATGCCCACTAACCTTTACTAGCTAAGTCAACATCCATCAGATACCTACCACCATCATCACCACCAAAATACACTATCACATAAAGTGATTGATATCATGTAGGGTAACCATCTACAATACCTACATCATCTATCTTTGGCCTCACCAATAACTCCTCTTGATCAAGGAAAATATGAATGGGCTATGGTTCTGGGATTAAATTTTTTGCATCCTCCCACCTATACCTCAAGAATAGACCTAGAATACCCTATATTAGGTTGAATTATCACTGAACCCTAACAAAAAAAATGAAATTTGTCTCACCCTTTTTCCTACCAAATATCCATCTATAGTTCTATAGGGATAATGTATGCCTCTTGTAATAAACCCATTTGGGAAACGTAACGTATGGCCTCTAAATCATGTCACCAATGACCAAGGCATCCAATACCCCTCTAAACTAATCTATATCATGTACCCCTCCTCCTACTCTTGAGAGGTAAAAATCATCTCTTTACCTCATAAATTTGACTCTGAATTCCATCTGGGCATACCCCACCCATGACAGCCCCAAAGGCCTCAACACCTATATGTGCTTCTAGGCCCAGTAGTGGAGAACAAATCCTATGTTGATATCATACCTCCTATGAGCTATAAAACCCCATAATTCCCTATATATCTAGACTAGAAGCATATTCACCCAACCAAGCACTATGTGCCCCAATAACATCTCTATTAGAACCCTCCATAATAGATAATAAAACCTCCTACTACTGAAATCTAGAATGAAAAAACATGAAACTACCATCATCATCATAAATATCCACCTCTCATCTATCACCCTTTGGTATAATGGATTATAACTAAAGCCTCTTGTATACCACCTCATGAAATCATGTTCATCTCCATATAATATCTCTATAAACTCATCTCGCTCCTCCATCTCAATGTGATAAATTGGCTCACCTCGTATGGGTAGCCATGTAATCTTTTGAACATCCTTAGGTAAGATCATCATCTCACCTGTCAGTAAAAGGAAGGTGTTTATGATGGGATCCCAACTCTTGATGAGAACCATAATCATCAACATGTCCCATGACATGTACTAGTAATGTAGCATCACACCAAGATGAACCTCCTTCATGTGAGCCTAGTCAACATCCATCATCCCTCGATAAATCTTGAGAAAGATTTGAGGCACCCAATCTCTCATTTAAGTCTTCTCTTATACCTAGAATATTTGATAGTAAACACACTTAGTTCTATATATTATTTTTTGACTATGAACTTAACCTTTTACACTTATCTCTTATGTTACTCAAAGCATTTTCCTACTTTACCCTATACCCCCAATTTATCTCCAAAGCCAAACCCTTAACCTATAAGTCAACATAATGAACATTACCTACTAAACATTGACCTTAAATATTTATACCTTCACCTTAACCTAAGACACGACCCTTGACATTGACCTTCACTGTTAACCTTTAACTATTGCCTAACACATCCTTAAAAACTAACCAAAACATTCAATTAGTAGCCTTTAAATTATTACCTATTCAACCTTTTCAAACACATTTCCACCTCTTATTGACTATCGATGGTCATAGTGGTTGCCGATGGTCAGGCTACCAATCATTGATGGTCATTGACCATTAACGATCAAGTATGACCCTTGATGACCACTATGCATGACCACTAGTAGAACATGCCTAAGCCCTACCCACCCAAAAAAACCACCTAAAAACAAAAGTTAGATATCAAAATTACCTAAATTTATCCTCTACCCTCCCCTAAAGTACCCTAACCTACCCAATTTCCAAAATCACCCATAAATTTCACCAAAAACATCTCAAAACCTAACCTTAGGGCAAAACCAAACAAAACCTAATTTACACCTAAATATCAATCACACCATACTAATAACCTTAAAATACAAATGCATTTGTTAATCTATCAATTGAATAGCAACCCCTACCTCATTCCTCGACCATCATTGAGGAGGAACCTTGGGACCCATTTTCTAGCCATGTCTTGATCCACCTTGCATCCTAGCTCGATCAACCTTCCAACACTCTAGCCCACTCAATCCCAATTACCCACTCACCCACTTAGCAAATGCTATCAAACTCTTTGCACAAAATTTCAAATATCTAGATACCAAAGCATGGGGTAACCTAACCTTTGACCTACATTCCATTTTTGTTTTGTCATTTCTTGATACAAATTACATAATAAAAAGGGGCAAAATATAGACACTAAAAAACCATAAATAATGGTTATAGATGATGAAATACCCCTAGACCACCTTAGGACCTCTTAGGGACCATCCCCCAACCATTTGACCACAACCTTGAATTAGTTAGTTGACTAGATAAATTGGTCCACTAACTTTTTTACCAACTTTAGCCTCACACCCTTGACTATTGATGGTCACCCTAACCATCAATGGTTAGCTTGACCACCAATAGTTAGGTTTGCACTGCATAAATAATCAAATGCCCAATTCAACTCAACTTTATTTTTTATATTTAGACTATCTAATTTGAGTGCAATCCCAAGTATATGATAACTAAATTTAGATATCAATTTAGACATCTTATTAACATATTGTTACACCTCACCTTCCTTCCTATAAAGAGAGAGGAGGAGAGGGTGAATGAGCATCTAGAATAAATCAATGATCTATAGCTAGAGATTTTTGTATTAGTGCTTTATTTTATAGGTGTTCTTTTAGTAATCTAGTAAACCAATAAGTGTGATAGAGATTCAAGGTGCTACTATCCATCAGCCAATAGATAAGTACCATTACTCTATTAGAATTACTCCAAGCTCCACCACCTCAAACCATTCATCAAATCAATAGTGAATAAGCTAAGTACATATTTTTAATAATCCAATTACTTTGTTTTTATTTTTCAATCAACCCAACCCAACCCATCTCTCAGAACCCCATTCTGTGACCTCATCCAAGAAATTTTTTTCTTGACTAGACCTAACCCATAGTAATTTTTGATGATCACTCTGACCACCAATGGTCCATCCCAACTACTAATGGTTACCCTAACCACTGACGGTCACCTCAACTATCAATAGTCAATATGTGATAAAATAAAAAGCTATTTTCACTAATCAGACTTTAACCAAATCTAACTTTTAGACCCGCAACTTGAACACATAACCCTGCCCTATTTTATAAACCATACCTAACCTATTTAGCATTAGTATTGACCCAATTATTGTTATAATTAGTCAATTTCATCTATTATTTTATCAATCACCTCTTGTACTTAATTTCATTAATTTTTTTTGTTTATGCAAGTAATTTATCTTTCATAAATTGATTATTTAAAAGTGTGGATTGATAGCATCTAAGGAAGCTCATTCTTCTTAGATCTAGCTTGCTAGGCAATACACCCTTCTATATAGTTAATCAAAACATTTATCTAAGTGCTTTCTTATCTATGGTCATTATTCCCAAGCTAAAGAGGAGTATCTACACTCATCTAGATCAACACGTGCACAACATATTAGGTTTTTATACCATACCCTTCTTGAGTTTATTTTCTCTTTCTTATAAAGAACATAAGAAACATTTATTTGAAATACACTGGTATGAATGCTTGTTCATAATTATATTTTTTATATTCATCATCTAAAGGGCATATACATGATTCTTCCCATGTGAGTGATCTTTTAGACTTGTCATCATTGGTAGACATATGCAGAGAGTTGCATTGAATTAGGCTATTCTCATATCCAACTTCCACTAGATTGATTTATTCAAGGTTTGGGTAGCCATGATCATTTTAATATGATTCTATATTGGATACCTCCACTACTACAAGGATCATGGTATTGGTGCAACCCCACTCTTTATGTTGCTCTACAAGATCTAGTTATTATTATATGAGGGAAATAACCTAATTTTCTTCTTCCTTCCACCTATCATTGGTAATGTATAAGTTTTGATATTTAGTATAAAAGACTCTCATAACTTCATCATTTAGGCTCAAGCCAATTGGATCAAATTTAAGGTTGTCATGAGGTGAGATATCTTACATTTTTAGCTCATTTAATTCACCTTCTTTAGATGTAAAATTTATTTCATTATTGTTCTCATCTATTTCATTCATCTCCAATCATAGGATGGGTGTTACACTACTAAAAATGATTTTGTATCATCTTTAATTAGTTTACCAAGTATAATGACAATGATATACGATAATAATGTCTTAGATGCATAGCATGCATCTTCTTCATCTAACTATTCCAACTCTTTGAATTCTTCTTTTGGATAATAACAAGAGATGTTTAATTATTATTTTTCATTGGAAGCTCAAAAATATTCTAACTTATAGAGAATAGGTCGCCTGAAACAATTATTTCTTATTTATCATCAGAATCATCCTCATCACTACTCTCAAAGACTAGTTATTGATTATGGGAAGGTACATTTTCTATCAATAAGAGCATTTTAGCACTTATCTCATTTCCATATTTATAGATGTCAAATTGTGAACTTGGGATTGTAGTCTCATAATCCAATTCAAGCATTGCTTGTTGGTGATATCCTATAACAAATGGCCTTGGATTAGCAAAATCAACAAAATATGTTTGATCACTAAATTAAGGAAAAATATCTTGTTGTTCACATGAATAATTAGCATAAATTCATGTATTAAAAATAAAAATAGGATTTTCATTTATTACAGGGAGGTTTGATTGATTATATGATTTAGGTAATGTTTCATTATAAGGTGCAGGTTGGCTAATGGGTTAGCTTGTATACATATAAAGTGAAGGATTTTAGGTGTAAACATCTAACTTCCAAACAAATAAAATGAGTTCACATAATAGTCGTGTAGGATTGATTTTTGTTCAATTGTGAAATCATCTTGGTAAGTCAATGCCAGAGATGAGAGAGTGGATGAAGTCCTCTAAAAGAACATAGTGTTAAGGGGATCCAATGTTTTGAGATAAAATTTAATATCCACTACTTATGTTTATAGGAATGGGTCGTTTAACCTCTTATACAACTTATGAAAGTGAATGTTTAATGCACTAATGGATTCATTGGGCTCCCTATGGGCTATAAAAAATTGGTAATATGAATAGAATGGTCAATGGGAACACTTAAATGGTTGTAAAAAAAAAATTTAGAATATTTCTCATGAGGTGATGTATCCATCCAGCAAGATGAGAACCAACTATATGCTTCCCTAACTAGAGAGCAAGGAAAAAATAGTAGGTAACATCTTCATGTTGATTTGAGTCCTAATTATGGCATCTTTGAATGCTTAAATTTGTTATTTTGCTATCTAAATCCCACCATGTTTATATTTTAAATAGATTTTATCAATATATTTGGACAGGTCATGATTGGGCCTTATAATTCTCACAAGGTATTCACCTCCACCTAGCAAGGTAAAATCCATAGCTAGGTCTAAAATTCATCTTTATGATCTTAGAATATGGAAAATCAATTAGGTAAAGCCTCTAAAGTGTTCAAGTTTAAAAAATTTTGTTAAAATTTCAATTTTACATTTTTTATATTATTCATCCCTCCTTGTAGTGTTAGTTTTTTTAATGGTCATTTCGGCACATGAAAACATTCTATAATCATCTCATGAATGACTTATCTTGAAAGGATATTCTAGGGAACCTCCCTAAGGTCTGTATCTACCTGGTCTAGGCACACTAATCTACACTTAGTGGCTCTTTGTGACCATTTCATTTAATGGGACTTTGTTAGTTTAACCTTCATATTTCAGACTTCATTTGAACAGGTTTTGGGTACTCAAACATGTTGAGGTAAGTTCATATTATTGGTATTGAAGCATTATTTTTGTCATTTACATCAAATTCAATTCATTAATGCCAAAGTCAGAGATGATTCCATGAATGATGGTATGTGACAAATAATCTGTTGATGCTTCTAATTGCCTCATAGGTGCTCTTAGTGTTGATGAACACTTCTCATTTTAGGGTTATGAAAATCCAAGGCATGAGTTATGGTTTGTGACAATTTTGGGATGTATATGGTGAAATAGAAGCAAAGTGTGAAAGATGTCCACAATATTTGTTTTATTTGGTGGTTGGGATCCACTAGGGTCCTAATCCTTATGATAATTTAAGCCTACAAGTTAATCTAAATAGATATTAACAATGATCTTTAAACTAGGTGAGTTTTGATAAAGAAAATAGAAAAAGAATGTGATTGCAGATTTCCATCTCGAATATTATGATAAATGTATTCTTACTTTGAGAATACATGAACCAATTTATGGTGTAAAATAGTATAAACTTAGATTTCATCACAAACTAGGCAAGCTTCAAATAAGATATATAAACCACAAGTAAGAACCAAGTTTAATTTAAAAATTTACTACTGTAACCTAAATAACATATGTACATCCAAATGCAGAGAAAATAAAATGAAGTATACTTAAGACATTTTTAGTTAATCTATAATTATCACAACTTAATATCCCTATGATATAAAATGTATCTCAAAATGTAGAGAACCATTTAAATTTAAGACAATAACATGTAATTGAGAGACAACATTGACTTTTAATGAACTATCTAGATAATCTTTTTTAGAATTCCATAATTGTATTAAGTCCTCTTTTGTATACAAATTTCTTGAAGTCCCTCCCTTACATAGCTGGTTCACTAATTAATTCTCTCAAAATACCCACAACAAGCTAAGGACAGTTATCCTTGATACAAAGATATAATGCAAAAGGCTATTGTTCATGCCAATCCTTACAAAGGATAAATGTATGCTGACAGACTAGCATAAATTTTACAAAAGAATATTTTTTTATGATACATTGGTTAGACCCTTAAGTTACTATTTGAGGATGTTCTTTGCCTTAGTGTATTGTTCATTTATGAACTCAAAATATATGATAGGCTTTATCAAATAATCCTCTTCTTGACTTGCCAATGTGTCAAATTCTTTGTCACCCTTGGCCTTGAGTTCCTAGATGCATTGGACCTCTACAATCTATTTTCCAGATGTGATGATGATACTAAGGACCTTATGGTTATCTTTGGTATGATGGCCATGGTTGGATTTAATGCTCTAGATGTGGAGACTAACCCTTTGCTTGAACTCTTCATCCTTTATTAGGCCTGTGGCATTGGTCTTGGATGGTTTTTCCAATAGGTCCTACAAGATCTTCTCCATCCTTGCCATCAAACTTTTGTCTTCTTCCAAAAGGATATTAACATTATCACACTAGTTATTTAGGTCTAATATGCCATCTTCAATGACTCCTAGGAGGGCATGCAAGTGTTTCAATTTGATGATCTGAATGCCTTGGGCTTGATTGGTGCGATAGACATTAATCAATTTAGTTTCCTGATCTTTGGAATTTTTCCACTGGGTGACCAATGTCAATGCCCTCCCAATCTTATGGGCCAAGATAGCTGACCTAGATTTCAAGGCCTTTAACCCTCCAAAAACATCCAAAAAGGACTCATTCATAATGCCACTATATCTTTAGGGATTGAAAATATACCCTATGCTTCCAAGTCTTTCTTCTCCTTTTCCAGATTAGTGATCCTCTGCTACATCCCCTAGATTCTAGCCAAGGTCATTATTCATTGGACAACCACCAAACTTTCCACATCCTCTTGATAGATGGGATGTTCTCTTGCTACTTGTCCTTGGATAGGTGTTAGGCCAACAAAATATTCCACTCTCTAGAGTGTGAATTCCTTAGTGCCAATGGTGGCTTTCCTTGTTACTATTCTCTCAAAACCTAAGGTATCTAGATTGAAATGCACTGTGGTTACTGGTTTAGAGAGTTTAGATACTTATAACATTTTAATCCTAGCTCTACTTGATGCTCCTTAATCCTTCATCCTCCTTCCAATTTATATTATAGCCTTAATAATTCTCCTCTCTTCTTGATCCTTCATGAGCTCTTTGATCCAAGGTTTACTATTATCATGGGTGTCCATACCTAGAGTGTTGGTGATTTCCCATGAATGAGAGTGGGATGGAACCTTTTGAAATTTCCCATATATGATATAGTCTAGGATAACAGGTCCATGTATTGGGAATTCATCATTGAAAAGGTTCACTTCACTGGGTGGGTGGGTCTATGTTACCTTTGGTCTTTTGAAGGACCTAGGAACAAGGGCCATCTCAGCTTCTCTCTTCTTTTGAGTGATGGGGACCAAGTCTAATGCCACTTCTTTCCCATTTTCTTCCTCACCTTCTTGGTCAAATCTATAGGTTTTTTCAAGTTCCTTGAATAACTCATCCACCATTTCATATAGTTTTAAGGAAACCATATCAATGTTCTCTATTGGGGGAGATGATCTTGGAGGCTAGGTTGATCATGAAGGGCCTTCACCTAGCCTTTCTTCTAGTCTTCTTTCACCTATATCTTTAATTTGGACTATTGGTTGTGGTGGTTGACTTAGAGGTCCACTTGAAGTGGAGGGAAAAAAATGATACTACAATGGGTTCATTTTCCATCTTTTTCTAGTTGGTTTCTCCTCCCTTTGCAATCTATGCTCAAGCTCTGCATTGAGTAAGGACCTCTTCAAATTTTACAACTTTATTATAGAAATGGTCATAAATACCAACCTATGATCATAAGACACCTTGGTTAGTTGCCTTGACTACAAATGAGGGACCACTTTTTTGTTTGGATCCCATTCCTTTAGGTCATCTTTTTGAAAGCAAAAAGTATCCCTATGTCTGGACACATTGTCCAATTGCTTCCAGTATTTAATCAAGGTTCACCCAATAAAAAATGGGAAGGTATGAAGCATGCCCTTCCTCTTCTCTCTATAGGTGTTATCAACTCCATGGGAAATTTGGTACACATTTTCTTATTCATCCAATTTATGGGGAATGTAAACATGCAACCTAAATGGTTGGGTTATGGTACCCTTAATCCAAATGGTAGTGCAGTTTGGATAAAACCAAATGTCTCCCATGACATCAACGTATCTCTTAACAAGAGGGTGCACCTTGGTCATGGGATATCCTATGATGATTTAAAATACTATGGGATATATAAAGTCATAGATTAATTGCATATGATCCCTGTACTTGAAGACATACATCTTGAAGTAATAATGTGAGATGGTGATTCTATTGTGGGAGGACCAATTCTTAAAACTAGGAATATGGGTGGATGCCATAAATGAGTCTAGTAGATAGGACATCATGTAAAATTTTGAAGTGTCTTCCTCTTAATTCCATAAAACTAACTTCTTAAGTGGATACTAATTTACTACCCAATAGTTGAAGTCAATTTTTCTTCAACCATGAAGTATATGTAAGACACCCACATAGGGTCAACATAGGTGGTGGTGGCTACTCTAGAGGCTCTATTTAGTAAAGTCATAATGATTCTTATACCTTACCTAAATTGGATAATGGGGATCCTACCATCATGATTTATAGCTACATGAGCCCCTTGGATTAACCATGGTCTCAAGATGATGTCCATATTATGCTGGATAGTCCACTCTTTTATGGAGGGGAGTTCAATATGGGCTTTGGGAAGTTTATATTATCCTTCAAAATCTACTAGGGAAACATAATAAATCATCCTTGAATTTATTACATCAATAATCCAATCATTATCAATCCAATAATCTACAAACAAGGGTGGAAGGATTCCAATATAGGGTAGTACCTCTGGTTTAGTAGTAGCCTGATGAAGACTTGCCATTTGAATTACAACTATGTCATCAAACTTCCTTTTTGTGAATTCCACCCTTTGATCATCTAATGACAAAGGCTAAAAATATTCAATGGCAAAGAAAATATCTAATCAATTCTTCATTCCATTGGCCAATGCCCTTTTATCTAACTCAGTGTCCCTAAAGCATCTTCCTTCATGGTTTGTGGATAGATACAAGTCTGTCTCTTCCTTCCACTATTGCCTTGTCATTAACATGATCTTAATTTTCTTGGAATATGACTATCCTTAATGCTCAAGATGATAATTTGATCTTGCTTGATACAGTTAGGTCCTCAATTAGTCAAGTTTTGGGACTTTAAGCTATTTTATTAGGGCTTTTGAGGCTTTAATGGCAAAGGTGACGGCTTTCATAAATGTATTCATGCCTTAGATCTTATGGATGGTGCCACTTAAGAAAATATTTTATTTTTTAATGTGCCATATCTTAAGATTGCCTTTTAGTACTTACACAACACTTACGTAGACCTCCTTGAGTGTGTTTTCATGGCATTTCATGGGAGTTTTCTTTTCAAATAGCCATTTGTTTTCAAATAAGACCCCTTCATTTTACTTCATTGAATCAAGATCCAAGGATGAATATGAGAATTTGATTAAGATCTTAGAGGTCAACTTTGATTGGGTGTTTGAGTCATCAATGATTGAGTTATGCTAAGTGATATGCTCTGGCTTTCTCAATAAATGACTAGATGTGGTTTATCCAAGTGTCAAGTCATCAGGTTCTAAAGTCTTGAGTTGAAAAGTCTACCTCTATTTCATGTTGTTAGATTAGGATCAATGATGTAGTAAGAGCCATTGATCATGATTGGTGAGGTTGAAGTTGATTGGTTGATAGGTTGACCATGTTTAAATTTAATGTTCTCGCTAACATCAAAGATGTCCTCATGAACATGAAATGATGGGATCATGGATATCAAATTTAAGCTCATGAGGTTCCTTTAGTCGAATGGCAACATTCCATGCATCATATTTTTGGTACTCTTAGGAATTTGGGTTTAATACAAGATATTAGATCAAGTTTAGTGATGAAACATAAACCATTGATCATGATCTATGAGGTTATTTCTGATTGGTCTAACCTTTGGCAAGCATTTTGATATCACACCATTGGATTAAAGTCCAAGGATGAATGTGAGCCATCAGATCCTATAATATGTATGAACATTGAGTTAGTTCATAACATATATAGGCTTAGGTCATGGGATTAATTTCTAGATAAATAGTATTTAAAAAACACTATGACCTAAGTTTTAATGTGATAAGCTTAAGTTTTAATGTTTAGAAGGTCCCCTTGTAGACTAAAGATAAAAGTTTAGATGGGGCTTATTTTAAAGGCCTCACTAATGTCAAATACATCCTTATGAAAATCAAATGATAGGGGTCAGGTCATCAAAATAAATACCATAGAAACTTTTGTAATGAGTGGTGTTTAGCCTATAGTTTGTCTTAGGAGGATCTCACACCATTGGATTAGGATTCTAGGTGAATGGGAACCATTGATCTGCATCTAAGCTGAGACATAGAATTAGAGCTTGACATGTGGATTCAAGATAATGCCTTTTAGTATCCTTAAATCATTACTCATGTTGAACAAACACGAAGGCTCAGGGACATAATTTTTAATGAATTTAGGGGAATTTAAAAGGGGCAAACTATAAAGGGACTTTTGTCATGATTTTAGACTTAGGTTCTTTTGAAAGGATAAATTCACACTAAATTTCTCATGAAGATTTAAATTCAAACCCCTAGGGTTTCTTGCTCTGGAACCCTTCCTTCCTCCATGAAACATGTACTTTTTCATTCAAGATTTATCATCACTAGGGTTAGTTAATAAATCATAATTAACTAGGCAAGGACCCATTCTCTTTCTAGCTGGATGATATCCCAATTGAAGAAATAACAATACCATGTAAACCATGCTAGGATATGAATACTTTGGAATATTAACAAGGGCCCCATTCATGCAAAGTAAAAGAAATAGGACAAAATAATGGGTGGGATGTTGGTGCCAATAACAATGGTGACTCACAAGGGAAACATAGCAATATGTTAGAATCTAAAAACTCTAGTTTAAACCAACATATAAGTCATGTTCCTCCTTCGATCCTTATATCATTACTTAGGTCAATTCAAGGTTGAAACAAGCTTAAAATATGTAGAATTCAAATCCCCATGTTAGATCCTAAACATGTTGTTTGTGTGTTTTGACTCCACTTACTGTTTTTCATGAGACTTTTAGGGAGCAACATCTAGGTTCATATCCTTTTGACCATAACATTTAACCTTGAGCATTTTTAGATATTCTCTTAGAAACAACTACTCTTAATTTAAGGGAGGCTTATACATTACTATAATACCAAACATCCATAGCCTAGATAGAGATACCTTTGAATCCACTCATGGCCTTGCTCCACTGTCAACCAAGCATTTATAGCCTCGGTGGAGTTTGTCTGAATCACCTCTGATTTTGCATCTTTTGATTTAGCATTAAGTCTCTCTTTTTTTCTAAAAAGGTTGGGATCTAGGATAGCCAATTTTAAGGATTTGGTCAAATATTTTAGTCTTGGGATAATTGCCTTATAGTTGAAACCTTAATCTCAGACAAGGATATGTTTTAAGTGCAAGAATGCATATGCCCTAACTTTTTAATTCCCCTTTAACATACATGATTCTTCTTTCAATAGATATTTGGTCTTAGGTAATGTTTTGTATTCTTAGGGGGTAACTAATTTTCATGTGAGTATTTTTAAAATCTCTATATTGTAATACAAAGTTATATTATAGCCTTAGGTCCCATTGTGCAAAATTCATGCCCCTCACTTGAGGTACCTAAATTTTGAGCAATTCCATGCCAAGATAGTCCAAGAGATTTTATTAAAACAAAGTAATACAACCACATAGAAAATATAGAACATAAATAAACAATAAGGAATAGATAAACATAAACAAACAAATATATACAAACCAAATAGGAAAACAAAACAAGAAAGGAAACTAACTAGCCTACCTACCCTACCTCTAAGAAATCTTATAGATGTTATTCCATGAAGACCCCTGGTGGAGAAACAACAAAATAATGCTTTAGATATTTTCCATTGGTGGGAAAAGTAAACTTGTTCCTTGAAGATATTTTAATTTGAAAGTGTTGTTGCCTAAGATTTCTACAATTTAGTATGGGCCAATCCATAAGGGGGTGAACTTGCCATGTTTGCCTTTAGGCTATGATGCCTTGTCCCAAAAGAGGACCAAGTCTCCTTGTCTCAACACTTTAACTTTGGATCTCTTGTCAAACCACCATTTCACTATTATTTGGTGTCTACTAAAATACATAAATGTCTACTAAAATACATAAATGCCTTTTCTTTGACATCTTCCATCTGAATGATGTCTAATATTCTAGAATTAATGAGTTCTTGGCTTTCCTCCATGTATTCTTGAATGAATGTGAATGTAGGGAGTTTTAAAGTGATAGGAAAGATGGGTTCCTAACCATATACTAATAGAAATGGTGAAGCCTTGAGTTCCTATTTAATTCTTATCCTATCAGCCCATAATGCATATTTAAGGAGTTTGTGCCATGTTTTAGGCTTATCTACAGTAGACTTTTTAATGGCCTTCATGAGATTATTATTAGTAGATTAAGAAACTTTATTACCTTTAGGATAATGGTTAGAGGAAAAATTCAAAGATATTCCATTATCATAATCCCATTCAGTCATTTCAATGGATATGAATGCATATCCATTATCAAAAACTAAGGAAATTAGGGTTCTAAATCTGGTGCAAATTTTTTCTTCCAAGAAGTTGATCACTTCCTCTCTCCTATATTATTTGGTGGTTATAGATTCATTCCACCTTGTGTAATAATTAGTAGCATTCAAGACATACTCGTGACCTTTGAAATAATTAGGGTTAATCACCCCCACAAAGTCTGATCCCCACTATGTGAAAGGTTTGTCTATTCTCATAGATTGTAAAGGCATGGTTGCCTTTGGTTCTTTTGTGATAAATATTTGGAAGGAATGGTATTCTATCACATTTTTGTGAGCATCCTTAAATATGATGGACCAATAGTACCCAACCCTAAAAATTTTGTGAGTTGTGGTTCTTCCTAAATGAAGTCCACTACCTAGTTTTTCATGAAAAGTAGGCATGATTTGAGAAGCCTCTTCTTTAGACACACATCTTAAGTAGATTCCTTCAAAGTTATTTCTATATAAGACTCCATTTTTGATGAGGTAATGAATTTTTTTGAGTCTCAATGCTCTCCTCTAATCTCTAGTGAGTCCTGGAGGGTAATTACCATTGATAAGTAAGTGGATCAAGGAGTCATACCACTCATTAGATTGGAAGTTCTGCTACTCAACTTGCATGATATGGAGTTTAGGATTGGTATTGCATATCATCTATACTAAGCCCTAACATTTCACTAGTTTGGCAATCTACATTTCAACATAATACTCTTGTAGGACTAACATCCACTTGCCCCTTCATTCCCTAAGATCATTCTAGCTCAACATAAGCTTTGAGGCTAGGTCAAGTAAAATGGCATGTACCTTGTTTCCAAAGATGTAGTGTCTAAAATTTTTTACTGCCCTTACCAATGCATAGGCTTGTTTATCAATCATGGATTATTTTACCTCTACATTTTTAAATTTTGTTCTCATGAAAGTTATAAGATGGTCACTCCCATCAACCTTTTGAGTTAAGATAACAACCATGGTATGGTTAGAACCAAATGAATACAAGTAAAATTCCTTTGAAAAGTTAGGACTTATCAAGAATAGGGCTTTACGAATTGCCCTTTTTATGTTAGCAAAGGCTTTTTGTGATTCTTCATTATAAGAAAATTTAGCATCTTTCTTAAGCATATCATTTAGAGGTCTGACAATTTTAGCAAAAGCTAAGATGAACTTCCTCAAAAAGTTAATTTTACCAAAGAATGATTTCAGTTCTTTTTGACTATTGGGTAGCTCAATTTTGGAGATGCTTGCAACTCTCTTAGGATATATGGAAATCCTATAATTAGTAATGACATACCCCAATGATTTTCCTTCAGTGACATAGAAGATAATTTTCTTGGGGTTGAGGGATATTCCTTACCTCCTACATCTTTCAAATATTTGTTATATGTGTATAAAGTGTTCCTCCCTATTCTAGGAGAAAACTGTAAGATCATCCATGTAAATGATGATGCACTTACCCACTAGACCTTAGAAAGAATAGTTCATGACCATCTGAAAGGTGGTACTTACATTAATTAATCTAAATGGCATTCTTTGATAGGCATATGTTCCCCATTTAATAGTGAAAGTTATTTTCATCCTATCTTCTAGAGTAACAAGCACTTAGTTATATCCAGAAAATCCATCCAAAAAAGACATCATGGTAGATCCTAAAACAACCTAGATGACTTAGTCAAGAGAAGGCAAGGAGTAGTTGTCCTTTTTAGTTGCTCTATTTAGATTTCAAAAATATATGCATAATCTTATTTCCCAATTCTTTTTTTTATTGGGACGAAGTTTGTAACCCAAGTGGAATGCTTAATAGGAAACACAATCCTTGCATCTAGCAAATTTTTGACTTCCCTAAAGATCATGGGTTCTAGGACAGGATTGATAGGTCTTTTATTTTGTCTAAAGGGTTTAAAATTTTATTTAAGGGGAATAATATGAGTAATAACCCTTGGATCAAATATTTTTAGATCTTCATAGGACCAAGCAATGACATCCTTATATTTTTTAATTAGTTCTCTAGATTTTCTATTTTCCATTTTAGTGTAAGTGTTTCCTATATTCACTTGTTGGGGTTGATCATGTAAACCAAGATCTGCCACCTAATAGTCCTTACCATTTACTTTAGGTATCATAGGTATCTCCACAATCTTGTTGTGATCAAACAGTCTTTCTAATGAAATCATCCCTTTAGGTATCTTAATGTCACTCATTTGGATGATTTTACCATTAATCTCCCTTTCAAGATAAATTTCATTAGCTTCATTAATGATGTGAGTTTCAAAGGCTCCAAAATTATTTTGGAAATCCATAATTTGTTGATCATCATTGAAAACTTGAAAGTGATTTATGTTGTTAGGGATAGAGGGACATGGTACTATTTCAATACTGATGTTAAGGGAATCATGATTAGGCATGAGATTATCTGCAATAGAGGCAAGCTCATCAGGAGCTTTGTTTTCTTCCTTAAGAATAGAGAAGATGTTGAGAGCATCAAAATATTTCATTAAATCCTAAAATTTGAACTTGTATCTCTTGAGGTAAGATAGCTTGCATTGGTATTTGCTTCTTACTTGGTTGACCACCAACTCAGAATCTCCATAGACAATGAGTTCCTTAAATTTATGTTTAATAGCGAGTTCCAATCCTAAGATAAGAGCTTCATACTCTACTAAATTGTTCATGCATGAAAATTGTAACCTATAAGAAGCATGATATTTCTTTTTTGTAGGGTATATCAACACAATACTATCTCCTAATCCTAATTTACACCTAACACCATCTACATATAACCTCCATAAAACAAGCATTAGAGGTGGATTTTTGGAACAAGGTTCCTTTGTAACTTCTAGATTTAAAACTCCTAAGTTAGAATCCAAGAAGTTCACCTTTTCATTGATAACATTATATTCTATTATCATGTGTCTCATCCTAGGCTCCCTCTATATCCTTATCTAATATGGGATACCTTTCCAAGGCAACCGTAAGTGGGAACAGTTAGTGGACATATAACCATTCAAAGCCTTAGTACATTATCTACTTAAGAGTAACCCATAAGCATTAGGAATATCAACCACTTGGATGAAAATAAGTTATTGAATCCTTGGCTCACTAGCCAATTGTATATGCACATTCAATAACTCCCTAATAACCTAGATTCTTGATTTATCCAATTGTGTAACCACCGTATCAAATTTAATTAGGGTCAACCTAAGTTGTTCACATATCCTTGTAGGCTTAATGTTGGTTGAAGCTCCATAATCTAAAGGAAAATTATGGACATTCTTCCCAAATATCCTAAATGTAATTAAAAAAGGTGGAGACTTTGCTTTAGTTACTTTCATAGTTACATTATCACTATCACTTTTATCGGACTTCCCAAGTTTCTTGCATAATGATTCCAAGAGTAAGTCTCTCTATTTTTTAATTTGAGTCAGCTCATGTAGGGTAATATTGGCTTTGATCTTTTTAACATCCTCTACAATGTTGTAACCAGTCTTGTTTGAAGATTTTGTAGTAGGTTTATAAGAACTTCCCTTAGGTGGTTCAGGATCATTCCTTGATGTAGTGTCTAGAGGAGTCCCATAATTTTTAGGAGGAGTAGAGGTAGTTAATGGCTATTTTTGTTCCTTATTTCTCAGAGGGTACATCTTCAAGAATTACTATAATGATTGAATCTATTTAGGGATATTCTCAGGCTCATTATCCTCTTGGAAAGGGAATTGAAATGTATCTACCATGTGTACTTGGTCAGATAGCTAGGATCCAAAAGGACTTACAGTAGTATCTCTATTTGGGACTACCTCAAAGGTATCGATTTCTTCTTCTTAGAAATCTTCAAAGGCCTGGACAAATTTAATACAGTCAATCTCACCATATTTAGAGGTAGCATGCACTCTATAATAATCTTGTAAAGCAATATCAATAAGATTGATGTCTATAGTCTTTTTTTTAGAGGAAGGCTCATTAACTTTATTATTGTATAAACTATCATTCTAAAATCTATTTCCAGAATTTTTTAAACTTTTGGAAAGTGAAGTTCCTCCTAGAATTGTCATTAGCATGGCTAACTTGATTTTTTAATTGTAAGAAATCTATGTTAAGCTTTTGGACCATCTTTAGTATAGATTCATTTTCATTCTTTGGGGTCTCAAAATTTTGGACTTGGTCCTTGTGAGCACCATTGACTAGTACTAAAGTCTTTTGGTCATTGGTGTGAAATACATTAGTAACTTAATGGCTCAAGAAATGTAAGTTCTAATTAGGGGAAACATGGATGGTAGGTAATACATTCAAAGTAGGGAGTTAGTTTAATGCTGGAGCATTTCGGTTATTATTTGGGAAAAGGTTTAATGTAGGCATCTTAGGGTTAACATTTGGGATAGAATAAGCCATCTATCCTTGATGTTAAATTTAGTCACTAATAACCATTTATTTAGAATAAACTTGATCTAATGTGTTCATAGTTGGGATATCCCTTTTTAAAAACACAAAATTTATAGGGTCAACAATATATTTGTAAACCTCTAAAGATAAAGCCTCATTAGGTTTGTAGGGATCCATGGTCTGACTAAACATCTTTTAGAACCTAGCATTAAAGTATATAATACGTTCATTTGTATCTCTCTTAATGGTTGTAAATTAGTGATAGCCAACACAAGAGCTTATGATTTTTCCAAATTGATCAATAAAAATAGTGTCAAAGTTATTCCATGAGGTAATACAATTATCAAAAAAATTGAGGAACCATTCATATATAGAATCTTTGAATGTAAAAAGAAATAATCTACAAGATACATCTTCATGGATGAAATTTAATAACCTTAAGCCAACCTTAAAATATTTAACATGTTCTTGTATAGTTGTAACACTAGTTGGACTAAATATCGGTAAGTAATTTTTAAGATTACGAGGTAAGTCATGAACTACACTAGGTACATTGATGGGATAACTTCTAAGACATGCCATATATGGGTGAAAAATGAATGAAAGAACCTCTTACAAGGGTGAAGATGGTAGAGACTTAGAATGTCTACACCTTCCTCTATCCTTCCTATTTTTCCTATGAGTTTCTAGCTCAAGCAAGGGCTCCCTTGTCTCTAAATGTGATCTGGTCTTTATCTTTGACAATTCTAGCTTGAGGATTAAGGATCCTATTTAAAATAAAGTTTAACAAGTTAGTATTATCAAAGAATTACAATCAATCTACACATGAAGCCTATTTTGTTGAATATTTTCTCATAAAGGGATAAAAGACGCTGATATTTGACTAAGTAAGCTCAAAGATGTGCTGAATTATGTAAAGATGGCCATTATTTGCAACTTGTGACTCAAATGAACCCAAGATTCACTAAGAATGGTCAATCTTTAACCAAAATAAACCATTATAATTTCAAATAGTATGAATTCTTAAATACTGAAGCTACTTTTACCAGAATTTAACTATTTCCTTGTAGAGAACTAAGATATTTGCCTAACAAAGTGCAAAGATATGTGAGAAATAACCTAGATCAAAGATCTTTGCACTTAGATTGAAAATTCACTCATAAGGGTTAAGAATCCTTTATATTTAATGCAAGAATTATTTCAATTGATCAAGTGATCCCTCCTTCTAGAGCCAAAAAATCTTCTCTTGTTGATGCTTTTAGTTGCCTCATAGGTGCTCTTAGTATTGATGAACACTTCTAATTTTAGGGTTATGAAAATCCAAGGCATGATTTGTAGTTTGTGATAATTTTGGGATGTCTGTGGTGAAATAGAAGCAAAGTGTGAAAGTTGTCAACAATATTTGTTTGATTTGGTGGTTGGGAGCCACCATGGTCCTAATCTTTGTGATAATCTAAGACTACAAGTTAATCTACATGGATATTAACAATGATCTTTAAACTTGGTGAGTTTTGATAAAGACAATAGAAAAAGGAAGGGTAAGGCAGAAAAGAGAACATGATTGCAGATTTCCATTTCGAATATTATGATAAAGTTCTAATTACTTTGAGCATACATGAACCAATTTGTGGTGTAAAATAGTATAAACTTAGATTATATCACAAACCAGGAAAGCTTTGAAGAAGATATATAAACCACAATTAAGAACCAAGTTTACTTTAAAAGTTTTCTACTATAACCTGAATAACATATGCACATCCAAATGCAAAGCAAATAAAATGAAGTATACTTAAGATCTTTTCAGTTAATCTAGCATTAGCAAAAATTAACAACCCTATGATATAAAATGTAGATCAAAATGTAGAGAACCATTCAAATTTAAGAAAATAACATGAAATTGAGATACAACATTGAATTTCAACAAACTATCCAGACAATCTTTTCCATAATTGCATTAAGTGCTCTTTTGTATACAAATTGCTCAAAGTCCCTCCCTTATAGAATGATAATCCCCACCTATTGATAGGAAACATAGGTGTTTTATTGATTAATTATCTCAAAATACCCATAGCAAGCTAAGGATAGTTGTCCTTAATATAAAGATACAATGCAAAATGATGTTCATGTCAATCCTTACAAAGGATAAACATATGCTAATAGACTAGCATACTTTTTACAAAAGAATATTCTTTTATGCTACATTAGTGGGACCCATAAGTTACTATCTGAGGATGTTATTTGCCTTAGTGTATTGTTCATTGATGAGCTAAAAATATATGGAAATCCTCATCAAAAAATCCTCTTCTTGGTGTGTCAATGTGTCAAATTCCTTGTCACCCTTGGCCTTGAGTTCTTGGTTACATTGGACCTGTACAATCTACTTTTTGAATGTGATGATGATATTAAGGAGCTTCTGGATATCCTTGTATGTTATCCCTAGTTGTATTTAATAATCTATATGTGGAGACTAACCCTTTGTCTAAACTCCTCATCCTCCATTAGGCCTATAGCATTGGTCTTGGATGTTTTTTCCAATAAGTTCTTCAAGAGCTTCTCCATCCTTACCATCAAGCTTTTGTCTTCTTCCAAAAGTCTATTAACATTGTCACACTATTTTTTTAGGTCCAATATGCCATCTTAAATGAGTCCTAGGAGGGCATGCAAGTGTTTAAATTTGATGATCCAAATACCTTGGGCCTATGTATTATGATGGACATTAATCAATTCAGTTGCCTCATCTTTAAAAATTTTCCACTAGGTTACCAATGTTTGTGCCCTCCCAATCTTGTGGGCCATGATATCTGACCTATATTTCAAGGCCTTCAACCCTTCAAAAACATCCAAGAAGGAATCATTCATCAACACTATTATATCTTTAGGGATTAGTGATCCTCTACTATATCCCCTGGATTCTAGCCAAGATTATTACTGATTGGGCCACCACCAAACTTGCCACATCCTCTTGATGGATGGGATTTTATCCTATTACTTTGTCCTTGGATAGGTGTTATGCCAAAAAAAGGTTCCACACTTTGGAGTGTGAATTCATCAGTGTTAATGGTGGCTTTCCTTGTTACTATTCTCTCAAACCCTAATGTATATGGATTGAAATGCATTGTGGCTATTGGTTCAAAGAGTTTGTCTTGTCTACTTCTAAGGTTTCAGTCCTAGCTTGACTTAATGCTCCCTAATAATTCATCTTCCTTCCACTTTCCCTTATAGCCTCAATAATTCTCCTCTCTTCTTGCTCCTTCATGAGCTTATTGATCCAAGGTTTGATATTATCATGGGTGTGCATACTTGGAGTGTTGATGATTTCTAATGAATGAGAGTGGGATGGAACCTATTGGAATTTCCCATATATGACCCAGTCTAAGATAATAGGTCCATGTATTAAAAATTCATCACTAAATAGGTTCACTTCATTGGTGGGGTGGATCCATGTTACCTTTGGTCTTTTTAAGGACCTAAGAACAAGGGCCATCTCAGGTTCTCTCTTCTTCTGAGTGACAGGGACCAAGTCCAATGCCACTTCTTTCCCCTTTTTTGCTCACCTATTTGAGATCATTTAATTTTAACCATTTCAACTATTTCTTCCTCACATTCTTAGTCAGATCTATAGGTTTCTATAAGCTCCTTAAAGAACTCATCCAGTATTTCATATGGTTCTAAGGCAACCATATCAATGTTCTCTATTGGGGGAGATGGTCTTGGAGGTTGGGTTGATCATGAAGGGAATTAACTTGGCATTTCTTCCAATATTATCTCACTTATTTTTTGAATTTGGAGTTTTGGATGACTTAGAGGTGCACTTGAAGTGGAGGGAAATAAATGGTACTATAATGGGTTCATTTTCCATCTTTCTCCAGCTAGTTTCTCCTCCCTTTGCAATATGTGCTCAAGCTTGAAACTATGTTGTTTGCATCTAGCAAGGACCTCTTAAAAGTTTTTAGCTTTAGTATATAAATCATCATAAGGACTAACCATGTGCTTATAAGCCACCTTGGTTAGTTTCCTTGACTACAAATGAGGGACCACTTTATTGTTTGGATCCCATTCCTTTAAGTCATATTTTTGAAAGCCAAAAAGCATCCCTATGTCTAGACACAACGTCCAATTGCTTCTAGTCTTTGATCAAGGTTCTCCAAATCAAAAATTTAAATTTATGTAGCATTCCCTTCCTCTTTTCTCTATAGGTGTTATTACATCCATGGTAAATTTGGTACATAATTTCTTATTTAGCTAATTTAGGGGGAACATAAAGCAACCTAAATGGTTGGGTCATGGTACCCTCAATCCAAAGGATAGTGGAGTCTAGATAAAACTAAATGTTTCCTATGAGATCAATGTATCTTTTAACAAGAGGGTGCACCTTGGGCATGGGATATACTATGATGCTTTAGAATAGTATGGGATATATACAGTGTTGGGGATCAACCAACAATGGATTACACTTATGAAAGCAATGAATGCGGAAATAAACAGATAGATAAGTAACTAAAATGATAAATAGCACAGAACAAGATATACAAGAAAACACCCTGAAAACTTGTATTAAAAACTCTTTACAATAGGAATACAAATGAAGAACTTTGTTCTTCCACACCTCTCTCAGATGCACACAAGATCTCTCACTAGATCTCTATTCCTCAAGAGCTCTCTCTCAAGTACAGTCCTTCAAACATTCACAATGTTCTACTCATACTCAATTACACTCTCTCTTACAATAGCTTAGAAGATCTCTCCTACATATAGAAATAGGAAACTTGAGCATGCTCTTACAACAAACAGTTAAGCCTCTTCAACAAGGGCTCTAAAAATAATATTGCTAACAATAGAGACGCGAGCTTGAGTCTACAACTCAAACTCATCATGCAAACACTCGCTTCTATCCTCAGAAATCGCTTTCTGGACACGCAGGTAACCGACGTCGGTTCCTGCCTGTTCGCCTGTGACCGTCGCCGGCCGACCATACTGCCGACGTCGGCGCCTCTGTAACTGCAACTGACTGACGTCGGTCGCTCCTGACCGATGCCGGCGTCTGTGTAGACCCGAACCTGTTTGTCTATGCTCCTTGGTGAAGCTTTTAGCTCCACATACCTAACAATCTCCCACTTGGAGATAAACCAGCTGCACCAATACCTATACAGCAAGATCTTCTAGCTCCTCCATCTTCAACTCAATCATGAAGACCAATAGAAGTTGAATGAAGATTCAACTTCTCCTTAGTAACTGGCTTTGTTAGCATATCAGCAGGATTCATGTCTGTATGGATCTTCTCCAGCTTCAACTCACCATCTTCCAATACCTGCCGTATGAAGTGGTACCTTAGCTGTATGTGTTTGGTTCTAGAATGGAAAGCTGAGTTCTTAGCCAAATGGATTGCACTCTGACTGTCACTATGCAATCTGCAACTTCCATGCTCCCTTCCAAGCTCTTCCATGAACCATGTCATCCATATCATCTCCTTGCTAGCTTTTGTAGCTGCAATATATTCTGCTTCTGTAGTTGACAAGGCTACAACCTTCTGCAACTTAGAAATCCAACTAACTGCCATTCCACCTACAGTAAAAACATAACCTGTAGTGCTCCTCCTGCCATCCAAATCCCCTACCATATCTGAATCTACATAGCCATGTAGAGATGTATCTGAACCTCCATAGCATAAGTGTCTACTGCTGGTTCCTCTCAGATATCTAAGGATCCATTGTACTGCTTTCCAATGTTCCTTTCCTGGATTGGCCATATACCTGCTTACTACTCCCACTGCTTGGGCAATATCTGGTCTAGTACACACCATTGCATACATCAAACTTCCTACCGCGGAAGAATATGGAACCTTATTCATGTACTCTACCTCATCATGTGAATTGGGACATTGTTCTTTACTTAACTTGAAATGTCCTGCCAAAGGTGTGCTTACCGGTTTCGCATCCTGCATGTTGAACCGTTTCAACACCTTGTCCACATAATCTTCTTGAGACAATATCAACCTGTGATTTTCTCTGTCTCTTTTGATGCTCATGCCAAGGATTTTCTTAGCTGCTCCCAAATCCTTCATAGCAAACGTTTGAGCTAACTTTACTTTAAGCTCTGAGATATCCTGCATGTGAGACCCTGCAACCAACATGTCATCTACATACAACAATAGAATAATGTATCTACCGTTATCAAATCTCTTAAAATATACACAATGGTCTGATTGACATCTACTGTAGCCATGCTCAGTCATAAACCTGTCAAATTTCAAGTACCATTGCCTTGGAGCTTGCTTGAGGCCATACAAGCTTTTCTTCAATCTGCACACTAGTTTCTCCTTACCCTTGACCTCGAAACCTTCTGGCTGTTCCATGTAAATTTCCTCATCTAAATCTCCATGAAGAAATGTTGTTTTAACATCTAGCTGCTCAAGATGCAAATCCTCAAAAGCAACCAAAGACAATACAACCCTTATAGAAGTCATCTTAACAACTGGAGAAAAAATCTCGCCAAAGTCAATACCTGGCTTTTGTGCAAATCCTTTTACAACCAATCTGGCCTTATACCTCATCTGTCCATCCTCACCTTCCTTCAACCTGTAAGTCCACCTGTTCTTCAGTGTTCTCTTACCAGCTGGCAATTCAACCAAATCCCATGTTTGGTTCTCCCTTAAGGACTCCATCTCCTCAACCATGCCATGCTCCCACTTACTCCTGGACTCCACCTGTAAAGCTTCTTCAAAACTTTCTGGTTCTCCACCATCGGTTAGCAATAAATAATATAAAGAAGGAGAATATCTAATTGGAGGCTTACTTACCCTTTCAGACCTCCTGATTGGTGTCTTGGACTCATTTTCCACAATCTGTCTACCCAAATTTTCTGACAGTGACTGACCTCGGCCACCTGTAGACCTGTTACTGGCTGACGCCGGTTCCTCCTGGCCGACGCCGGTGCCTGGTCTATCGACGTCGGTCTCTGTATGACCGACATCAGTTTTTGTACTGCCGACGCCAATTCCAAACCTGCCGACGTCGGTCTCTGTGTTTTCCTGTAAGTGATTATTCCTTTTTCCCGCGAGCTCATTTTGGACCATAACTTCGTCCAACTCATTATTGCTCTGCCCAGCTTGATCTAGCTTCCTTATCTGATCACTGTACATCACTCTTTCATTGAAAACAACATCACGGCTCCTAATTACCTTGTTAGTTCCTAGATTCCAAAATCTGAAACCAAAATCATCTGAGCCATAGCCTATAAACGTGCACCTCATAGACTTAGCATCAAGCTTCTTTCTATTTTCCTTATCTATGTGCACAAAGGCTTCACAACCAAAAACTTTGAGATATGAGAGATCAACCTTTTTACCTATCCATGCCTCTTCTGGAATTCCACCATCCAGAGCTGTAGAGGGTCCTCTGTTGATCAGGTACACTGCGGTGTCAACTGCTTCTGCCCAAAACTCTAAGGGCAACCCTGCATGCAATCTCATACATCTTGCACACTCCATAATAGTCCTGTTCATCCTTTCAGCAATACCATTCTGCTGAGGTGTCCTTGGAACCGTCCTTTGCCTACGGATTCCATTTATGTAACAATACAATTTGAACTTAAGACTGCAGAACTCACCACCATTATCAGATCTCAAGCACTTTAATCTTTTGCCTGTTTCATTCTCAACCATGGCTTTCCATATCTTAAAAGTCTCAAAAACATCAGATTTCTTTTTAATACAGTAGATCCATACCTTTCTTGTGGCGTCATCTATGAATGTAACATAGTACTGTGATCCGCCAATAGAGGCTACGTGAGCCGGTCCCCACACGTCTGTGTGAACAAGCTGCAACTTCTGCCTTTTCTTAGTAGACCCAGTCTTTAGAAAACTAACCCTTTTCTATTTTCCAAACACACAATGCTCACAAAATTCTAGATCCATACTTTTCAAATCTGAAAGCATACCTTTAGACTTAAGGATTGACATCCCCTTCTCACTCATGTGGCCAAGCCTTGAGTGCCACAATTTAGCATCCACATCTGAAGTAGATAAAACTGAAGGAGATTTGTTAGTAATACAATTACACAAATAGAGAGTACCTTCTCTCTTACCTCTGGCCATAACAAGTGCACCCTTGGTCACTTTCTAAGAATCTGCTGTGAGAGTTACTGTACAACCCTCATCACCTAGCTTACCTGCAGAAATCAGATTTCTCTTCAAACTAGGAACATGCATCACATCCCTCAACACCCATGTGTTGCCATTCTGCATCTTTAGCTGCACTTTACCTTTTCCAATAATCTTACAAGGCTCATCATCCCCTAAGTACACTATTCCAAAATCTCCATGGACATAGTCACTGAAATATTCTCTGTTAGGGGTAGCATGGAAAGATGCACCAGAATCTAATACCCAAGATTCTATGTTATTATGCAAAGAGAAAATAAGAGCATCCTGTGCAATACCTGCAACCTTTGTCTCTTCCTTTCCTTCGTGCTGATTGTCCTCCTTAGGCTTTGACCAACAATCTCTGCTTATGTGCCCCAACTTTCCACAGTTCCAGCATTGTGGCCTTCTGCCATTCCTGGATTTGGATCTGCCTCTTCCCTTAGACTTAGATCTTGATCTCCTCTTGCTCCTTTCTTTTTGCCTTCCTCTGCTCTCGAGATTTAAAGCGTTCCCGAATGTCCCAGAAGTCTCTTCTGTGCTTTTCCTGCGAATTTCCTCATTTAAGATAACACTAACCACATCCTCTACTTTTAAAATATTCGAAGCAGAAGCAGTATTAGAAACTGCCATTACCAAGCCATGCCAGCTTTCAGGCAAAGAACATAAAATTAAAAGAGCCTTTATTTCATCTTCAAATACAATATTCACAGAACTTAACTGATTAACAATACCATGGAAATCATTCAGGTGATTAGAAACAGATCCACCTTCTTGCATATGCAAATTAAATAACTGCTTCATCAAATATACCTTGTTTGAAGCGGAGGGTTTTTCATACAAATTTGCTAACGTGGTCATTAACTCTACCGTAGTTTTTGCCTGTGACAAATTAGATATCACAGTGGAGGCCAGACTCAGTCTTATAGACCCAAGAGCCTTTCTGTCAAGAACTTCCCATTCTTCATCCTCCATGTCCTTGGGCTTCTTTGCTATCCCACCTAACGGTAAGTAAAGATCCTTCTGATACAGATAGTCCTCTATCTGCATTCTCCAGTGCTGATAGTTCTTGCCATTAAACTTTTCCATTCTCAACTTACTTTCCTCTGCCATTGCTTCTCCCACTCAAACAGAAATCCCTGTGAGCAACCTGTAATCCGAACACACTACACAGATCTGAACCACCTGTTAGTGAACCTGAGCTCTGATACCACTTTTTGGGGATCAACCAACAATGGATTACACTTATGAAAGCAATGAATGCAGAAATAAATAGATAGATAAGTAACTGAAATGATAAATAGCACAGAACAAGATATACAAGAAAACACCCTGAAAACTTGTATTAAAAACTCTTTACAATAGGAATACAAATGAAGAACTTTGTTCTTCCACACCTCTCTCAAATGCACACAAGATCTCTCACTAGATCTCTATTCCTCAAGAGCTCTCTCTCAAGTACAGTCCTTCAAACATTCACAATGTTCTACTCATACTCAATTACACTCTCTCTTACAATAGCTTAGAAGATCTCTCCTACATATAGAAATAGGAAACTTGAGCATGCTCTTACAACAAACAGTTAAGCCTCTTCAACAAGGGCTCTAAAAATAATATTGCTAACAATAGAGACGCGAGCTTGAGTCTACAACTCAAACTCATCATGCAAACACTCGCTTCTGTCCTCGGAAATCACTTTCTGGACACGCAGGTAACCGACGTCGGTTCCTGCCTGTTCGCCTGTGACCTTCGCCAGCCGACCATACTGTCGACGTCGGCGCCTCTATAACTGCAACTGACCGACGTCGGTCGCTCCTGACCGACGCCGGTGTCTGTGTAGACCCGAACCTATTTGTCTATGCTCCTTGGTGAAGCTTTTAGCTCCACATACCTAACATACAGTCACATATGAATTGCATACGATCCTTATACTTGAATACATAAATCTTAGATTAATGATGTGAGATGGTGATTCTAATATGGGAGGACCAATTCTTAATACCAAGAATATGGGTAGATTCCATCAATGAGTCTAGTAGATGAGATAGCATGGTGAAATGTTGAAGTGTCTTCTTCTTAATTCTATAAAACTACCTTCCTAAGTAGATACTAATTAGCCCCCAATAGGTGGAGTCATTTTTTATTCAATCATGAAGTATATGTAAGACACCCACCTAGGGTCAACATAGGTGGTGGTGGTTTCTCTAGAGGCTCTATTCAGTAAAGTCATAATGATTCTTATACCTTCCCTAAATTGGGTAATGAGGATCCTACCATCATGATTTATAGCTACATGATCCCCTTGGATTAACCATGGTCTCAAGATGACATCCATATTATGATGGGTAGTCCACTTTTTTATGGAGGGGAGGTCAATATGGGCTTTGGGAAGTTTGTAGTAGCCTTCGAAGGCTAATAGGGAAACATAAGAAATCCTCGACTTTTTTTCATCAATAATCTAGTCATTATCAATCCTATAGTCTACAAATAAGGGTAGATGGATGTCAATATAGGGTAGTACCTCTGGTTTAGCCGTAACCTAATGAAGACCTATCATTTGAATTATAAATAGGTCATCAAACTTACTTTTGGTGACTACCACCCTTTACTCATTGGATGACAAAGGATATAACTCTTCAATGGAAAATAAAATCTCTGACCAATTCTTCATTCCATTGGCTAATGCCCCTTTATCTTACTCAGTGTCCCTAAAACATATTACTTTATGGTTTATAGATAGATACAAGTCTATCTCGTCATTCCACTATTGCCTTGTTGCTGACATGATCTTAATTATCTTAGAATATGACTAGCCTTGATGCTCAAGATGATAATTTTAGCTTTATTGATGTAGTTAGGTCCTCAATTAGTAAAGTTTTAAGACTTAAAGCTATTCTATTAGGGCTTATGAGGATTTAATAGTGAAGGTGATGGATTTCATAAGTGTATTCATGCCTTAGATCTTATGGATGATGCCATATATTAAAATCCTATCTTTTTGGATGCACCATATCTTGAGATTGCCTTTTAGTGCTTACATGGCACTTACGTGGACCTCATTGAGCGTGGTTTTATGACATTTCATGAGAGTTTTCTTTTTTACTAGCCTTTTTTTCTAAATAAGGCCCCTTCATTTAGATCTATTGGATCAAGATATAAATATGAACATAAGCCTTTGATTAAGATCTCAAAGGTCTACTTTGATTGGGTATTTGAGTCATTAATGATTATGTTACACCAAGTGACCTGCTCTAGCTTTCTCAAGAAATGATTAGATGCAGTTTATCTAGGTGTTGATTCATCAGACTGTGAAGTCTTGAGTTGAAATTTATACCTCCACTTCACACTATTAGATTAGGATCAATGATCAAGTGAGATCCATTGATTGTGATTGGTGAGGTCAAAGTTGATTGGTTGATAGGTCAACCATGTTTAAATTTGATGTTCTCACTAATGTCAAAGACATCCTCATGAATGTTAAATGATGGGAGCATGGCTATTAAATTTAAGCTTGTGAGGTTCTTTTAGATAAATGGTATCATGCCATACATCATATTATTGGTGCTCTCAGGGCTTTGGGGTTAATGTGTGTCATTAGATCGGGTTTGGAAATAAAACGTGAATCATTGATCATGATCTATGAGATTATTTTTGATTGGTATAACCTTTGGAAAGCCTTTTGATATCATTCCATTGGATTAGGGTCAAAAGATGAATGTGGGCCATTGAATCCTACAAGATGCATGGACATTAAGTTAGTTCATAATATATATTGGCTTAGGCCATAGGATTAATTTCTAGGTTAATAATATTTAAAAAATACAATGACCTAAGTTTTAATGTTTAGAAGGTCCCTTTCTATACTAAAGATAAAATTTTAGATGGGGCTTATTTTGAGGACCTCACTATTTTTAAATACATCCTCATGGACATCAAATGATGGGAGTGAGGTTATCAAAATAAATACCATAGAAACTATTGTAATGAGAAGTGTTTAGCCTAGAGGTTGTCTTAGAAGGATCTTGTGCCATTGGATTAGGATTTTGGGTGAATTTGAACCATTGATCTACATCTAAGCTGAGACATAGCATTAGAGCTTGAGATGTGGATTCAAGATAAAGCCTTTTAGGATCCTTGAAGCATCACTCATGTTGAACAAACATGAAGGCTCAAGGACATAATTTTTAATGATTTAGGGTAATTTAAAAGGGGAAAACCATAAAGGGACTTTATTCATGATTTTATACTTAGGTTATTTTGAAAATACAAATTTCCACTAGTTTTCCCATGAATATTTAAATTCAGACCCCTAGGGCTTCTTACTCTGGAACCCTTCCTCCATGAAACCTGCACTTTGTAATTTGAGATTTGTCATTAGTAGGGTTAGTTAATAAAGAATAATTAAATAGGTAAGGACTCATTCTCTTTCTAGGTGGATGATATCCTAATTTAAGAAATAAAAATACCATGTAAACCATGCTAGGATATGAATACTTTAGAATATTAACAAGGGCCCCATTCATGCAAAGCAAAAGAAATAAGACAAAAGAATGGGGGGATGTTGGTACCAATAATAAAAGCCTTTTTAGAGATAATTTTAATTCAAATTGGTCATCCTTTTGAATTTTAATGTCATGTCAGAAACAAGATCATGGTACAAGGGAAGCATATTATTGAGCTCTAGTACTGAGGAGCATAAAGGTGTCTTGAGAAGCCTAATCTAGCCTTGAGAGAATTTATATGCATAAAATAAGGTAAATATTGTGATTTGGATTATTAAAATAATGAGAAAGTGTTATAAGTTTTTTAAACATAATCAAGAGGCAAAGAATCCTTCAAATGAGTTCCAAGTTCAAGGTTGAAGCTTAGTCCTTGCATGAAAAAACTTAGTGAGACGACATAGGATGGGTAACATGTTGTGGCAAGTAGTTTGAGACTTATATGAAAGGTTGGTAGTGTATGATAAAGGTATGATATCATCTAACATGTGTATTATATTTTAATAATAGTTCAATAGGTTTCAAGGTGTGATCATGGTTCAAGTATGACTGGCAGTGTAAGGCCTAGTGTACACAAAGACCTAATATGGCCTAATAAGGGGTCAAGTTCATTTAAAAAGGTAAAAAATATATTGAGATAATTTATAGAGGTTTTATAATTTTTTTGACCAATTTTGAGGTCATATCCTAAAGGAGAAATCAGGAAACCTGGTGTTGAGGTCTTATGTGTGCATAGAATGGGGTATTGTAGACCTGAGAAGAAATTGCTTATTCTCATTGGCATATTCAAATTTTACATGAGATATTGAGAACTTAATTTAAGTTTTTAAAGGTCCCTATATTTATTTTATTTTAATTTATTTTTTATTTTAGGGGCAATCTTTTATAAATGATTGCTAAAATGTGAAACCAGTCAAAACGCTTATAATGACCTAATAGGAAAGATCTTGTTGGTTATGGCTCAAAATGGTTTTTTTTTTAAATTTTGGTGTTTATAAAATTAAAATTACTCTTTAAATTTTATCCAGGTGGTTTTGGTTTATCATGACAGTGAGTAGAATCTATAGGAAATCCTTTATTTCTATGAGTTTTGATGTAGCAGGTAGGGTTGACCAGGTCAACGCATGAAAATGGATGGAAGGTGATGTGTGAGACTTTTTTTTATGAAAATTAAATTTTATGATCATTTTTAAGACCTAAAATTTTCTAAACTGGTCAGGGAAGATGACGTATCACTAAATAGGTCTAATAGGCAAGACAGTGAGAAAATTAGGCAAGAATGAGAATGAGATAAGGGATAGGTTGTAGAGGATTAGGGATGGATAAAAATTCATGGTTTAATTATTAAATATATATTCCTAATATATCCTTGGTTTATAATTTTTTATTATTCTCATACAAAATAAAAAATTTGTCATCAAAATGGTCTATCTAACATAGTGAAGTCTGTGTAGAGTGAAGTTATGAGATTAGTCTGTAAGAACAATATTGATATATAAATATGAGATATATATATTAAAATATTATATAATTATTATTAAGGTTAATTTAAATAAATTTTAAGATCACAAAAGTGTTCACATATGTGTCTTAAGTCTTAGTTTCCATGACTATGTTTTTGGTGCTACAGTCAGTTTTCTGTGTGTGAGTGAAAATGATGTTTTTGAGTCATTTTGTATTGATTTAAAGGAAAAAATTCCAATTAAGGTTTTATATAGGTATCATATGTAAATTTTATCACATTTTTAATCATTATAAACTCCTATTAATGTATGAAAATTCTAAGGCTTTTGACTGGGTTCTTAAATCCTGTGTGCAGTTCTAAGTGAGCTTATGAAGTTAATTAGTTTGGGGTCTTTTGCCCTGTTTGATGAATTATAATAAAATTGATGTTTAACATAAGTAAATTTATATTATATACATGTATTTTTTTGTTTTATGTGTCAAATTTGGCTGTATACATCATATTTTCTAGACAAACTTTTAGGCAATAAGAAGGCCTAATTGTGAGTAGACCAAATTATTTGGTTCAAAGAGTGAAGAGAGACAAATGGTGTTGGGTACATAAGAGGATATTATCAAAGGTATATTAAAGTGACATTTGAATTTTTCCATAAATTTTTAGATACTCTAATTTTTCTAAGGAGTTCTAAGTGAAACATGTGCTTAGAGAAGACCTAATTGCATTAGGTCTCTATTAGGCCTAATGGTGGTTTTGGCCCTTAAGGGTAATGATCGACCTATGTATTGATTATTTAATTTTTGAAACATGTGTATTAATATATTTAAAGTGTTATCCAAATTTTTTGATATTATTTTTTGAACAAGATGGGTAAGAACAAGAGTTAAGTATAAAGATAAGGCCTAATAGGCCTATTTTGACTAGTTAGAGAATTGAGTATATGAGCAAAGGATATAGAGTTTTAAATAATAGGTAAAGGGATTTAATATGATTATATAGATTTTATGAATATTACATGAATATATAAATATTTTTATATAGGTTTTTATAAATGGAATTTGACCTAATTCTACCAAAGAAAGGACTAGTTGAGCGAGAAGGCTTAAGAGGCTATTTGAGAGAGATTGAAGAGTGATAAGTTCATCTTTATTTTAGTAAGAAAAAAGTGTCCAAGGGTGATTATAGATTCAATTTATATTATTTTTTTCTAATTTACCTAGGGGTTTGGATTCTCCTTTCAGGTTGAAGCTTGTTAAAGGACTATTTGAGTTGGTGCTTGACTAGTGAGGGGTTGGTGCTCTTTGTGGGGTCGGTGCCTCACCAAAAATTTTATCCATTGCTTATATTACAATATTAAAAGTGGTTTTTTAGAGTTTTTTATTCCCATAGAGGTTTTATCATATATATCTCATTCCCTTATGTTCTTTGCTTTCATATATGCTTGTGTATGCATTGATTAATGTATGTAAGTGAATTAATGCTTCATGAATGTTAAGAGAATTTGGAGGAATATTTTAAGACCATTGATTTAACCCCCCCCCCCCAAAACACCCTATTATAAATATAATTCCAAAATTTGGTATCATAATAGGTCCTTTAAAATAGGTCCAATAACCTAAAAGGAGATCCTAAGAAAGTGAAGATGGCTAGTCAAGCACAAGGTGGTTTTTATACAATCAAAGCTCCATTGTTAATGGATTCAATAATTACTTTTGGAGTGTTAGGATGAGGAAGTATCTAATTACTCAAGGTCATGATTTTTGGCAATAAATTTTAAATGGATATATTTCACCCCCTATTCCTCCTACATATGCAACAAGCAAGAAGGTTAGTGACAAGAACTCAAAAGCAATGAATGGTATTATGTGTGGCCTATTAGAGGTAGAAATTGTGAAAGTGATGCATTATATGTCTAGAAAATAAATGTGATAAAAGTTGAATACTAATCATGAGGGAGACTCCAATGTCAAATTGGCCAAGTTATAATCCCATAGAACACAATTTGAAAGCTTGAAAATGAATTAAGATGAGACCATTGTAGCCTACTTGTTGAGGGTTGAAAAAGTGGTTAACATCATAATAGGTATAGGTGAAGAGTTAAAAGAATATAATATTATTCAAAAGTTCCTAAGGTCTCTAACTCCCAAATTTGATTCTAATGTATCTATCATTGAAGAAATGCAAGATCTAGATAAGCTAGAAATGGATGGATTCATGGCACCCTAACAAACTATGAGATGATGACAAGTGAAGGAAGACCTAAAAAGAAGGAAGTTGCATTCAAGGAAGAAAATAAGTCAAAGGAGAAGAAAACACAAGGTAATAAAGTCAAATGTAATGATGAATATGATATTGATGATGATTATTATTTGCTATCTATGTTTGCAAGGAAGTTGAAAATAGGCTCAGGTAAATACAAGGGAAATTTTCCTTTTAAATTATGGAGAGATTGGACACTTTAATAACAAGTCCCCTCATAAGAATAATGCTAAGGATGATGAAGTTCATGATGAATGTCATGATGATGATAAAAGGTCCTATAAGTCTAATAAGAGTAAGAAAATATTTAGAATGTATGATGATAAGAAGTTCTTCAAAAACAAAAGAAGTTTCTACACCAAGGAAGATTGTAGCTCATCTAATGAGAGTGAGAGAAGTGATTCTAAGAGTGACCATGAAGGTGATATCCCTGATGTCAATGAAGTTATATTCATGGTTGAAGAAGTAAGATATTTAGATCAAGAAGAGTCCATATGGATTGGAGGTGTTTTGGGTGATTTAGATGAAGAAGGAGATGAGGTGGACTTTGAAGCTAAGTTGATGAATACTCTAGAAGAACTAAAGATGGCAAAGAAGAATATGGTGATGAGGCTCCTTATCATACATTATGAGGAAAAGATCAACTTGTTTGAATCTATACTAAGCAAAAACTCCAATGAATAAGAGGAAATAGTCAAATAGGTGGAGAATCAACTTGAAATTATGATTTCAGGCCTAGAGTCCAAAGAAGATGAATATGCAAGGTATGTAGCTAAAGCGAATTCCTTGAAAGCTGAATTGAAACAAGCATCAAATAGGGTCAAGTCCTCTATGAGGTTTGAAAATATTACCAATGAATTATATATATTTTTGAGTATTCAAAATACCACTAATGACAAAATAGGCCTTGGTTTCAATAGAGACCAAAATAAGAACACTAAAATGATAAAAAAGGTCAATGATCAACCAAAAAATGAGGGTGCTGATAGAATGAAGGATAATAATATTAGGCAACCTAATACCATAAGGTATGCTAATCTTTTCAATGGATATTATTATTCATGTAACCATTTTTGTCATAGATCAAGGCATTTTAGAAAGCCCTCCAAGAATGAATATGTATGGAACTATGAGAAAATTCATTAATCAAGAGGTATGGGTCATGGTGTGTTTCCATCAAGAGGACTAATATGTTTCAATTGTCACAAGGTTGGTCATATTGAAAAATACTATAATCATGATTTATCAAGACAAAACAAGCAAGTTGAGGCTCTTAGAGTAAAAGAAAGAAGACAAGATAGTAAGTAGAAACCCAAGGTAGATAAAGTTGATGACTAGTCTACAAGTCCAAGTAGACTATTTTCCATGGTGGATCATATTCAAGATGCAAAGGAATGCTAGGAATTATCCCTATTAGCTTATATTATGGATGAATAATAAAATTCAAATAGATCAAGTTACAATGGTGTTCAAATAGATATTATAGAAGTCAAGTCAAAAAGACTATTCATACCTAACAAGATCATGAAGAAAGTTCAGTCTAGTAAGTACATGGAGATCTAGGAATCTCCTAAGTTTATGCTAGTCTAGTTTGCTAGAGCAAAGTTGACTCCATTAGGATTCATGGAGGTACTTATCTAGTAATAAAGAGGCATGAAGGATAATCAGCCATAGGGGGAGTTTTGTCATCTTTGGTGAATTTCAGGTTCAAGTTTCAATCAAGAGTATGTTGTAGGTGTAATCACAAGAGACAGGTCATAAAAAGTTTGTATGATGACTTGATCAAACCAAGTCACAATTTTGATAATGCCTAAATTTATCATATAGATAAGGGAAGCCAATAATGCTTCAAGAGTAAGTATATGAGACTGGTCTATGTTAAGCTTGTTTAGAAAGAGAAAATGTGTTTGTTCTAGGTGTAAAGATTAGATAGTTGTCAATAAGATGACCCTTTGTCATTAATGTCAAAGAGGGGAAAAGTTCATGTTTAAGAGAAAGACCAAGTATCAAAGAAGATCCAACTTGAGGATATGAGAATGATTTGATATGTTAGAGTGTTTTCCAGCAATGACAAAAGGGGAGATTGTTGAGGTGTGTTCCTATTTTTGGTGTTGAAGTATTGTTATTATCATTGATGTGTCAAGTTATAAATGCCAAAGTCAGAGTTGGGGCCATGCATGATGGTATATGATAAAGAAACATTTTTAGGTGGAATTTTAAGGAAACCTAGTAATCCTTATGAAGTTGATGGCATCTCAAAATCAATATCATGGTCTAATGGATGTATATTTTTGAGTTATAGTACTGAGGAGCATACAAGGTGTCTTGAGAATCCTAGTCTATTCCTAAGAGAAGGTGTATACATGAAGCATGGTAAATATTTGTGATTTGGATTAGTAAAAGCATGATAAAGTATTATAAGATGTGTAAACATGAACAAGAGGCAAAGAAGCCTTCAAATTAGTTCCAAATTCAAGGTTGAAGCTTAGTCCTTGCATGAAGAAACTTAGTGAGAAGGCATAAGACTAGTACCATGTTGTGGTGAGTAGTTTGAGACTTGTGTGAAAAAAATTGGTAGTGTATGAGAAAGGTATGAGATAATATAAAATGTGTATTATATTTAAAAAAAATTGAGAGGTTTCAAGTTGTGATCATGGTTCAAGTATGACTAGAAATATAACGCCTAGTGTATAAAGAGACCTAATATGGCCTAATGAGTGGTCAAGTTTATTTCCCAAGGTGCCATATATATTTAGAGAACTTATAGAGGATTGATAAATTTTTTTGAGTTTGTTTACCAATTTTTAGGTCATATCCTGAAGGATAAAGTAGGAAACTTAGTGTTGAGGTCTTTTATGTGCATAGAATGGGGTATTGCATACCTAAGAAGAAATTTATTATGCTTTTTGGCATATGAAATTTTTTCATGAGATATTTAGAAATTAATTAAATATGGGTAAGGTCCCTATCTTTATTTTTTTGGAATTGTTTTTGGATTTGAGGGTCAATCCTTTATGAATAATTGCTAAGAAGTGAAACTAGTCAAAACCCTCTTAAAACCCTTATAATGACCTGATAAGAAATATTTTTTAGGTTATGGATAAAAATGGTTTTTTGACCTCATTTGGTGTTTATAAAATTTAAATTAATCTTCCATGTTTCTCCAGGTGGTTTTATTTTTTCATGATAGTGAGTAGAAACTATAGGAAATCCCTTATTTCTAAGGAATTTTGATGTAGTAGGTAGGGTTGACCAGGTCAAATAATTAAAATGGATTGAGGATGATGTGTGATAATTTTATTTTTTTACCATGTAAGTTTATAATTATGTTTTAGACCTAAAATTTTCTAAAATGGTCATATAAGATGACATATTGCTAAATAGGTCTAATAGGCAAGACAATGAGAAAACTAGGCAAGAATGAGAATGAGATTAGGGATTGGTTAAAGAGGATTAGGTATGGATAAAAATGAATGGGTTAATTATTTAAGACATTAATTATATCCCCTTGGTTTACAAGTGTTTATTATGCTCATACACAAGCAAAAGGTTTTCATCAAAATGGTTTATCTAACACAGTGAAGTCTGTGTAGAGTGAAGTTGTGAGATTGGTCTATAAGACCAATATTGATATATAACCATGAAATATATAGTTTAAAATATTATATAATTATTTTTAAGTTTAATTTAAACCCATTTTAATATATTAAAATTTTCCTCATAGGTGTCCTAAGGCTTTGTTTCCATGATTATTTTTGGTGCTACAGATAATTTTTTATGAGTGAAAATGATGTTTTTGAGTAATTTTGCATTGAGTTGAAGGATAAAATAACCATTAATGTGTTATATAGCTATCATAGGATCATTTTAACACATTTTTATTCATTTTAAACTACTATGAAGGTATGAAAATTCAAAGGCTTTTGATCGGGTTCTTAAGGCATGTGTGTAGTTCTGAGTGAGCTTATGAAATTGATCAGTTTGGGATATTTTGCCCTATTTTATGAATTATATTGAAAATTATGTTTAACCCAAGTAAATTAATATTATATAAATGTTTTTTTTGGTTTTTTTATGTGTAAAATTTGGTTGTATGTATCATATTTTCTAGATAGACTTTATGCTAGTAAGAAGACCTAATTATTTGGTTCAAGGAGGGAAAAGAGACAAATGGTGTTGGGGACATAATATGAGATTATAATGTGTATATTTAAGTTAAATTTGAAGTTTTTTATCCATTTTTATATACTTAAAGTGTTCCAAGGAGTTTTAAGTGAAATGTGTGCTTAGAAAAGGCCTAATTGCATTAGGTCTCTATTAGGCCTAATGGTGGTTTTGGCCCTTAAAGGTCATGACCAAACTATTTAGTGATTTTTTAACTTATGAATCATGTTTATTTATATATTTAAAGTGTGATAAAATTGTGGTTATATTATTTTCCAACCAATATAGGTAATATCAAGAGTCAAGTATAAAGACAAGGACTAATAGGCCTATTTTGACTAGTTAGAGAATTGAGTATATGAGCGAAGGATACAAAGTTTTGGATAATAGGTAAATGGATTAAGGATAATAATAAGTTTTTTTTAATATTCCATGAATATATAATTATTTTTATATATGTTTTTATAAAGGTAATTTGACCTAATTCTACCAAAGAGAGGGCTAGTTCAGCAAGAAGGCTTAAGAGGATATTTGAGAGAGATTGAAGAGTGAGAAGAGAAAAATAAAGAGGTAATATTAAGTTGAGTAAGAAAAAAGTGTCCAAGGGTGATAATATATCCAAGGTATCTGATTTGGTGCTAAGTTACCTTGGGGGTTGGATCTTCCTTGCAAGTTGAAGCTTGCTAAAGGACTAGTTGAGTTGGTGCTTGACTAGTGAAGGGTTGGTGATCCTTATGGGGTTAGTGCCTCACTAAAATTTTGATAAATTTATTATAATAAAATATTAAAAGTTTTTTTTTAGTGGCTTTTATTCCCTTATAGGTTTTCCCACATATATCTCATGTCCTTATGTTGTTTACTTTCGTAAATGCTTGTGTATGCATTGATTGATGTATATAAGTGATTGAATGCTTTATGAATGTTAAGAGAATTTGGAGTAATATTTTAAGAGAAATAATTAAAACACATATCAATATTTATACTTCAAATAAAAAAATTTAAAACAATAATTTCAGTTTGTTGTTTTATTTGATTAAGTTTTGTGCAGGTGTTGAAAACATATAAACATTCATTCATTGTGTTTTTCCAAATTTAAAATCATGATGTGTAGGATTTAATTTAGTGTGATTATAGATGATTTGGATATCCATTCATTAATTCATTAAATTATTCCCATTCAATAATAATTTTTTTTTATGGAAATGACTTGCAATCATAATATGATGATGAAAGTAGATTGCATACATTCGAATCCTATACTAAAAACTAATTAAAAAATAAAAGATGAAAGGAAAGAGGAAATAAAGTTTGATATCATGAACCAAAATCCATTTATATTGATATCAACCATTTAAAAAATTGAACCCTCTCCTAGCCAATATATGCACAACTGTTCAATAGGATGAGTGCAAGAGTCTAAGGAAGGAGGAAGCAAGAAGAAAATAAAACCCACAATCACTTTTGACATGCATAAATTTAAATCAATTAACTCTTACACTTATATTAATTGATAAATCTTGATTGGTATAATGTTTTTTAATATATTACAATTTATATAACTAACTTTTTCTGACATAGTAGTAGGAAAAATCAAGAGGGAGAGAAAAATAAACAAATTGTTGGTCCAGTGAGTCCTAAGGAGAAACAAAGAGCCAATATTGATTATGGCTCTCCTTAGGAAATTTATAAATGTTATTTTTGGTCATTAACCTTTTCCCACCAAAACATGTCTTCATTCCCACCACTTTCTCTTTCATACACTTTTCCAAGCCTACAAAAAGACAAAAAAATAATTAGAATTAGAAATTAAAAGATCCATAGAAAAATATCACATAAACATGCAAATAGATTTTAATACATGAAAAATTAGGAAAAATTGGTGGTACCATTATGATTGAGATGGATTCAGCTTCTTGATGTTACAAATGGCACTCAAATCTAACATTTAAGTATCAATATATCACCAAAAACCCATATCAGGTTCCAAAAACAAGCTTACAAACCTATCAAGTTTTTTAAGTCACTTTGTCTTTTAAAATTTTCACTTTTTAAAGTTTAGTTTCTTAGTTCAAATCAAGATTTAAAACTTTGATTAGATCTAGAAACATCTTGAAATTTTCTTATAGCCCCAATTGGGCCTTTTAACTCCAATTTACATTGAGTTTTGGTAAGCTTTTTAAAATTTATAACATTTAGTTCTAATCAAGGGTTTGATGCCTGATTAGAACTATGGGATCCATGGTTTAAGTTTGCACATTATAATCATGGTTTTGAGGGATGAAATCCCAAATTTAAACTCATATTGGGGAAACAGGGGGAAGAAACCCAAATTGGTGATAGTTAAGGAATTGGACCCCAAAACCTCACATGATACTATAATTCTAGATGGAAAGAAGCCCACAGACCTAGTCAAATCTTAGACCTCAAATATAATAGAAGGAGATCAGGGGGATGGTCCCTGACCTAGTCGAGGAACCATCCCCTGATTACTACTATAGTTCCCTCTATGTAACAACCATGTAAAACCTTGATATAAAGCCCAATAAATGAATAAAAAGTATCCAATACCTAATTGAGACTTAACTACCCAATTAGGTATATAAACTCAAATTATTCAAAATCAAGACCTAAGCAGGAATAAATTTCCTAATTAGAGCTACACTCAATACCAAATATCTCCCTAGACCTATTCAAGTTTTTAATGACCAATTAGGTCTAGGGCCTTAACAATTTCAAAAATAATATGAATTCACCCCTAAAAATATTTATTGCAACTAGATGAGGGAGTTTGGACCCAATAGACCAAAAAGGAGAAACTTACAAGTTTTTCACCCAGAAGAGAAAGATTTTATAAGTACGGTATGAGAGCCTAGAATTTGATTTGGGGAGAAGTGTCAAATAGGAAACTTGTTTGAATGAGCCCAAGAAATAATTTGGATTATTTTCCAAAGGTTGAAACACCATGAAATTAAAATTACACTCATGGGTAAAATGAGATACCTAAACAAATGAGTGAAAACCTATTTTAGAGTCCCAACAAGTGGGATAAGTGTCTCAAAAATGCATTTTCACTCAAAGATAAAAACATGATACTTACATACAAAAGTGAGATAGATAGGATGGGATTGATTTAAGAGGTAAAATAGGCATGAATTAAAGTAACCCCCCAAATCAAATGCATGGAGTTGAGGGAGCTAGCAGGCAAGAATGCCACATGAGTGGAAGTACAAAAAAACTCCACTTCAAGGCCAAGTGGTATACATGAAACTTTATCATTTACACTTGGTAGTCATAATGGGATAGGTTTCAAGATCTTGAAGGTCATGAATATTGATATGACCCCTTAGGGCAGGCAAGAGAGATAAGAGAGGTAGGCTTTAAATGCAAATTGGGAGTTCATAACTCTACTTTTATGCAAAGTGTAAATTAAAAAATTAACTTACACAAATGTGGTATTTCCAATGGTGATTATTTTGAAACCTATTTCAACATGTAAATTGAGATAGAACACAAAGGCAACTTGTGGTGTTGAGACCAATGAATCATGAGCATAAGTGAGAGTAGAGAAAAAGGAAATAAAAGATGTTTCTTGATTCTTGGAAGAATTAGGGCCTATTGTCCAGGAAACAAAACCAACAAATGTGAATTTTTATATTCAAATAATAAATATATTTTGTTATTTATTTCATTATATTCTAAATTGGTTGTGGATTTTATATTAATATTTAGATCATTTTGTGCTCTTACCTTATCATTTCTATGATAGATTTGCATTTAACCACTTTATTTGATATTATATGGTCTCTATTTCAATTCAAGCCATTGATTTGGATACTTGTCATCATAAAATATTCAAATGTCATGGATATATCATAATTAAGTATAAGGAAAAAGGGAGATTAATCAAAGTCCTTAGGAAAAATGAAGTAGATACATGAGGTAGCTCAAAATTAATGAAAGAATGATAAATGAAATTTATTGGATGGAATGATGGATCCAAAATCAATCAATTGATGAATCAAACAAATATGATGAAGTATCTAACTATAGCATGGACATGCCTCTATTTATATAAAAAATTAAAGACCATCAGTTGCATTCCCTCAATTAGCAATGAATGTTTGGTACCACCCCATTAGTGGGTTGAGTTAACAGTCAAAGGAAAGACTCACCACCTATCATGTATTTATTACTTTTGAGAACCTTTCAAGGTTGACATTTTAAGGATTAGAAGATGTTGCACTTGTTTGGATCTTTTTGAATTGTATTAGAGACATATAGAACTAGACATTTTCACATTTTCTTAGGATAATTTCTCCCTTTCTTTATTTTAGTTTTGTTGTTAAAAAATTGTTTTCTTCTACTTAAATGATTGTAATCATCCTATATTATTAATCAAAGTACATATATTGATATTTAAAAGGATATTGATATTTTGAATCCATTTCCTATGAATGTATATGGTGGTCATGGTCTTATATTCTTATTTAATCAGCTTCCCAGACTTTTACATCTCCTTAGGTTGAAGTTGTGTTAGGTCTGGCTCAACCAAAGATTGGTTTTAGTGGGTGTGCTCAATCAGACATTACAAGAACATCTTCAATATTAGCAATATTCTATCTCTTTATCCCTTCTCTTTTTTAGTTTATTTATGATTTAGTAGAGGTTAAAATTAATCTAAATGTACATGCTAATCTTGATTGATTGCTTTTATTTATCACTATTGAATCATTTTTGTATATATACACATGAAAAATATCTTTGAGAACTAGTTATTTACTTGTTACACTCATCTTAAAAAGTTGACATTTCCATTTTGAGGTTATGTCCTATGAATATCAACTAAAATACTTCTAGATTATTCCTAATTATCTAAGTTGTATTTATCCTAGAGATTTAGTTTGTTAAAAAGGCCCCTTGAAAAGAAATGGTTACACATCATCTTATTGAGTGAATATTATTATACTAAGAATTGATATATTTAGACCTTAGGGGAGTATTTATTTCATGGGATCTTCTTCCTTTTAGGAGAGATAGGGCCTAACAAACCTTGATTTAAGTTGACATGTCAAAAACACCCATCAATATATATAATGAGCAGGACTACAATAGAAAGAAAACACTTGGATTTTAGAATGGGAGTTGAAGATGATTAACAAGAGTAGATGGTATAAGTATAATCAAAGCAAATTGTAGGAGCTGAATTACTTTAAACTGGATAAAAATGATGTAGAGACCTATCTTATAGAGGCCATAACATCTTATCTAAGAATCCATTTGATCTCTGGTTCACATTAAAATAAATATATCATAAATAATAATACAAACATAACAAGCCTTATCTAGTTAAGTTAATTTTAATAAAAGTCCATACATGACTATCTAAGGGTCTAAAAATACATTTTAATATATTTTTTGGGATTTTTTTAATTTTTGAAATAGGATATTTTTGTAATTAGGCATGAACCTAAGTTAAACATCATCTATTATTTTATTTTTTTGTGTAAAGGATAAGTGGATAATTTTAGGTCCATCCAAGCTCACATGTAAAATTTAGTAAAAATAGTAGTTGCCAAACTTGCATGAAAAATGTTAATAAAAAAAGTAGTTGATAAAACTAGTAGGGTCAGTTAACTCTAGGTATGTTTTTGATTTTTTTTAATATTTTTTAATTTTTCATGTTAGATCCAATTTATAAATGGTTATATATTGCCTATAATTTTTTTTTGGAAATGGACCTAACTGGATAGCGATAGTTATGGCTACTTTTGTATTTTTGATATCTTCATTTTGACATTAATGAGATCTCAAATAGGTTTTCATATTAAAAGTTATGGCCTTTACAAGACAGTTGTCTTCGTCATTTATTCATCATGTTTTTCCCAATCGTGTACACCTTCAATAAATTTTATTTATGAAAATTATGTATAAATATTATAATCCATTAATACTAAAAATGATAGGTCTTCAAATAATGTTTCTTCCACCCATGTTTGTCTTCTACCATCCCCACTATAAAGGGCAAAAGATTAGAAGAAACAAAAAAAGATGTCTACTTTTATAGATAATGAAATTATTCACTATCATGGTTTTTAAAATATTTTTCCCCTTTAATAAATGTTATTTATAAAAATAAAGTCTAAAAAGTGGAATCCATTAGTCCTAAAAAGTAGATATACATTAGTCCTAAAAATTAGATATACAAACAAGTAAACTAGAATACTTAATGAAACATGTTTGGTACCTAGTAGGTGTTAGGGTTAAAATAAGTAGTATATGTGATATTTAATAATATAATATTTTATCATAATGTTCTTATTTATATTTTGGAAAACATTGCACTTAATTTATGTTTTGTTATTTCAAATGATGTAATGTATGGCATAGCCCCATTATTATGATGTGGTTATAAATCTATTATTACATAATCATGGCTAAAGTATTTATCCTATTATATAGAATATTTATATATTGTATTATATAATCAATGCTAATGGGAGTTTATAATGATGCTTGTTTCTAAATTAAACTCTTACAATATTCCTAGGTTAATGTATACACATCACTATGTCAATACCAATAGAATATCCCGCATCCTTTATGCATTCACATATAAATATCAATGGTATAATACATATTTAATACACTCACACATCATTACAACTAAATAATAAATCTATGTAACATAAATCATTTCATATTCAATATTTTCTAGTAGTAAACTTGGTGTAAACTACATATGTTTCTCCCTAGTATCCAATATGTTCCAATGGAGGAAGTATATATCATTTAAATAGTCATAATTAATATTTTCATAAGGAAAAAAATAATTTTAAAATAAATGGATTTGTCTTCAATTGGTTTAAGTGGATAAATGTCACATCTTGGACACTATAAAGTAAATTATTAACATCCCTATGTTAATCTATATATTATGCCTTCTTGTGAATATCATTATCCTTAAGAAATAATCAAAATCTAGCAGTATCTGCCTTTCAAGAGAGATAAAGTGGTCATTACCTTTAAATTAGATGGTCTTTCAACAAGTATTCACACTAAAATGTAACTCTCATAGTGGGATGTGACCACTATATATAAATAGTTTTGTCTTTCTACGTTTGTGAAATATTGTCCTTAATTAATAATGAGAACCTAGTGGTCATTAATTTAAAATCATACTTATACATAATACAACATTTTCAAGGTAGATAAAGTGGTCACTGTGTATCAACTAGATGATATCTTTTACAAGTATTCACAATGGAATATAATTTTTGTGTTAGGATGTGACTACTATATATAGAGAGTCATATCACATAATTGATATAGAAATATCATTGCCAAAATAACTACATCACAACTTTAATATGTTAATAACATGGTGTGTGACCATTATTTTAGGTTAACTACATGTCTTGAATTATTGTAAAACTATTTTTAATGTAGTTCTATTAATGTATTATATTATACATATTCATGAAATTATACAAATTTGTGTTAAAACCAATATACTTGTGCATAATGTATGTAAAAAATAATAATATATAGAAAGAGCCACGTTACAAGCCTTGTGGCTACTAGGTATAAATGATGTTATACTTACATTTATATTAAAATAAATATTTTATAAACCTAAAGTCTATTAGATTTAAATAATTTTATTAGAAGAATAGTAGCCACTAGGTCTCTAATATGTGATCTAAATATAAATATTAAAATAAATATGCTTGGAATATAGATGCCACTAGTTTTTAATATTTTTATATACTTATCTTTTGATATAACTTGGCAATAACAAATTGTTCTAGTGTTGTTGAAGAAATAGAGTCAATTTAGTTTTGATTATTTATTGTTATTTATATATTTACATTGAAATGATTTTTTAACAATAAAATGGATCATCTCATCAACATATAGCATTCCCTATTTTAAAAATGGTGGATACCTAGTGACTAATAGTTATTAATGATGTAGACACATTAACACAAATTTTTCATTTGAGAATGGATTGAAAAATCCAAATATTGGGAACCTAAAACCCAATCTTGGTATCTTAGAGACTGATAACTCTAAATGATGTGCACATTTTAGCATAAAAATTGCATATGAGAATGGATCTCAAAATACCAATGTTTGTAACCTAGTAGTTGCTAGGTTGCCAAAAAAATTATATATTTTTTTATTTTCACCATTTTGGTTTGTGTCCTATTATACAAATTCATATAATAATACACCATTTAAATGCCAATATAATCGTGTTTTGACTAAGACCTAAAATTCATTAAAGAATTGTTGAATCACTAATTTTAGGGTCAACAAAAGACATAGTCTAATTATTTTTTGTTAACCCTTGTCTAAATTATATATATATATATATATATATATATATATATAAATAATACAAAAGACATAGTCTAATTATTTTTTGTTAACCCTTGTCTAAATTATATATATATATATATATATATATATATATATATATATATATATATATATATATATATATATATATATATATATATATATATATATATATATATATATATATATATATATAATTTAGACAAGGGTTAACAAAAAATAATTAAACTATGTCTTTTGTTGACCCTAAAATTAGTGATTCAACAATTCTTTAATGAATTGTAGGTCCTAGTCAAAACACGATTATATTGGCATTTAAATGGTGTATTATTATATGAATTTGTATAATAGGACACAAACCAAAATGGTGAAAATAAAAAAATATGTAAATTTGTTGGCAACCTAGCAACTACTAGGTTACAAACATTGGTATTTTGAGATCCATTCTCATTCTCATATGCAATTTTTTTTTGTTAACTCTTGTCTAAATTAATTATATATATATATATATCAAAAGGAATATATTGGGACACATTGATAGTAATACATGCCCCAAAATATTGGAAAAACATATTCACAACCTTCATAAACTAGGGGCCACAGTTGAGAGATTGAAACATGGTAATAATAAAATTCCACTCCATATGATCATAGGATTTTTTAAAATAAATATTTATAGAGAGGGAATTTTTAATAGATACCCTAGCCCATTCCATGCCTTCCTAAACAACAATTACATTATTTAGAATATATCGATGTTGTATAAACCTTATTTATTCACTTTTAACAATTAAAGGAAGGAAGATGCTTAATTTTGAGGGCCATATCTTTAGCAATGGTTTTTTAAGAGAAATTCATAAGGTTTATGGGTCTCCAATTAGTAATAACATTGGGATCACCAATCTTGGTAATAAACTTGATGTTATCTTGATTGATGAGAGTCCCCAAAGAGTTAGACTACACAACTTCAGATTAAACCTTGTGAAGATCAGGATCTATAATATCCCATAAGGTTTGATAAAATTCACATGATAATCCATCAATACTTGGGTGTTTTTTTTAATCCATATACATAATTCCTTCCTTGAGATCATTCAAGGTGAGATGCCTATCACAAGCAACCCATTGAGCTTCATAAATTTTACAAGGGACTAATTGAAAGAATTGAGATATATTTGCCTTATACTCAAGAGAAGTGATATGAGCTAAAAAAATACCATGATAATGGTGTACAAAGGATTGAAATATGTCAAGAATCTTGATAACCTTGACATCCCCTTCCTTGATGGATTTGATTATATCATCATCTCTTTTAGAATGGAGAGAGAAGAATTATTTAGTAAATTTATCCCCACTTTTCACAAATGCATTCTATCTCAAATTTGATCTCCTTTGGCCTTTTAGGCCTCCTTAGTTTATATTTTATGTCTCCAAATGGATAATTGAGTCTAAAAGTTAACATTGAAAGGTGAGGTTTCTAGCTCTTATGAGAGCTAGAGATATTCATAGTTTGTGGTATTATGAATGTGTGGGCAAAAAATTAACATCTTGATTACCATGCCCATGAAGTAAAGTGGTGGTGTAAGAAATAGTATCAACCCACCACTAAATCCATGTAATTTCCCCAGTGGGTTTGGGAACCAAGTTTAAAATTTTGATAATATGTCTAACAGTTTTTTCATGCTTGAGATGAGCAGTATTGAGATATATATTTTTTTTAGTAGGAATCCCTAAGGAGTGGTCTATTATATATTGAATAAAATAATATTATTGGTATGACACAAAAAATTTAGGGAGAAAATAAACTAGCTTATCATAAATAAGAGCAAATAAAAATAAATCTTGTTCTGCAAAAAGATCATGATCAAGGAATTTAAGCACTCTATCCTTTCCGTACCAAAAATTGGAATAAGTGAACCAGGGTGAGTCCGAGTATTTATTTTGGTGGTGGTTTGGATGAAACACTCTAAGTTTTTTATGCATTTAATACCAATCCTCTCTTTCCCTTTTACACTAACACATGGGAAGATGACCTTCTTTATCTTCATAATATTCAACCATATTGAAATCCCCATAAAGGATCTAGTGGGCATCTAGAAGATAATATGCCAACCATCACCAAAGTAGGGCTTGTTCCATAAAATTATTAGATACATACAAGTTATCTATATTAATGATGTTAATAAAATTCAAAATGAATCCAAATGACTTGATTTGTGGATTTAGACCCCAAAGAAACAATATTTTGAGAAAGATTTGGAGCTAAGAGAGTGACAACACCACCCCATCTAGGCTCATGATTGGTGGTATTACAAAGGGACCCAAGCCATATGATTTAAGTATAATTATTAACTATTAATTCAAATATCTTGACTTCTTGTATACATAGAATTTTCATATTATTCCAAATCTGACAACTATTCTTGTCCACATACTTATGCAAAAAATTAGTGAGGCTTGAAACATTCTAGGAATAAACTAATATTGGGAAACATAAAGGTTCATGTTATTTCAATTTATATGGTCTTTAAAAGTAGAAAAATAATTAAAATAAGGTTGGCAATTCATATAATCTTTAAGCTTGAAAGGTTTCCACTTGTGTGACATGAATTCCTCATTTTGTAAGGGAGATGGGATTTTAGAATTTTCCAAGATCGATTTATAATAAAGCGTGATGAGATCAAGTTCATCATCTAAATATGTCACCCTAGGAGGAGGTTGTGATGATGGAGCCTAAGGAACAAAAGGCAAATAAGTAACAAAATAATTCATTTCCTGAGGTTTGCATATAATCAGTGGTAGGACCTTACTAGGCATTGTACTAGTAACTTTTCTAGTTAGAATTGGAGTGTTAGGACCATTTAATGGGTAATACACAAAAGATTAGGGTTCACCATTACCATGAATCAAGTTAATCTTATTATTGGTGATGGTAGTCCACCTATCAGATTTATTTTTCTAGGTTTTGGGTTTAGTCCCAATTTTCTTTTGAGTAAGATGAGAGGGGACCATCAAAGGACACTCCTAGATCATATTATCTAAGGATTGACACCTCAAACATGTTTTTAGGTAGATTAATGAAGAGAAAACACTGGGTAAACTGACTATTTTCCTCTTGAATCTCAATGGACTCTTTGAGTTCTTAGGCTAGATCTACTTCCACACAAACCCTTTTCTAGGGATGGACCTATAAAATTGGGTTTTTCATGGCATATGAAATATCCTAGTGTTTTTATGAGTTGGTCAATAATACCCCATAAGAAGAGAAGAAAGTCATGAAATTTGACACATACTATAATTTTAAGTTTGGCATGTTAAAATACATTAAATTATCAAGTCTAATGAAATAACATAAACAACATGTTATGAATAAACTAAGGACCATGATTGACAATGGTGTTACAATGTTCTAGATTGGTGAAACAAAATAAGAAGAAAACCTTGGTAAGGCTTTAGACTCATTCCAATTTTACACCATGGCCTTGCTAATGGTTATGAGCCCATTGGTTCAAAAGGATCTTAGTGGGGACTCTACCCATAAAATAAACAACCAGAGTGAAAATTTCAAAATAGTTAAAAGCTTTATCAAATTTAGAGAAATCAAGTACAACATTAGGTAAAGGGGTGTTTAGGTTAGAACTAGTACTTTTTGAAACTCTAGAATAAAATTTCTCACTTCATTCAAAAACATTATCACTAAATCTCACACCATATTTCCCTACCTCAAAATATGTAGAGATGGTGGTGATAATAATTTAATATAGTGAATGCCCAACCATCGAATGGGTGGATCACTGAACCAAATCATCACATTAAATGTGAAATAAAACTTACTAATTATTACTTATATATATGATAGATTGACAATGTGATAGGGGGAACTCTATAGGTAAGATATCACTAAACACTTCATATAGCTTCATTAAATCTCTTCATAAAATTTCCAAGCATTAATACTATTGGATTTTCTCTTTCTCAATAAGGTTTATTATAATAATACTCCCTACTTATCTTGAATACCTTCTAATTCTATTTTGAATGACTAAAGTGTGATAAAATAAATGATTGGGTTATGGTTTTATCATTTTATTATAATTAAATTCTAGATAATATGGTATATTAAATGAATAACAATATACTAGTATCTACTAAGTCCCTAAGAGACGGTGTACCTTATCAACATTTTTAGCTAAAAGAATAATATTAGAAACTTAGGTTTTAATATATTTTTATAATTAACTTTTGATATAACATAGCCAATGCAAATTTTATATTATTTTTTAAGAATCAAAATAAATTTAGCTCTTTTTATTGTTATTTACATATATGTTATACTAAAATAAACCATATCATTGATAGCTATCATCCCCTACATTCAAAATAATGGAAAACTAGATAATAGTAGATCATAATAATGTTATCATTTTTAGGATAACAATAACATCCCATAATGTATAAAAAAATAAAAATGTTTGGAACCTATTGACCATTAGATCTCATCAATGTACACATTTTAATAACATAGTTGATAATGAGAAAGGATTTCAAAAGATTGTTTGGGAACCTAGCAATTGATAGATTATCTAAAAACTTATATTTATCATAATTTTAACCATTATATGTATTCCCTTACATTTTAATTCATACAATAATTCCCCATTGATACCCTAATCTAATCATGATTTTATAAAAAGGTAACTATGTATTAATGAATTAATAAATCATGTATTTGAGGGTTAGTAAAAAAAGTATAATTGTCCATGTATTCTTATTCATTAACCCTCATTTAAGTGATAGTCTAATTTATTTGCACATGGTAAGGGTCTAGTCAAATAAATAATTATTTTAGGATATTGATAAATTATTTTAATGAATCTCAAGATCAATGGTATATGAACTAAGGACAAGTATCAATAACATGTAAATTTTATTCTTAAAAGTGAATCCAATGCACTAGACATGTCACCAAATTAGGAATCCACCACCATAATGGTGGGAAAGTTAATTATTTCATTCATATGTATTATACTATGGATCTTATCTACTCTATCTAATTAAGGATGTATCTCTTGTTGTAATACTGTTGGAAAACTCTAGTTTCTAGGAGAAAGAGACTTGAAGGAGTGATTTAACAAAGAGATCCATAATTGATTGGTTTTAGTGAATAATATATTTATTAAGGAATGAAATAACCTTTCCACCATCTTTGGGGGTGAATGATAAATATAATGTAAAGTTGAGCATATTGGAGTATCTTTAATAAAATTAGAAGGGATGCAATGTTGAGAACCTAGTAGTTGCTAAGATATGAAGAAGTGAAGTAACTAACAAACATTTCCTATGTCAATTGTTATGGGTCACATACATATTTTATATTTTAAAATCAGAGATGATGTATTCATACTTGTCTATATTTATCACTTGGTGATGTATTTTTTTTAATAAACCATGTTATTTACACCCAACAACTACTGGGCTCCAAAATATTATTTTTATTTTACATAATTACTTCTAATAGTATTCTGAAACATAAAATATTAGGAATGTAATGGTCATTATGTCTCAAATAAAATATGTTTATAACCTATAATTCACTAAATTTCAATAGTAAGATCATATTATTCACAACAACAAACATTTCACAAAAAATGTATCATATTATAAATATCAAAATAAGGGTTTTAAAAATATAACAAATACACAAAATGGAAATGTATTTTTAAATTTATCTACATATCCATTGGTATTTATACATTTTATATAATTAATTTATTGTGTTACACAAATAATATCATTTATACCTAGTGGACACAAATTACATTATTTTCATATGCATCAGAGTATCTATGGTTACATCATTCAATTATATAGAGAATATTTCCATAAATTATAAATGGATTATAATATGCATAATATTTTTATAAATCTAATATATTTGAAATTAAATTCTTAATGTGAGGCCAACAGGGTAAATTATTTTAAGATGAAAATGAAATAAGAAAGGAACCATTATATATAAAATCCCATGTTGGGAACCTATTGGCTAATATTTCCACATTGTTTTAATGTTTTTAGACACTTATTTTTGTCCACTTTCATGTCTAGCTAGACACTGGAATGAATTATTACAAACAATGCAAGTTAAGCCTAAAAATAATTGGAATGCTCTGATTCATCAGCACATATCACATGCATCTTCTGAACCATGCCCATGTATCCCTAGCTAGGGAAATGCACTATACTTAATAATCATCTTCCTCTAATTAATCTTTGATCAAGTTGTGACCTATAAAATTAACCTTTTCAACCATGTGTGAGGGATAACTTATCAAAATTTAGAATCGGTAATTAACCTGATCAAGATTGCTTAATTGGTTAAACCCAATTAAATGAATAGATGAAAATCCCATGGATAATTAATTGTCGAATTTACATTTTTATAAATTCATAAATATAAATTTATGAAATCATCATGACATCACACAAATATTTGAAATGATATCATCATCATCATCATGACATCATCTTTTGTGAGTTGTCAAACATTCACAAAATTTTAAACAAATGTCTGGATTTATGAGCCATGGTTATTAATTTAAATATTAATGGCTTATCCCCTCCCAAACCTAACCATGGTTAAAATAAACTTAATTGCACTTGAGATAGGGTTAGTTTGGAAGGCCATAAATATAAGGCCTCACCCATTCTTTACATAAGCTTTTTTGTTTAATGTTACTATGCAAGAATTCTTAAAGAAGAGCTCTCAAAGATAAAGTTATAATGTTCAATTGTTAAGAGAAAAAGCATTATTGTAAGGTTAAAAGTGAAAAAATATTGATATATTGATACATATTTCCAAATCCAATCCCAACATTGGCAAGGTGATAAGGAAAAATGATGCAAGGAGCACCATTATCAAAGACTCTTTGGGCACACAATCGAACAGATTCCTCCATGTCAAACATGAAACTATTGATTGTAAATCAGGTAAAGAATACTTGTTTTGTCTTCCATTTTTAGTTACTTAAATTTCTCTCTTTCTCCTTGAGTGTCTAGGCTTTATGTGTTATATTTATTAGTGTATTTTTATTAGTTTTTATCATACTAACACTTGACTAACTCCCCTCTTGAATTCCTATCACACATAATGGCATGGTTTGTGGGACCACGCACCCCACATGCATAATGAGAGAATGTTTCACTAGTATAAAATATCAATAAATGACTAAAAAACTATTAAAATTTTCATATAAATGACTAAGCATGGTCACGTGACTATTAGTAGTTTATTACCGGTCATTTATAACGTGACCAAATTTATGACAACCATTTTTAGTCATTTATTGGTTGTTTTGATTGATCAATTTGGTAGTATATTTAGTCATTGATTTTTGTTAATTGGTCATTTATTTAGTCATGGTAGTCATTCATTTAGTCATTGTAATTATTAATTGCCATCAATTGGTATTATATTTAGTCATTTTTATTCATTATTTTCTATCCATTGGTAGTAAATTTATTCATTTGTATTAACTGATTTGTGTTTATTGGTAGTATATTTAGTCATTTTAATCATTATTTTGCCGTAAACTGGTCATATATTTAGTAAAATTTATTCACTGATTTCTATCAATTGATAGTATATTTAGTCATTTTAATTGACTGATTTCCATTAATTGGTAGTAAATTTAGTCATTTTAATTTTTAATTACTATCATTTGGTAGTTTATTTAATTGCTTTTGTTCACTAATTTCTATCAACTAATAGTATATTGATACATTGTTTATTAATTGCATAATCATTATATTTACTACTAGTTTAGTAGTAGATTTCCATTTATATGATATAAATAATTTATTAAATATCATAAATTGTATAATGTAGAAATAAACATTTTTTTTTGATACTTGAGAATTATAAGGGTCCCAGGTCCTTTGACTAAAAAGATTCAACAAAAACAAAATAGTCTGTCGTACTTAGCATCCTTCCATGTTGAGGCATATGACTGATTTACTAACAGAACAAAATATTATCATAGCATCCTTAGATACATACATATTTATATTAATATCTTACTAATTTAATGATTATTAATAACCAAAAGCCAACAAACTAAACAACTATTCCAGAATTACTAATTCCATAAGCTTTCCCTAATTTGTTCAAATTTTCTTCTTCTCTGGATCCTCAATTGAACCACCTACTACTACCCATAGCCACTATATTCTCCCTTGCCTTTGAATGATTCAAAGCCACCATATTACTATCTTTCTAAACAATATATTGCTCATAGGTTGGAAAAAATAGTGTTTTATGTACTTTACCAACTGCCTCCCCATGCTCCTTCTGCTTGCCCTTCCACCAAGGTGGAGACTTTAAAGAGCCTCTCACCACTCCTTTACCCAATATTTTAATTTTATTGACCCTATATTTATCATGCCTCATCACCTTAATTATACCAAATTGGGAATGGGTTTTAAAATATCTTTAATAGAAGGCAAACTAACTCTTTACATTTCTTCCAACTTCAACTACACTCTACAGGCTGATTCCACATCTTTGGAAAAATTAACCAAAGCTAGGAATAAAAACTCAAGCTCTCAAAATATTTAGAATGGGATAAACCCAAAATAATCTCTCTAAAAATGACAAAAGAGGAAATGGCCCAAGTGGCAAAGATGCCAAAGCCTCTACAAACTCAAACCTATATTCTGACCATATGAAAAAATCCACCATTACTTGAACCTAGGATCTATCCATCATAACCAGGCAAAGATTAGAAGAAAATAAAGAGGCCAATTTATAATTGACTCTAATTTGATGACTCTACACTAGTAAATCCATGCCCAATACCAAATCAATATCTGCATCCACTTTAGGAGTCTAAAAAACATTTGACAAACACGTCTTAGAGACCATTCTAGCAAAGCCCATCTCACAAATTTTGGATTTGCTGAAATCCAATGGTTAACTAACCAATTCCAAACAAAAGTTATCCATCTCTTCTACACACCAAACTTGAACACCACCAAACCAAGAAGCCTATCAACTGTCCTGCCAAAATGCCCCTCCAAAACCACTACAAGGCATAAATATACAAAACATGAGAAAAGAGATGACATAAATACTCTAAATAATGAATTATCCACATCTCATCACCATCAAAAAATCATTCTACCAGCTTCAAAATACATCAACCTTCACACTTGGGAAAATCCAAAGAATGATTGCCCTGATAACTAATCACTTTCTCATGAATTCACAATCTTTTGAAAAACTTTTCAAATCACAAAAATGCTCTATATTAACAAATACAGAGATGTCATTAGTTTGTTTTTAAAAAACAATTTAAATAAAATACCATAATATCAATATTAAAATTTCATTTTTATATTTTTTCAAAATATCAATCTAATATTGATATTTTTCAATTAAAAACCTACGCAAACCATTTTATCAACATTAAAATTGCTTTAAAAAAAAAAGCAATATAATGTTGATATTTCTCAATTTAAAAATCACTTTGATCAAAAGACCAAAAATCCTCTTAGATCTTATTAACATTATCCATCCTTTTCTCCTCACACTGACCAATCATTGCATTGGCCAAAAAATCAACTACTTTATTACTTTCTCTAAAACAATGGTAAAAATTGATTCAACATCATGATAAAAAAGGTAATCTATAATAAAAATATAATACAATTTTGATGAACTGTAAGATATATATATATATATATATATATATATATATATATATATATATATATATATATATATATATATATATATCAAAGTCTAAGAGTTTCCAACTCTTGAAAATACACCATGATAAAGATCCCTAAACAACATATTCAAACTACTACATAAAGTAGTGGGCTAAGTTGTCTAATAGCTAGTGCATGATAAACATCAACTATGTCATTTTTTGTAAATATTTTAGTGGCCACCATGTGAAGGTTCCTTCTTTCTCTTTTAGATGGACAGATCCATTTATTTTATCTTCATAAGCAAGAGGTATGTTACTTCTAACTTTTAAAATATTTATATTTGTATCTCATGTTGCTTTCAATATGACTCCATGTACAATAGGTAGTGAGTGAATCTGCCTAATGCCCACACTAGCACTATCAAATGGATCCAACATCCCAACTTTATCTCCCTATATTTTATCAATACATTTCTTTAAAATAAAAAAATACACATTATATTGAGATATAAAACATTCGATAACACACAAATAAACATTTGATAAATATTTATAAAAAACTAGAAAATGATGATATGAAACCTAAAACCATGCACCTAACATATTAAATAAAAATTAACTCCCACTATATGATACAAAATGGATGTTAGATACATAAGGTGTCAATATGTTAGAATTCATGTGCTTTGAATATGTGGATAGTGCAAGGACAATAAGTGTCATTCCTCGAGTTGCTACAGGCTATTTTATAGTTGTTGCAGGCACCTTCCTCACCACTGGGCACAACTTTGTGGTGGCTACAATCTCAACCTATAGTTTTTGTAGGTACATCCCAACCCCTATATACACCTCTCTAGTAGTTGTAGGTTAATTCATCACAGATAATGAGCTATGAATTTGGCTATAGGCTATTAAGAAATTCATGGAAGACACCAGATAAGCTAGAGGAAGAGTGAAAGAAGATTAGAGCAAAAACTTCAAACATTGTTAAGGAATGAACATACCCTTGAATAACAAATTAAGTGCTACAATAAAGGCATAAACTTTTAATCTCCATTTGGAGTGTTGTAGACTAGAATTTATGAATACAGGGATACAAAATAACCATTCTCAACTACTGGTCACTTCATGGAAAATAATTTCACTCTACCAATAAGAGAGACTAGGGATCTTTTCTAGAGCACAAGTCCTAGGTTTGATAAACCATCTAATTACCAAATTAAAAGTTAACTAAACAAAAAATCCATCAGCAAACATCCTCATTTATTGGCAATAAGAAGAGAAACAAGCCATCAACAAGCTCATATAGAGGAGATCAAGAGAATTAAATGTCATCACCCACCCTCCTACATGATTATAAAGGATCTGACTTGGATAAAAAACAAAGATTTATAGAAACCACTTTGTGAAAGGATAGAAATAGTCTTTCATACCACTACAAGACTACTACTCCAGTGCTTTGTAGGTCATCATGATTACATGCAGGTTGTTGAGGGCATAATTAAAGGACATGACACTATAATCACATAATTAACCAATGGTAACAATACAAAATAATCATGACTACTAGGGTAATCATTTCATAAGGAAACAATAAGCTAATCTTGCATTATAGCAAACACTCACATGCAAATTTCCTATGCCACAACCCTAAGAACAAATGGTTATTAAGGTATGGTGTATCTTTTAGTCATAAAAAAGCACTTTATTTTTTTAATATAGCATGAATTATATTAAAAAACATATTTAATCATTAAAATATCATTCATCAAGTCTTTTCATGAGCTATGATAACTCACCACTCAAAACCCTCATTATGACCCCATCTTTTTTTTTGCATCCTACACATACCGCATCACTTAGGGACAAGTGACACTTCATGTGGAGGGGGGAAGAATATTATAGGAAATCAACATATGATAATATATGCATGTAGATTAAAATTCCATGATTATATCATATCTACACCCATATTTTATTGGGGAAAACAATCAATTTTAATGTTTTCCACTTCAAGATCAAAGCTCATTCACAAAAAGACCTAAGTAAGACATTGTTTTAGCCTACAACCAAAACTATCACTATTGAAGAAACTTGCTTCATTATAGGTAAAACTCTAAAGGTAAAATTGGGTATTTTTAAGAGATATCTATTTTAAAAATTTGATATGAAGATAAACTAGCTATAATGGTAGGTTTAGTAGTGAGAAGGGAACCCTCGAACTACATGCAATTGCAAGGAAACCCAGATAGTTGGGCCATCTTTAGTAGGATTGGATGGGCTACCTATTTTGAGAAACTATATCATTTTTTAGAACATATCACTAGAGAATTTTTAGGGTCTTTAATAGGAGAAAAGGCTATGGTATTTTTCATCATATTTCCAATTATAGAAGAAATGGTAAGCCAGGTTACTAGGTTGCCAAAAACTAAGGAAAACTAGGAAGAGAAACCTAATGGCCAACTAGCTAGACAAAGATTTTATCAAGACATTGAAAGGATATTGATTAATAAAGGAGGTGTGGAGATATTGAGTCTAACCCCATCCTAGAGAGAAGTGGCCTCGTATATCATCAAATATTTGACATGTGAAGGTAGGTACTCCTTGATCTATACTCTCCAATTAAAAATTTTGAATCATTTAAGGCATAGTAGGACTATTAATGTCCCAAACCACTTGTGAAATATCCTAAATAAATGTCTAAAAAATACCAAAGGTGGGTAAAGAAAGCCTTATCTCATTATTGTCTGATTTGGTTGTTATTTAAACAAAGAATAAGAGATACTAGACCTGATCTTAACTGGGAACAATTTCTAACCTTAAGGACTAGTGAACCTCAACAAGAGGAGGGAAATAATGAGGAGAAATATCCCAATGGATATGTCTAGAAAATATCATAAGAGGATAATGTAGGCACTAGTGTAACTATTCATCCCATAGCTACTATAGTCTCACATGTAGTTACCATAGATAAGAGAAGATGAATAAAATTAGTGCTACCTCCTGAGGATACAAAGGAGGAAAGTCCACCAAAACAAATAGGGAAAGATATTCCTTCTACTTCTATTCCAACCATTTCATCACAAGAAGTATATTCTTCCACCATGGCTCTTTCAAAAGGAGAAGAAGCTCTTCCATCACTAGTTACATAGGAAGAAGGGGATGCCACAAAAATTGATCCTCAATAAGAAGTTATTCTATCACTAGCTACATAGGATAAGTAAGTTTCAATAGCTCCCCCTCCTAAAAATAAAAATAAGACTAAAAGGAAGAATCCATATGCATCAAAGAGGATACCTCCTCCTAAGAGGTTTCAGATAATTAAAAGACAAAGGTTAACCCTAACATCCTCACCTATATACATTAATGAGGATAAAGAGAAGGAGCCCAAAATTCGTAAGACCTCTAATGGGTTTGAAATAGTAGAATGGTCTAATGAAGAAGAGTCTATAAAGGAAGAGTAAATTTAGTCACCTAAGCAACCCAGATTAGGAGAAGAAAACATGGAACTACTCAAATAAATAAGGTATACAGAAAAAGAAATAAGGATGTCATATCAACCTATAAAAGAGGAAGAATTGATTGAAGAAAGGACCATGAAAGAAGTAGGAGATCAAGACATAGTTCCTCATGACCATGAGTTCTAAAATTTAGAACAAGCCATGTAAGAGATATAAAAGATGAACAAAATAGTAGAGTTAAAAGGCAAAAGAGGCCTGAAAACACTTTTGGAGGCAGCATAATTTTTAAAGTCATCTATGAAAGAAGAGTCAAACAAGGAAAGGACATTGGAGGAGCCTACAATAACTCCCTTAGAAGTTCATGTAGTAGCTTTATCCACCATACCTAAAAATTTCATTAATGTACCCTCAAAATAAATTAAAATAGATAATGATCTAGCTTTGGTACCATTCCATAATAAGTTTTATTTTATAGAGACCACTAAAAAAGTACCTATAGCAGAAGAAGTAATTAATGTAGACCTCTCAGCTATTAGGTCAATAGAAACCAATGACCTTTTGATATTTCTTGAGTAAAAGTTTAGTGATGATGAAACTTATCATAAGTATTTAATATAAAGGTTTACAGTATATGTTGAAGCAAGGGAGCAGTAGGAAGATTTAAAAGAAAGCCTAGAAAGGAATGAGACTAGGATCACTTATTTTAAAGAGAAGATAACTAACATGCATGAGACCACTGAGATGTTAATGAAAAGTAGAACACACTCTAGGTTATATGTTTTATACTTAAAAGAAAGGTGGCTCATATTCAAATATGATAGAATATACAGTGATCAGTCATACATGGTATGTGATTCAAAATCTTTCCTTGAGGTCTATAGGCATGTTGACCCTAATATTAAGGCACAATTGAGTGAGTTTTACATGCATCAGTATGTTTTACCACATGACACAAAATGGGATCCCAATATATACCTAGGGGATATCTAATTGAATGCCTTTACCTCATACATCCTCAATGAAACAAGAAGAAATAAATAGGTTGAGGAATATCAAGAGAAAGACAAAGATGTTACCCTAATGATTAGGGGTGAATTTGTTGATTTAGAATCTATAATAGAGGAATGGATTTATTTTATGAATGTAGATACTCCATGAGCATGGGTCACAAACAAATAAGTAGAGGCCCAGAACCACTACTTGAGCCTCATGGAGGGATCTAGAAAACAAATTTGTGTTTCTTATTTACACAGATGGACAAAGCTTTTAGATACCCTAAAATGAAAAGAACCTTATTCCCATCAGAACCTTAGAGAGGTAATACATAAATTATATATGTACATTGAGGTTGTTAGGAAAAGAAGGATAAGTTGGTTTGGGTTGATGTTTCAACCACCTATGTTTTTGTTCCCAATTCTTGATTGGGAAGGGAATGTGCCAATTGACAGAGAGGTAGAAAAGAAAAGGTTTAAAAAAATAGATGATGTTAAAGGGTTTTATATCTTTGAAGGTATGGGATATAATGAGCCCTTAGATTTTAGAAAATATTGTGGATTCAAAATGCAAAGAAGGCTTACTCGAGGATAAACAAAAGGTTAAGTAGGGGGTGTGATGAGGCCACTAATTGTTCTATTTATAGCATTATCCATACTCAATTGTATATCTTCTTCATATATGAATCCCTAGAACTATCCATGACTCATGTAAATGAATGAATGAATTAATGATTGTATGTGTGCATTAATATATACATATTATGTTATGGATTAATGATGCTTTTTATTTTATTATATTATACTTATGTAACCTTATTTAATAGAAATTTTAAGGGTAGAATAAGACTACAAGAATCTTACTTGGTCACAACACTTATAGAGGAGCCTATAACAAAAGGGTCTTTTAGCTCGTAGCAGCAACCAACCTACAGGTTTCCACTTACAAGTTGCCCATAGAAATTATGGGTTTTCACCTATAGGTTACTCGTAACAACTACAAACTTTCACCTAAAGGAGCCCACAACCACTACATAAAACCAATTATTGTTTTGATAATAAGTAATTAGTTTTTAAGGACACATCTAGCTATCTTAGAAACAAAGTAATTGATTGAAGAAGATCTCCCATAGTAACTGTAATGATCCCTCACATGAATAGAAACTTTGATGTGCTACCAAAAGATGAATAAGATAAGGACAATGGAAAGGGGGGAAAAAGCAAAATAGCAAAATAGAATATATTATCTTTTACCTAGTTAGGGCTAAAAATAAGTAACTTTAAGTTATTAACCAACTAAAGGTTGACTAGGTTAGTTGCAAAGTATTTGTACCTTTCTTAGTTTAGTGTCTACTTGTAGAATTAAGAAAATTAAGTTCTTATGCACTTACTACAGAGGGTGTCTATGAAACTACATTGTGAAATAATAGATACAAAGTCTTCCTCCTTAAACTCCCTTGCCTTTGGTGTATTGAGTTGTGTGAATGATTATAAAAATAGTATCAAATCCCATGTATATTTTTTGTTGAGCTCGGTCACTTCACTATTAATGTTAATTCATGCAAACTATTTCATAATTTGTACATATTTAGAGTTTGAATACATGCCTTTGATCTTGGAAAATTGAATGGTTCATGTTTAGAGGTGTAATCATTGCCACTGATGATTTAAATGTTTTGATAGCTTGTACCATAGTACCTCTCTATCATATCAAGACTATTGTAGGGTAGTAGTATGGTAGAGTTAGTATTTTAATCTCCTTGAAATACTATACACCTTCACTTTGCTTACTACAAGATAGCAGGTTAGATAGGCTCATACTACCACCCCATGCACACCCCTTTAGACTCCTGTAGGATGACAAGTTAATTCTAGTGGTTGAGTGATTCTTCACCACCATGTTGCAGTGTCACTATTTACCCCTTGCAGGGCTGTAGTATTGGATTTTTTATGTATTTTAGGTGGGAATATAGGGGTATATTATGAATGCAGTATTCTAGATATCACTTTATTGAAAATATTTAATAATTTTCTAATTTTTTAGTCTCTTAGTTGAATAATTTTCTAATTTTTTAGTCTCTTAGTTTTAGTTTTCAGTGTCACTCAAACCTAAGAGATCATTTCTTTGTTTGTAATGAGGAGGTTTAATCAGGTATAGGGACATTTAGTATAGGAATTAGGGATTTATTCATTGGGATCAATGCTAGTTATGATAATTAAACTAGTCAAATTTTAGAGGTTCTAACATAGGGGTTGTCATTTTTTAAAATTTTGCCTAAGTATGGAACCCTTGTACCTTGAGGATTTTTAGTCTTATAATTCATCATTAACCTCTTGTTCTAGTTCCAATCTATTAAATTTATCACACTATAATTTTTTGAGGAGATTTAAGTCAGGGGTTAATTGACCAACACCTTTGCCATTGATGCCAAAGGGGAAGAATTGAAGCAGTAAAATATAGTATGATCCAAAACAACATGATAGTACTAAAGTTAGGGGGAGCATAATAGTAAGGGGGATAATGATATGGAATTTTACTTGTCTTTTCACACAAATTGTTTAATAATATAAGTTAAATATTTTGTTCACCTAATGTTAAAATATCTATATGTATTATTAAATCACAGATGTTCATTATTGTTTCCTTCACACAAGTATATTCAATGCATGTGCTAGAAGTTGTATTACAAACTAAAGATATCCAAATATTAGAGAAATGAATAAAATTTATTACCAAGATTTTAAAGAGATGTTTACTTTCATAGGTATCTTGTTGCATTATTTAATACCTTTAGACCTTGCTTGTTTATTTTCATATCTAACAGTTGTAGAGAAGTTAGAAAAGTCTAGCATCTAGAAAACAATTAGGACATACAAGAAATTATATTCTAACTAAACAAAATTAATTTCAACCAAATTAAGAAAACTAAGAAGAATGATTGAACCAATTCACTTCAAATTAGTAGTGAACATCTCATGTTTTGTATATAATGTACCAATAGAATAATGATGATTACATTCAAAATGTATCATTAAAACAATAGTAAATAAACACACCTATACTCAGATCTTTATTACATTCAATAATAAATTACACCATATATATAACCAAATTTTAGGTGACAAGCTAAAAATTTAAGGTGATAGGCTATTTAAGATGACAAAAAGTCATCATAATCATCTACATTTCCAGCAATATCAGAATCCTAATCACTCATGTCTACATCTAATTTATTTTATTCATCATCCTCATTTGTGACATGAAATACATTATCTCTCCAAATATCTTTTTTGGTAATCAAAATATCTTCTTTAAACACTCCATCATCATCTTCATCCATTTCTTTGAATGTTTCTTGTAAATTAACATATTGCCAATCAAGTATTATATCGATAACTTCCATGAATTTTCATTTTGAATGAGACTCTATTTGAATGACATACAATCATCCTGGGCTTCTTACACCATCAATTAGAAATTATTTATTAATTTAAAGAGGGGAAACATACAGCTCATCCGTCTCTAATAAAAATTGTCATGTATTTACGTGTACAAATCCATACTCATCAAATTGTACTGTGGATGGTCAGATCGACATACATTTTAATAATATAGGACTATTTTCACCAAAGTCCACTTGAATAATTTCTAGGATGAATCCAACATAAAATTTCTTCTCAATTTTGTGAAGAAATTCATCACTAACAACACAATCACAATTTATCTTTCCTTTGTGTTTTTATTACACTCTTAAATGACTACCATAGGACCACATTCCACTAAAATGCATAGCCCATAAATGTGGAGATTATGAAAGATCACCTTTCTCCTTTTTTATATCTTGAACTTATTCTTTTACATCACTAACTGCATTAGCAATCTATTCTTCAAATTTTGGAAAAGAATCACCTCCAATCAAATCATGATGTTTCCGCTTTTGAGGTTGATGTTGCATCCAAGTTTGATTATCTTTTGCATATTATATACATAGAATATTAACATAAAAATAGTAAGATTAATAATATAAATGTGTAAATGTAATTAAGTAAATAAATTATTGTGTAAATGTTTTTTCACCTACACCACTTATTGAACGAATATGTGTTTTGAAGAATATATGCATGTATCTCACTTCTTTCTTGATATGATAGATTGAAGCAACATCCATTGCAATCTAATACTTCACTTTCAACTCTTTCATCTTCATCATCATCCCATACACGTCGATTGACATTGTTAAAATCCTTCATATTTTTTGTGTAAAATCTCATGGCCTCTTACATTGAATATCCCTTAGACATTCTTCCTTATAGTTTTAGCTTATTAAAAACAATTTTCTTCAAAACCTTCATATATCATTCTATAGGATACATCTATCTCATTCTTACTGGGTCACAATGCTCTAGTTCATATTCTAGAAGTATCAAAAGATGCATAGAAATGTTAAAGATTGTTGGTGTAAATTCCCATTATAATACACAAAGGACTTCAACAAACTCCTCCCTCAAACTATCAAAGTTCAAAGGATCTAATACATGTAAAATCATTCTCTTTAATATTAGGCCCAACCTTATAATTGCCAATCTTGGCCCTTTTGCCAAACTTGATATATTTACCATAATAGCTAAACTATTCTCGATTATGACATGATAGTCATGGGTCTTGAGGCCTCTTAAGATATTAATGTTAGTTTGGATTATAATAATAATACTTACATATCTAGTGGATAAGTGAGTCTGAGACATCAACTATAAGAATTATGCACATTATTCCTTTGTCCAAACATAAGGAACACTAGGTTTTCTATATTTTTCATTATCATATTTTTCAACCCAAAATTTTTGATGAATCTTTAGTTTTCGAAAGTCTTCACATGATGAAATAGTATCAAAATCACCAAAAAGAGTTTCTATAATAGCATAGGCTATATTTTTCTCAGTATATATAAATTCAACAATATGGCTAATGTCTATATCCTTAAAGTATGGCAACTTATAAAATATGCACAACTATTTTACACCAATTTCATTACATGGATCATATCTACTACCAAAAATCCCATCATTTTCAATTATAAATGACATTATTTTTTGTCCAATCTCAACAATGTAATCACCCGTTACTAGCATTGGTGCTTCACAATTTTCTTCTTGACCATATGTGTTTTTTGTCAATGATATGGATGATCCATTTTAAGGTAAGAATAATGTGCATAATAAATATAATTACACAAAATTCTTGAGTGCCTCACAAAATCCTTAAAGTTACAATTAGGACATCCGTGGTATCCATGAACAGTGAGACCAGATAATATGCCATATGCAATAAGATTATGAATCATAAACAATAATGAAGATCTTAAAGTGAATTTGATTGAATGACAATCCCATAAATATTGATTTTCTTCAATTCCTTTCCACAGTTCCATTAGCTCATCATATAATGGCTCTAAATAAGCATTGACTGTATTTGAAGTCAAACTTTTCTTTCCTAGTATAATCAATGATAGCATTAAGAAACAATGGTTTAGTTGCTAACCATAAAGTAAGTTATAATTTATTAAAAACACTTGCCAATTTGACCATTTATTACTTTGATCTAAGAATGCGTTCACCCCATCTAGAGCCAAAACCAACCTTATATTACAAGGATATTGAGAAAAAATAGGCCATCTATTATCAAATTCCATCCACATCTTAAAATCAAGCACATGTCATTATTTTCCATCTGTGCTCTTATTTTGGGCATGCCATTGCATAAGTTCAGCAATGTCTCTATACCTATACATTCAAAGTAATCATGGGATTATCAAAAAGTGGTGAAGAACCTTTCTAGGAACCACAACTGATTTCAACCCTTGTCTATACCTCGCTTCATGACATTTTGAACATTCACTCACTTGCAAGATTATTATGAAATAATACACAACCATTCACATTTGTGTGGATGTTTTCATACCCTAAGCCTAGCTTAGTGATTTTATTTTTACATTGATTTCATTTTGTTGGTATTATGGAGTTAGGTGGTAATAATGAACTTAATAATGCTAATAACTGATTTACACTCTCATTTATCCAACCAAGCACCACTTTCAAGTTAAGAATTTGAAGGATTGTTGTCAAATGACTTAACTTGAAATTAGCATACACATGCTTTAAATCATCCTCCATCGACTTGTCCCAATCATCATTTAGACCCTCATTCAACATGTTATCAACTTCAAACCCTTCATCTAATATTGATGCCTCTTCATCTATGTTTAGTGCCACCTATGTTTGTTGCCTCTTCATCTCTCACACTCTAAAATTATATCATATCTTCATAATAATTGTAATCCCAAGGGTTTATACCACTATGCCCATATCTTATAATATGTCGATAAATCACATTTCTTTTGTCACCTTTCCACCAAGATAGTCATTACATGGACATGGATATTTGTCCATGTCCCTCTCATCAGCTTCTCTTTCATCATATGCATGGTATTGATCCATAGTCAACCTTGAACATTGATCCATCTGTAATGTTCTACATTCTAGTATTAATTTAGTTTCCTATTTCAAGAAAAAAATAAAAAATTAGAAAAACTTAACTTACTCAGGATCTAATACATGTAAACTCATTCTCTTCAGCACTTACCCAAAATTTAAAGTACTTCACAGAATTAGGATGCAGAGCACTCTATAAAAATTAGAATTAGAGAACTCTATAAGATACAGAGCACTCTACAGCAATTCAAATTCAAGAAATATAGTTTGGCATCACTCTATAGAATCAGATGTTCTTTTTTATGACTGGAAATAAACAAATGTTATTTTTATCCATGTTTTATTGAGGGCCTTCCTTGTTTAGATGATAATTAAATAAATGCTTTATAAATGGAACACATAATTTATGTTTATTTTATTAATGAACCATAATCATTTAAACATATGTCAATCTTGTCAATGTTAATGAATACACAAACACTAACAAATAGGCTAATGAATTCTTTGTTGTAACTTTGAGCATTACTTACTAGCATAAATTATTAACATGTTGAAATAAGATGACTTGTTTTAACAATTGATAAACTCCCATGTGTGGACATATAGTATAAATTAAAATATCTTGGTGACCACATTTATTTGATGAACTAGCATAAATTTCAACTATGCCATATAATACCATCTTCGAGGATTCCATGCAATTAATAGATTAGGCTTACACACAATGTTACCCATGCATTGAGGTCTAGGCTAAGGACATGAGCCCATGGTTTAATGGAAAAGTGATCAAAGGAATTTAAATTTGGATGCATGTTATACTTTCAATTCCCATATGATCCAAAATGCATAGAGGAAAATAGTGAAAAAATAGTCTACTAAAATTAGAATTGTATGTATGGTTCTGATACTCGGTTGCCTATGTAACTATTGTAAGTTATACCAACAAATAACAAACTAATTATGATATACATTCACTACCCATGCCATGAGACTTAATGAAAAGGATCCTCAGGGATTAGGTTGGTGAATTAGTTAAAAATTTATAAATTAATATCATACCTATGCATGATAGCATGGAACACAAATAGATAACTTCAAGATATGGTCACTACATTGTATTGATTATACAATGAATAAAAGCATACAATTATTTCATAATCTCAAGAACTCCAAATTGTTACATGGTAGTCAATGTCTTATGACAAGATACCCTCCTATTTATGTAACTCATCTCTTATAATACACTGATTTTGTTCTCCTAGCTAAATAAAATTGCCAATTAGAAAGCTATATTTTATGTTTAATTTAATGAGTGTTTTGAATTACCTCTAAATTCATTATAGAGGGCATCCCCAAATTAAACTTCACTATAGAGGGCCTCACCAACTTCAAATTAATTATAGAAAACTTTGAATTCCTTGCCTACCTTTTTAGAAGTATCTAGGTCCTCTCCAAACAAGCTTTATCACCCATGCAAGTAGCTACTATACTTATATGCTAAACCCCAAAATGCCTCATGCCATAAAATTGGCACACAAACCCTCTCTGGTTAGCTCTGGCTCCATTAATAATTAACAAACCCTCCTTTTATTTTTATAGGTGTATTACAAAAATAATGCCAATTATACTGCCCACTCTCCCATTGAATTACCTCTACCAAATTCTGTACTCTACTATACTCCCCACTCCCACCAACAATAACCCTATGTGCATAATACAACCCACTCCCACCAATAATTTCCCAATTTAAAATATTTTTTTTAATACCCACTTTAATATTATATTTTTTTATTTTTATTTATGTGACTAATTATTTAGTCATTTTTATTTATGTGACTAATTATTTAGTTATGTTTTTTACCCGACGATCAAATTAGTCATTTATAACTATGTTATAAAAAATTAGAAGAATCTAGTCCTTTTTAGTTATCGTGCCTAAAATTTTTAGTCATGTAGTCATTTATTTTCCAAATTCTACTAGTGTTTTTACCTCCTTGGAGTCAATAAACATTTATTTTAGACCTTGATTTCTTGTTTTTATCTAGCTTTTCCATGTTTAGACTTTGACTTCAGAACTATGAATTCATTCCTATGAAACTATGAATTTGATGAGATAAACTACAAAATCATCAAGAGAAACTATGAAATTATCTTAAAAATCATGAAATAACCTCTTTTTAAACTTGAATCTACAAATTTGGAGCATACTTTTACCAAATCATCAAGGAAAATTGCAAATTCATTTTACAGTTTTTAAGGTTTTTCTTTATTTTATACAAAACTATGAATTCATAAGGTTTAATTATGAAATAATCCATTTTTATTATGAAATTAATCTTATATTATTTACGTTTTCATGGTTTTATTGACTATTTGTTAATTTGAGACACTTACTAATGAAATTATATAATCAAATTATGAAATTATTTATTCTATTTTGGTGATTTTCTATAAGGTTTGAGACAGTTAATAAATCATAGAAGAAAGTTGAAAAATTATAGACCTGAGATAATAAATTATAGATTTGAAAAATTACAGACATGAGTTGTAAAATTGTAGACCTAAGTTATGAAATTGTAAACTTGAGTTGGGAAATTGCAGACCTGAATTGTGAAATTGAATATCTAAGTTACAAAATTATCGAGTTAGAAAATTTAAAACCTGAGTTACAAAATTACAGACCTAATTTTTAAAATTTATTAATATAGTTGTGAAATCATTTTGAAATATCAAAATCATCCATTGTAAGTTTCTACTTTTAAGGTTTTGTATGTTTTTATATTCCTAAACAATTTCATAGTTCACAGTTTACCACATAACTATGAAATCATTTAAAAGAGCTAAATTTTATGTCTTATTGAGATAACTTGTATAATTTCACCTTGGCTTAAGTAAAAATTAATCCACTGACCTTGTTTGGATAAAATTGAGCCAAGAAAGAGGAAGTTTAAGGGTTTTTTAATCAATTTTTCCTTTACCAAGACAAAATTTCATAAATAAAGGTTAACATTCATTAACATTTGGTTAATGTGCTTAAAAATCACTTAAAATTTTGTATTTTAGTATTTCCAAGATATATACAAGTGCAAACATGGCCAAGGGGCCAAAATTTCAAACACATTTCAATTTGGTGATATTAGAAGGAACTTACATTTTAGTTAGAGCTCTGAAGGGCTTTTCAATTCTTGTTTTTTCTATAGACAGTTTCAATTTTCATAGATTAGATTATTTTTTTGCAAACATAAAATATATAATTTGAAACTTATAGATTTTAGTCAACCCCACTTATTTCATAATTTTTTCATAAATGTCGAGTGTTCCTCACACTAAATTCATGGTAGTACCAAAACTTAAGAGAGAGGGCGTAAAAACTTTACCTACATCTATTCTTTAATTTTTGGTTTAACACTTAATTCCTCACAAGAATTGGTATAGCAGTGGAAATTTTGGTAGAAGCTATGCACACCCATGTCAGTTATAAGGATAAGATGAGTCATTTATACTATTTCTATTTTATTTGATTTAGATGTGTGTTTTAAGACTAAAATGATTTATTTATCACAAGTCAAAATGAGTCATAACCATCACACTTTCATTTAAGAGGTATTATTCTACCCGTTTGGTGTCACACTTTTGCCTTAGACCTTTTTATCCCAAAATATTTGTGTGTTGCTTATTTAAACAGGGTATTATTCTACTATCTTTTTTATCCTAAATAATTGTCTTGGTTTTTTATGTCCAAAACCATTGTCATAACATTTGATTAAATAGGCATCATTACATTGCTCATGTTATTTCAAAAATGTTATCTTGTTTCAAATCAAGTCCAAAACTATGTGTACCTTTGGTCTTAAAATAGTGTCATTATGTTGTCCATTTGGGTCTATGATTTTTTTAAGTGGTTTTACATCTTGATTCCTCACTAGGAAAACTTGCTAGATTATATGTGGATATATATAATTAACAAATTTAGATTTGGCTATTTTTAACTAAGCTATGAGATATATGTTGATATGGGGTAGCATAATATTACTTAGGTTACATGATCACCCTGCTATAAGTTAGATGTAAGTAAATATTTATTTTATGATCATGTTGATTTGTCATTTTAGCTATATTTTATGATGAATGTATATCACAACTATTATGTTCTAACTACCTACTTTGTTGTGAGGTTGATGAAAGAGAACTCATCCCTCAGAGTATGACATAAGGAGAGCATCATCAGAGAGGGTGATGTAAATCAAGATGTCAAAGAATGATAGAGAAACCAATTGGTACCCTACACACACCATAGATAGCTAGCACATGTCAAATGCATAACAAGTGGTTAGCATAATATGTTTTGATGCCATTTGCATTAAAAAATCATTTTAACCATGATTAGCTAGCATAGTTATTGGTTTTGTGGAATTTATCTTACATGATTTATTTGTGTGTCCACTAATGTTTTGAGATTTATGAGATTTATGCATGTATTTGTTTAATGTTTTAGAGATGAGATTATCATAATTAGATTTAACAATCTAGATCATTAATTATCAAAAATGACATTAAAATTTGTGAGAATTCGATATATCAATTAAATTATTAAATTATTGATTTTCTCTAATTTTTGTTGAAAAATAAATAGTTGGAAATTAACATAAAAAATAAAGAAAAAATAAAAAAAGTAAATATATTAAATAAAATAATAAAAATAAAGAACGAAAGTCAACTTTAAAAAAGGATATTAATAAATTAATGGGAAATCAAATAAAAGGAACACTTTATTCGTAAGAGTGAATAAAAGATGTAAGAGAAGCCAAAAGGAGAGGAAAGAAATTAGAAGAAAAAAATAAGTAGTAGTGCAGGAGTACATAGGAATGATGGGTAAAGCGAAGGCTTAAATAGGTAGGCCATAATCTTATATAGTTTCTATATTTATATACAGTAAGTTGTGTTTAATTATAGGACAAATTTTTTATATGGAAATGAATAAACTCTGTATACACGTCAACCATTCAAATAAAACATTTTTTGAATGCAATAAAAGAGAAACATATAGAGGTCAATAAATAAAATGTATTGCATTACACACAAATAGGCAAGATGGTACACTAAAAATCTTGAATACTTACCTAAACTCAGTCACACAATGTGATAACACTAACTTATCAAACATGTATTGTTTTACATAAAGATGAAAATTTAAATGTCATATATATATATATATATATATATATATATATATATATATATATATATATATATATGGATGTAGAGTTTAACTGAACTATGTAAATAAAGTGGTTTATATTAGAAATTAAATACTTGAAGCATCACTGTTATACCTTAATGAATATTTAATACAGAGACTTATTTATAGTATATAGATGATTTAGAGTGTAAGAGGGTGAAACAATTAGTAATTAAATATAGGGATTTATTTAATTATGCAGAAATTTTTTATTACCATGGTGAATAAGAAATTAAAAAAATTATTAGATGCAATATTAATACACTGAGCTAGGATACATATTAAGTCTATGTATTCTTAAAAGTAAAGTGTTGAGTTTAGTATTAGTAAATATTTGATTTTGGTATTATTAAAGTGTAGAGTTTGGTATTAATAAAGTGTTGAATTTAAATTTGGTAACTCATTGTATTATTTACAAGGGAATGTTTAAATCTGTAAAATTTATTTATTGAGTCGTTATTCAATTTTACCAGCCATATGAAAACTAAGTCGTATGCTAGAGTTATTAAGCATCACCATTCATGTATTCATTAGGAATATTAAGGTTATATTATAGAAGAAATAACATAGTGAATGAGTATTTCATAATTGAAAATAGTTTAGCATAATGAAATACCAAACACAGTTCATTACTAACAGTTGAGTAATGAGCTCTAAATTATGCTAATGAAATACTAAATATGTGAAATACTAAACACAGTTCATTAGTGATAATTATAACCTTATTAGTATATATGAAATAGGAATGATCATTAGGAATATGTTGTATTTAAATAATAATATAACTTATATTCAATAAGCATTTCATTAGGAATTTGTTGTAATTCATTAGGAATATGATTTAAGTTGAGAACCTTTTTGCTGAAGTGTCACCCTAAACTTCTAAAATTGAATATTATTATTGGATAGATCACTATAATGTTAATGTCTTTATCCATGTATGTTAAAACATTTCTTTGGGAACCATGTGTATTATATGAAAGTTAGAAGCTCAAAATTTTATAACTTATATGGAAGCCATGTGTTATTATTAAAATTATTGAAAATTTATTCTAGAATAATAAAACTTGACTTACTTATTATAACACTTAAGGGTGTCACCGTATGTAGTTTTTAGTGGGAAACAAATGTCCATTATGAAGCTAAAGTCAGACCATTAATAGTCTCTATGTCCACAATGGATGACATCTCATGTGATATGTTGAATAGTTAGGGAATTTTTATTAAGGGGTTGATGTTATAGGTACATGGTCTTTAATGATTTAAATATTGAGCACCTTTTGTTTATATAATAAATATACTAGACCAAATTAAATATGACTATATGATAATGTGATATATGGATAATCAATAGTTAGTACAACCTGGATTACTATGGAACAACTTGCGTAGGGCCAATTTTCATAATATGATATATTATGTAATATGAAACATGAAGATAGAGATGAATCCTATATAAATTAAAGGAAAATAATAATCAGAGAAAATTGAATTCAAATTAAGAGCATTTTGATACTTATTGTTATTGAGGATATATAGTATATAATAACTATGTGAGAGTTTCTCACTTGTGTTTTATAGCATTGTATATCTTAAAATATTTTCTTTTTATGGCATCTGTTACATGTGATACATATATATGGATTTGCATATTTAGAAGTATATTTTTTAGATCCAATGTAATTGGAATCCTTAAGTGTGCATAAATACTATTTTTGACAAATGAACAAAACCAAACTTTCATGGAATAATATGCATAGATGGCCATAGGAATTGGGTGTACTAGGTTGTATGCCTCTAGGTTTTGCTAATAGATTAAAAAAAGTGGGCCACGAGACCTAAGAGTTGAGAAACTTCTATTCCCTATGAGTAAAACTACTTACCCTTAATAATACTTAAAAATTATTAGGATTAGTAATAGCTTATCAATAAGATTACATTAACCAAGTAATTTGACTAGGGACTAAAAATGGCCCTACCTATATTTAACTATATCTGATATATCATAGAAATATATTTATCTAATGAATCAGTTACTTATATTTATAACATTATATGTGTGTTAGATAATGTGCCTATATCTTTGATTAATGGATCTCTTGAAAAAAAGTTACCATTGGATTAGTGCAGCATAAATTATGATGAAAACATATTTATATTTATATATGGATTTAAATATATAATATAAGTGCATAATGAAAATGGTTGTGATGGATCATAAGCCTAAATCATAACTATAAGTATGATTTTATGTAATCATTAGGTGTTCTAAGGAACCAAAACTATAACTATTTTAAAAATAGACTTTTATAAAATAAAATGAGATGTTTAAATGAATGTTATAATGGGTTTATGAAATTTTATATTTCTCTGTAAATGATTGATTGGTTATTAGTTAGATATTGAGTACTTGTGTGAAATACATGATTATAAGAGTGTTTGGTTATGTTCTACTTATAATGGTGCATCATGATGCATATTTATAGATATGTTGCTTTGAATGTTGGTAATTAGTTAAACTTAGGGTATACCCAGTTGGTATAACCTTGTACTTGTTTGATTATTTTTATGTATGTGATCATTTGATTCTTGAAATCATAAGTTGATAGTTGTGAACTATGATAGTATGGGATATCATAGAGTACTAAAGTATTTGCGTATGTTGTACCTTGTGAACTATGATAGTATGGGATATCATAGAGTACTAAAGTATTTGTGTATGTTGTACCCTGTGAACTATGATAGTATAGGATATCATAGAGTACTAAAGTATTTATGTATGTTGTACCCTGTGGACTATGATATTATGGGATATCATAGAGTACTACAGTATTTGTGTATGTTGTACTCGAATGGTACATACTATAATTATTATATCTAAATTTACATCTACATTTGATTAATTTAATGTATGAATGTTGGTTATTGATGTGAATAGCATATTCGGTAACCATTGGTAATACTTTGTCTTTGTGTGATTAAAATATTTGAGAGTGTAGCATATGATAAGATGGAATATTATGTATTTTAGGGAAACTGTGACTTTTGTGTCTAGTTATTTGGGTATAAACTTGTATTTCCATGTAGTTATGACTACTTTATTATGATTGATTGTGAAAGATTTGTAGTTAAGTCTGAAAATACTATAATATGGTAATATGGGTTATCATAGGGTTTAGTATATTTGAAAACTAATTGTGGTATTAAAAATTTAAAATTAAATGTATATTTTACGTAGGTCATATAAACTATAGTCATTATTTCTAGTATAAGATAAAAATAATGTAAGATTCATTCATATGTTTGATAGAATAAATATATGATTTGGTTACTCCTATATTTAGCATGTTATATGATGTGTTTTATAGTAAGACATAAATTAAATAAATCTTGTGGTTGAATTATATTTGACTAATCTGCATTATTGATACATAGTAAGGAGTGAGATGGACTAAACTGGCTTACTGGTATCACAATGATAGATAAAGGCAATCCGATCAAGTGGTGTGTATGAATTTGATTGATATATAGATCATTATTATTTATTATATGTAAAACTTTAGTTAAAGTATGTTTAGTGAGAATTATCATTTCATGAGTATTATTTACATGTTTGTGCGATATCTTGTAATAGAATAATTTCCTATGATACACTACATATTTAGTTTAGAAATAATACAACACATGGGTACTTGCTTGTCTCTTTAGTTTCATGGGCCATCACTATCTACTCATCTTTGAAGGGAGGACCATTTCCTAATGGGATTAGTGTAGGTGATCATTGATCTATGGTTGGTGTGGAAAAGTGATTGGATGATGCTCTCACTCCCCACAACAATATTACTTATTAAGATGACACTTGAGATTGCCACAGATACTTGAGTTCAAGAACTATACTCTAGAGGATCCAGGTATCTTATATGTACATTGTATTGTATTTTACTTATTATTAATTATTTTTATGAGAGTTTAAATTAATTGTTATTATGCATTAACAATGGTGGATGTAGACTTGTATCAGCCATGACTAAGTTGTTGTAATTACTTTCTATTTTTGATCTATGTAGTGTTCTCATGATATTAGGGATCTATGATATAAAATGTAATATGTATTTACTATTATCACACATGAGTATATATATAATATTTGTTTAGATTTTATGGTGTATTCTATTTTTGGTATATATGTTTAATTAAAAAAATCTCATTTTTTCTATCTAACCCAACAAGGTTGTTACATATGGTATCAAAGTTGTGGCTCAAAATATAGGACCTAATGAGTCCATAGCATTTTCATGTCTTTATGTTCACCAATGTGAACCTAGTAACATAAATGGTATTTTAGATTTGTGGTGCCTTAGTATGAAACCATGTTACACCATGATTGGAGTTCATGGGATAAATTTTTTCTACCCTTTTTGAGAGAGAAGTTGTAGGATAGGATAGATTGATACATTTTTATGGATAGTATTTTATTTCTCCCAATTGTGGAAATAGATGGTGATACTATACTCACATATTGGGTAAGTAGACAGTGTTTGGAAACATTGAGTTATGGTGTTTCCTTTTTACCTTGTGAGGGTATATGGGATTTTTTGAAGATGATAGTTCTCTACTATTTACTTATGACTCTTTAGAGTCATTAATTTATCTATCTTTTGATTTTAATACTAGGTGGAGTAACAAACCTTGAATTATATATTAAATTTTATATTAAGAATTATAAGTTTATTATAAATATTATGATATCATATAACCTTTATTATATTGATATTTTTCTCTTTGGGATTAATGCATGCTTTTTGAAGAGTTAGTTTCATTTCTTTCACTAGAAGCAAGTAAGGTATTGGATGTATAAAATATCTGTCAATCTAGGGATTGAGATTAAAAAAATTACTAGTTATGTTTAATATAATTATAAATTGATTATATGATTTCTCTTGTATGTGTGTTGATACATCTATAACTATTTAGCTCATATTATTACTTTATATGATCTGTTAGCATAGAATTTTGATTCTTTGAACATTGTGCACTTTTGGATATCACTAGATAATGGAGACCTAAGGGAAGAGTGGTAAATTAGGAACATGAGTTATAAGTGATGAGATGGTATCCTACTTAGCTTCATATTAAATTAGTATTTACCAAGTTTTAATCTGATAGACAAACTTGTTAAATTCAATATTTGATAGATGGACTTGTCAAAAACAATCATATGGTCATACGCATGTATATGGTGGATGGGTATTCCATGATTTTTTATACATTTAAATGTAATGTTTTTAGTTCTTATTCATCATCATATTTATCAAGAGATTCTTTGAGTAGTGATAATATTGACATGCTATACTTATCCTAAGCTACGTAGAGTAGTGATAATATTAACTTATACACATTATTCTTTCCAGGTTCCCAAAATATTTTTCTCTAAAATGAAAAAAACATTCTCTAGATTAAAGAGATGTACCATTGGATGGAAGATTTTGTATGACTCTCCTTGGTCATTTGTTTTAGATTTTATGATGATCTCACAAACTTTTGGAAGGCATTATAACTTTCATTGAGATATGTATATAAGCTTCTCTTATTGGTTTTGGACCTTGGGGTGACCATGACACGAACATTCAAAGTAAGTGACACTCACAAACCTTGATTTCATAGTAGTGAGATGTCACAAAGTAGGGTTTTATGGGACCAATAATACAATAATAGTGTAAATTTAAGGAACTATAGTGAATTATATAGGCAATTTCCTATTTATTGCTTAATTTGATATCGTATATTATGTTACTGCTTTTTTAAATAATGTTTTTAATTAAGAACTTATGTTTGAATAAGAGTCATCAGGGATAATGACCAAATTTAGGGGGGAAGGATGTTACACTCTGATTTCTCACCAGGCAAACTTGCTAGATTATCTATGGATATCTATAGTTGACAAATTTAGATTTGGCTATTTTTAACTAAGTTGTGAGATATATGTTAATATGTGCTGAAGGATATTACGTAGGTTATATGATCACCCCAATATAAGTTATTTTTAAGTAAATTTTTACTTTACGATCATGTTAATTTGTCATTTTAGATACATTTTATGATGAATGTATATCATGACTATTATGGTCTAACTACCTACTTTGTTTTGAGGTTGATGCAAGAGAACTCATCCCTTGGAGTGTGATAGAGGGAGAGCATAATTAGAGAGGGTGACATAAATCAAGATGTCATAAGATGATAAATAAACTAACCAGTACCTTGCACATACCATAGATATCTAGCACATGTCAGATGCATAACAAGTGTTTATCATAATATGTTTTGATGTCATTTGTATTAAAAAGTCATTTTAACCATGATTAGCTAGCATAGTTATTTGTTCTATGAAATTTGTATTACATGATTTATTTGTGTGTCTACTAATGTTTTGAGATTTGTGCATCTAACTATTTAATGTTTTAGAGATGAGATTAACATAATTGGATTTAAAAATCTAGATCATTAATTGTCAAAATTGACATTAAATTTTGTGATAATTTGAGATATCAATTAAATCATTAAATTATTGATTTTATCTAATTTTTGTTTAAAGAAATAAAAAGTTTGAAATTATCATTAAATAAATAAATAAAAACAATAGATAAAGTAAAAATAAAATTAAAAAAAAAAGTAAATATATTAAATAAAATAACAAAAACAAAGAAAGCCAACTTTAAAAAAAAGATACTAATAAATTAATGTTAAATAAAAGAAAAGAAACACTTTATTCATAAGAGTGAATAAAGGATGTAGGAGGAGGTAAAATGAGAGGGAGGAAATTAGAATTAAAAAAAGAAACAACAGTGCAGGAATGCATAGGAGAGACGGGTATAGCAAAGGCTTAAATAGGTAGGCCACAATCTTGTTTAATTTCTAGACTTTTGTATAGTAAGTTGTGTTTAATTCTATAACAAATTGTTTATATGGAAATGAATAAAATATGTATACCTATCAACCATTAAAATAAAACATTCTTTGTATCCAATAAAGATAAACATATAGAGGATGGTAAATAAAATGTATTGCATTACACATAGCTAGGCGAGATGTTGTACTAGAAGTCCTGAATACTTACCTAAACTCGGTCACACATGTGATAAAAGTGACTTATCAAACATGTAATATTATACATAAATATGAAAATTTAAATGTTGTGTGTGTGTGTGTGTGTATGTGTGTGTGTGTGTGTGTGTGTGTGTGTGTGTGTGTGTGTGTGTGTGTGTGTGTGTTTATTATATTATTACAGCAATGATGTAGAGTTTAACTAAACTTTGTAAATAAAGTGATTTAGATTATAAATTAAATACTTGAGGTCTCATTGTTATACCTTGACTAATATTTAATAAAGTGACTTATTTATAGTATATATCTGATTTGGAGTGTAAGAGGGTAAAAATATTAGTAATTAAATATAGGTATTTATTTAATTATGCAACAAATTTTTATTACAGTGGTGAATAAGAAATTAAAAAATAACAATTATTAGATGCAATATGAATACACTGATCTGGGATACATATTAAGTCATTATATTATTAAAAGTAAAGTGTTGAGTTTAGTATTATTAAAGTGATGAGTTTGGTATTATTAAAGCACAAAGTTTGGTATTAATAAAGCACTGAATTTAAATCTAGTAACTCACTATATTATTTACTAGGGAATGTTTAAATCTGTAGAATTCACTTATTAAATTGCTATTCAATCTTACCATTCGTATGTAAACTAAGCCATATGCTAGAGCTATTGAGCATCATCATTCATGTATTCATTAAGAATATTAAGGTTATATTCTAGAATAAATAACAATAGTGAATGACTATTTCATAATTGAAAATAGTCTATCATAATGAAATACTAAACATGTTTCGTTACTGACAATTGAGTAATGAAATATAAATTATGTTAATGAAATACTAAATATGTGAAATAATAAACACAGTTCATTACTAATAATTATAAACCTTACTAGCATATATGAAATAAGAATGAGTATTTCATTAGGAATATGTTGTATTTAAATAATAATATAACTTATACTCAACAAGCCTTTCATTAGGAATACACTATAGTTCATTAGGAATATGATTTAAGCTGAGAACCCTTTTGCTGAAGCATTGCCCTAACCTTCTAAAACTGAGTATTATTATTGGATAAATCATTAGAATTTTAATGTCTTTAGCTATGTATGTTAAAACATTTCCTTAGGCACCATGTGTATTATATGAAAGTTGTAAGCTCAAAATTTTATAACTTAATATGGAAGCCGTGTGTTATTATTAAAATTATTGAAAATTATTTGTAGAATAATAAAAATTGAATTGCTTATTATAATACTTAAGGGTGTCACTATATGTAGATTCCATTTGGAGATGGATGTTCATTATGAAGCTAAAGCTAGATCGTTAATAGTCTCTATGTCCATAATGGATGACATCTCATGTGACATGTTAAATAGTCAAGGGATGTTTATTAATGGGTTGATGTCATAGTTACATGGTCTTTAATGATTTAAATATTGAGTTCCTTGTGTTTGTATAAGCAACATAGTAGAACACATTAAATATGATTATATGATAATGTGATCTATGGATAATCAATAGTTAGTACAACCTGTATTACTATGAAATAACTTACATAGGGCCAAGTTTCCTAATATGATATATTATGTAATATGAAACATGAAGATATATATATATATATATATATATATATATATATATATATATATATATATGAATCCTAAATAAAGTAAAGGAAAATAGGAATCAGAGAAAATTGAAATCAAATTAAGAGCATTTTGACAATTATTGTTATTGAGAATATGTAGTATATAATAACTATGTGAGAGTTTCTCACTTGTGTTATGTAGCATTGTATATATTAGAAAATTTCCTTTTTATGGCATCCATTACATGTGATACATATATATGGATTTACATATTGAGAAATATCTTTGCCTGATCCAATGTAATTGGAATCCTTATGTATGCATAAGTACTATTTTTGACAAATAAACAAAACCAAACTTTCTTGGAATAAGATGCATAGATGGCCATAAGAATTGGGTGTACCAGGTTGTATGCCTATAGGTTTTGATAACATATATAAAACAATGGGGCATGAGACCTGAGAGTTTAGAAACTAATATTCTCTATGAGTAAAATTACCTGCCCTTAATAATACAAAAAAAATATTAGGATTAGTAATAGCTTGTCAATAAGATTTCATTAACCAAGTAATTTGACTAGGGACTGAAAAGGACCCTCTATATCTTTAAGCATATCTGATATATCATGGAATTTTTTTTTTTTTTTTGATGATTTAGTTACTAATATTTATAACATTGTAGGTGTATTAGATAGTGTGCCTATATATGTGATTAATAGATCTCTTGAATAAAAGTGATCATTGGATTAGTGCAACATAAATTATGCTAAAAACATATTTATATTTATATATGGATTTAAACATATAATATAAGTGCATAATGAGAATGGTTGTGATGGATCATAAGCCTAAGTCATAACTAGAATTATGATTTTATCTAATCATTAAGTGTTTCAAGGAACCAAAATTATAACCATTTTTAAAATAGTCTTTTAGAAAATAGAGTGAGATGTTTAAATGGATGTTATAATGGGTTTATGAAATTTTTTGTTTCTCTAAAATGATTGATTGGTTGTTAGCCATAAATTGAGTACTTGTGTGTGGTACATGATTATAAGAGTGTTTGTTCATATCCAACTTATAGTGGTGCATCATGATGTGTGATTATAGATATGTTGATTTGAATGTTGGTAATCAGTTAAACTTAGGGTATACTTGGTTGATATAACCCCATACTTGTTTGATTTTTGTTATGTATGTGATCATTTGATTCTTGAAATCATAATTTGATAGTTGTGAACTATGATAATATGGGATATCATAGATTAATACAATATTTGTTTATGCTATACCTAGATGGTATATACTATAATTATTTTTTCTAGATTTACATCTACATTTGACTAATTTAATGTATGCATGTTGATTATTATTGTGAATAGCATATTATATAACCATTGAAAATACTTTATGTATGTATACTTACAATATTTTTTAGTGTAGCATATGATAAGATGGAATATTATGTGTTTTGGTGAAACTATGACTTGTTTGTCTAGTTGCTTAAATATAAGCTTGTATTTCCATGTAGTTATGATTACTTTATTATGATTGATTGTGAAATATTTGTATTTATGTCTCAGAACACTAGACTAGGGTAATATGGGTTATCAAAGGGTGTAGTATGTTTAGAAACTAATTGTGGTAGTGAAAATTTACATTTAAATGTGTATATTATCTGGGTGGTACAAACTATAGTCATTATTTCTAGTATGGGATATAAATAAATATGATTCATTCATATGTTGATGAAATAAATGTATGCTTTGGCTACTACTATAATTAGCATGTTATATGATGTGTTTTATAGTAAGACTTAAACTAAATGATTCTTGTGTTTGAATTATATCTGACCAAGCTGCATTGCTAATATCGAGTAAGGAGTGAGATGGACTTCACTGGCTTACTAGTATCATAATGATAGATAAAGGCAATCCATTCAAGTGGTGTGTATGAATTTGATTGATCTATAGATCATTATTATTTATTATTCATAAAACTTTAGCTAAAGTATGTTTAGTGAGATATTATCATTTCATGAGTATGATTTACATGTTTTTTGTGATATCTTGCAATAGAATAGTTTATTATGATACATTGCATGTTTAGTTTAGAAATCATACAACACATAGGTACTTGATTGTCTCTATGTATTCTCATACCATCACTATATACTCATCCATGAAGAGAGAGAAATTTTATAATGGGATTAGTGTGGGGGACAATGGTCTATGGTTAGTATAGAAAATTACTCAAATGATTCTCTCCCTCCCCATAGTAGTACTACTTATCAAGATGACACTTGAGATTGCCACAGATACTTGATTTTAGGAACTATGCTCTAGGGGAGCCATGTGTCTTATATGTACATTATATTTTATTTTACTTATTATTTAATATTTTCATGAGAGTTTTATTTACTTGTTATTGTGTATTGATAGTGGTGGTTATATACTTGTATTAGCCATGGCTAAGTTGATGTAATTACTTTCTATTTTTTATCTATATAGTGTTCTCATGACATTAGGGATCTATGATATAAGATGTTATATGTATTTACTATTATCACACATGAGAATATATATGATCTCTATTTATATTTTTTGGTGTATTCTATTTCTAGTATATATGTTTAATTAAAGAAAAATATTGTTTTTTCTATGTCTAACCCAGTAGGGTTGTTACAATTTCAAAAATATAAGTCTTTTAAACCAAGTTTGGAATTTGTCTTATGAAGCTCAAATTCAAAATTGATTGGTCTACATCTATGTCTTTCTTAATTTTGGCTTGGGTGTTTACCTCTTACCTTTGAATTGTGCAACTTGGACTAATTCCTTGCTTGCTTTAAAGACTCTTTTACCTAGACCTGTGAAGTGGTTTATTTATGTATGCCTCAAGTCAACTTGTTACCTTAAACTAAAGTCAAACCTCATTTTTTAAGTATAAATTTAAGCATGATTAATTTATATTGAAGCCTTGCTTATCACTTGGGATTGAATTCTTTACTCATCGCTCTTATTTTTATTACTTGAGATTGAATTTCCCAATTAGTTTAGGCACGTGCCTAAAGTGAATGTCTTATACTAAGGTCAAGTTTGTATAAAATATATGTGCCAATATTGATTCAAAGTGTTTTGAATTGTTTACCTTAGAGTTAGATTAATTGCAAGTTTTTACCTTAACCTAGTTTATTTCAAATTCTAGCTTTGTGCCTTTTTACCAAAGACCTAACATTTGCCTTAAATTTTTAGACATACTTCATGCCCTTTTAAAGTCTAGATTTATGCCTTCTTAATAAATACATAGCATTTCCTTAAAGTTTATAGATTTATTTCATTCCTTTTTAAGTCTAGCTTTGTGCCTTTTTTACCAAAGACATAGCACCTTTTCATTTTAGACCTAGATTAGATTTGTTCAAAACACTTTTCCAAGACTGGGATTTAAATTTTCCTTTCATTTGACCATTTGTGTTAATACCTTATAGTATTGAAGATATTTGAGACCAAAATTTCTATTGATACCTCCATTCTAGGCAAAGTTTAAACTATTTGTAGCAATATACTAAGTTTTCCATTTATACTAAGTTTCAAGATGTTTTTAAACATCAACCAATATTTTAGACTGGTTTCAATATTTTGTGTTACTTGTGCCACTGATTATAACTACCTTTGGGAAAATTAGTACCCTTTATTATACCAAGTTTGTTTCCATGTCCAAATTGACCACATACAAAGCTAAACCTTTTCCAAATATTAAGTATTTCAACAAACTTGTACCATCATGAAAAATTAGGTTTCATTTTTAAACCCACATTTTAATCTAATCAGGGTCATTTTTGACCCCTTTTAAACCAAACCTGCTTTTATTTCTAACCTAAACCTAGACTTTCATAGACCAAGCCCACCCTCTTTGGGCTAATTTCCAAATCCAGCCTTGTTGATTATCATATGCTAAGATCACCCTTATTTGGGCCAATTAAAGCACCAAGTTAACCCTTTTAATGTTAATAGTACCTAATCCACTACCTATATTAGTAATCCTCCTTTGGCCTATGTTAGCAACTAAGCTTCATAGCACCCAAGGATTACCATTACATACCCTCCTCCTTTGGCCTACATTAGCAACCAAGCTTCACAATACCCAAGGATTACCATTCCATACCCTCTTCCTTTGGCTTGTGTTAGCAACCAAGCTTTGTAATGCCCATTCATTACCATTGCAAGCCCTCCTCCTTTGGCCTTTGTTAGCAACCAAACTTTATTGCACCTATTAATTACTATTCCAAACCTTATTCCTTTGGTTTGTGTTAGAAACCAAGATTTTCATTGCTCATTCATTACCATTCTAGGCCCTTCCAAATATGGTAACTCATTATCCTAATAAAGTTGTGAAATTATAACTAGGTAGATCAAAGTTACCATCCTAGACCTGCAACCAATCTTTATTGATCACATATTAGATAAGCCTATTTACAAAGAGATCATTATTTAACCATACGTCATTCTTCATTCATTACCAACCTTCCCATACTTTAGAAAATCTAAGTTGATTGTCAATCTACAATAGATCGAAGCATTACCTCTCCAAGAGCCATCATTTAAAGACCAACATGTATCTAGATATGATATTTTGTAACCAAGTGTAAACCAAGGTTCAAAAGAACCAACCAATCTATAATTTTTTTATTGAAACACCTATTTGTGATGAGTTAACCATTGTTAAATCAGCCTTTAACCCTTTCCCTTTGGTTGAGGAGTCTCACTTTGACAAGCTAGTTTTTATTGAGTCACCCACTATGATTATAACCACCTTTGGGAGAATCATTATCTCAACCATTACCCTATTTTTAAGGAGCCTCACTTTGACAAGCCAGTCTCTATGGAGTTTCCTATTGACCATTTCCCTTTTGTTAAGAATCCTCACTTTGGAAAGTTAGTCTTTGTGGAGTCTTTATTAACTGAGATTATTTATGAAGATCTCATTATTAAACTCTAGGCCATTACTCATCCAATACCAAACGTTCAACATAGCATCTTTATCACCACACCAAACAAAGAATTAACATTAAAGTTAGTTTATTTTTTTGACTTGATATCAAAAGTAGAATCAATGTCAGTCTCAACATCAAATTCAGAGTCCCTTGAGTCAAACTTAGCTTTAGAATCAGAGTACATTCATGATTCTTACATTATTGGTTACACATGCCTTATAGATCAATTTTAATACATTTATGATCCTTCCACAATTTTTGAGGATGATTACTTCAACATCAACATAAGTTATCCTAGTATCTTCTACAAGGATTGTGCCGCCTCTTACCATTCCACTTTCCATTAACACTTACTAACATATCCATTATATTTACATTCCACCTTTCACCACTATTTAATGGGACTGATAGAATCACACATTTTTGAGCTCCATATATGGAAACATACCAGTTGTAGAATAGTAGGGGGACCAAGACCATATTCATGTAGAAGAAGAATAATATCCTAGTGAAACATTTTCAAAGGCACTAGGGGGAATCAAAGTCCAAACTTAACATCTTCTATTGAAACCTTGTTTGAGGTACTATAAGATAATCCAAGTCAAAATTCAACATTCCTTAGTGAAACCTTCTTAGAGGCACGATGGTAAAATCAAGACAACTTCATTGGTAAAAACCTCTTTAAGGTGATAATAAATGAGTACAATAGTTCTTCAATGCTTGATTAAGACATTATTAAAGATAACATTAGTACTAGTTCTAATTTACATCATAATGAGATGGCAACATCTCTCAAACCTAAACAAAATAAAAATTTGGTGGTCCTTTGAGATCATATCCATAAGTATTCAACCCTACCACAACCAAAATTATGTCTAATCTAGAATTAACAATATTACATGTGTCTGAAAAATAATAATATTCATTTATTTCCCAACAATTATACATTCCATTGTGATCCATATCTCTATTTCCAAAATAAACCTTTAATCCATTATTTATCTATATTTACCATCCCTAGCCACACTTTCCTTTATAGAGGCTATAAAGACATCTTGTCTCTAAGTTTAGAGGAAACAAAATTAACAATCAATAAAGATCATAACAACATTATTAGAATCCAAATCAATAGCAGATTCTTGATAGAGAAGTTATTCAAAAAGGGTGTGGGCTAGTGATTTAAACAATTGATTATTCTCACCCTATCATATGTTGATCAAGATGTGAATCTCAACATCAATAGGAATAATAGAATCATTTAATATCCATTTACCTTACCTTTCCATTTACCTTGCTTTTTCCATTTGTCATTCACCTTGCCATTATTTTATACCTTTCCATGTGCCTTGCCTTTCCATTTACCTTACCTTACTATCCTTTCATACCTTTCCATATGTTTGAACTACATTGACTTGAGGTCCATTTGGACTATGTTAGTGCTTAATTTATGTCGAGGTTAGCTCATTCACCCATTTTCTAATGATCTCACCATTTTATGAGCAACATAATCCAATGCTCTCATTATTTTGTGAGAAATTTTAGTAAATTCTCTTGCCATTTTGTGAACAACCTAAGCCAACACTCTCACCATTTTGTGAGTCATTTTTTTGTATATTATGCATTTTAAATTGATGCATTACTCCACCCTTGGTTTTTCCTATGCTCTCACTATTTTTTAAGAAATATCTTGTCAATCTCTAGTGAGTTAAGATACCATAAAAATTACAAAAAACATTCAAAAAATTTTAAAACCTAAAAATTAGAAATGGCTTATAATCTCCTAGAGAGATATAAAGACCCAAAATCCAAAAACATTGGCCCTATCTTGAACCTAGTCACTAATCCTTGATTTGACCTACTAGGGAAGAAATATTATTAATTCCAATCCATCCTACTTCCATTAGGGGTGTGACCTTCTTTTTTCATGTATCTTTACTTAGGGGAACCATCCAATTCACACTTTTAGGCCAAGCTTGTAGCTTTTACCCTATTGGGGAAACATCAAAGTTTATAGCATATACTGAGATATATTATTCATGTATGTTGTTCCCTTGCATAAATATTTTCTTAGGGGAACCATCCGTTTATCATTCCACTGAGCCTTCACACATAGATATTGACTTGGTTAATGAAAAGATTATTTTTGTTGTTTTTAATTTTAAACTTTGTGTGTGTTTATTTATTTACCTATTTATTTGCTTTCATTTTTGTGCCTTGATTAATGTATATGTGTTCATTAGGTTATTATTTATGCATTTTACTTGAGTCTATCCATATTCATATGTCAATATTATCATCACTATTTTTATCATCGATGTGTTGTTTTTTATTATTTATTAGATCAGGAGTCAGTCCTTATGCACATTACAACTAGGTCATCATGGTGTTTTATATCATGGTGCATACCTTAATGTGTTAAAATAAAAACCAAGCTAAGATATATTACAATTAATGGTGCCATATAAACTTCTCCTTATTCACTTTGGCAAATCCTCCCATACTACTTGATCAAATCAACTCATTGACCATTCTAGTTGTATCAATGCTAATAAGGATAAACATCTCCACATTATCAAGTACAATTGAATCATTTACATCGATCAATTATTATTATTCTATTTTATTACTCATTCCATTTTTATAGCTTTTGGGTGAACTAAATTGGTATGAGGTCTATTTGGATTATGTAGGCAATGCTTGGATACATAACATATCTTAGGTCAGCTCGACCACATTTTACCTTCCAATCATTTTTTTCTTCATTTTGTGCATCCTTGGTTACCTAGTTGTTTGTGGATTATTCAATATTTTAAAATTTATTAGACCATGATGCCTACATTTGTGCATGTTCATCTTTAATCTGTGTGATAGGTTATATCCTTAAGTTATTCTTTCCAATCTACTCCATTGGGGCACAACCAAAAATCATTATTCAATCTAGGTCATCAAAATGATTATAACCACCATTAATTAAATCATTATTTTGACCCGTCTACCCTACTGGAGCACATGCCTATGCCACTAATTATAACTATCTTTGAGAAAATTATTGTCTCAGCCTCTGTTTCTAATTATAACCACCTTTGGGAAAATTAATATTTTAATCAACATGTAAAAGCATTAGCTCAATTGGATTAATTTTATCTATGGGTTAATTTCATTCTTATTCTTATTTGTTTTCGAGGGACTATCCATTAATTTTATGTGTTGGCCACTCCCTCGAGTGGGAATGATCATTCCCAAACTTTGTTTGGAGCATCATTCCTCAATCATTATCTTTTTTATTCTTAACAACTTTTTAATTATTTGAAAAGATGTTACTATGCCTATGTCTTTCATTGACTTCTCAAATAGTGGTAAATTGTAGACACTCCTTTTTATCCACTTCTATGTCTAAGCAAACACTAGAATAACTTCTTGGAAATAATGCAAGTTAAGGCTAAAAATCACTGAAATGCTTTGATTCATCAGTACACATCACATGTATATTCTAAACCACATCAATATATCCCTAACTAGGTAAATGCACTTCATACAATCATCATATTCCTATAATTCATATCTGATTAAGTTATGACCTAGTAAATTGACATTTTTGACCATGTGTGAGGGATAACTTGTTAAAATTTAAAAATGGTAATTAACCTAATCAAGATTGCTTAATTAGTTAAACCCAATTAAATGCATATATGAAAATCCCATGGCTAATTAATTGTTGAATTTATATTTTTATAAATTCATAAATCCATATTAATGACATTATCATGACATCACTCAAATATTTAAAATGATGTCATCATCATGACATCATATTTTGTGAGTTGTTAAGCACTCACAAAATATCAAAAAAAAATATAGATTTTTTATCCATGATTATTAATTGAAAATATTAATGGCTTGTCCCCTCCCAAACCTAACCACACTTGAGTTATGGTTATTTTGGAAGGTTATAAATATAAGGCCTAACCCATTCTTCAGACAATATTTTCTATTTAATGTTATTATACAAGAATTCCTAAAGAAAATATCTTAAATCCAAAGTTATAATGTTCAATTGTTGAGAGATAAAGCATTTTTATAAGGTTATAATGCAAAAATATTGATGCAATTCCTACATATTTCCAAAGCCAAGCCGAACATTGCCAAGGTGATAAGGAGAAATGATGCAAGGATCACCATTATCAATACCCTTTAAGCACTCAACCAAGCACATTCATCCATGTTCAACATGAAACTCTTGCTCTCAATAATGTAAATAATACTTTTTTTATCTTCCATTGTTAGTTACTTGCATTGTTCTCTTTCTCCTTAAGTGTTTAGGCTTGAGGTGTTAGATTTATTAGTATATTTTTATTGGCTTTTATCATACTAACACTTGAATAACTCCCCTCTTGGATTCTTATGATCACATAATACACTTTCTAAAACAATGGAAAACTATAGATACTTATTTTTTCCACTTTTGTGTCTAAATGGACACTAGAGCAAATTTTTGAAAATAATGCAAGTTTAGCCTAAAAATCACTGGAATTATCTGATTCATTAGCACACATCACATGCATATTATAAACCACATAAATTTATACCTAACTATGTAAATGCACTCCATACAATCATCATCTCCTACTAATTCATCTCCAATAAAGTAATGACCTATAAAATTCACCTTTTTAACCATGTGTGAGGGATAACTTGCCAAAATTTAGAAATGACAATTAACCTAATCAAGATTACTTAATTGGTTAAACCTAATTAAATGCATACGTGAAAATACGATTGCTACTTAATTATTGAATGTATATTTTTATAAATTCATAAATCTATATTTATGACATCATCATGACATCACACAAATATTTGAAATGATGTCATCATCATGATATCATCTTTTTGAGATCTTAAGCTCTCACAAAATATCAAAAAAAAATCTAGATTTGTGACCTATGCTTATTAATTGTAAATATTAATGGTTTTTTCCCTCCCAAACCTATATATGGTTAAACTAAACCTAACCACACTTGAGTTATGTTTAGTTTGGAAGACTATAAATGCAATGCCTCACCCATTCTTCAGATAAGATTTTCTATTTAATGTTACTATGCAAGAATTCCTAAAGAAGATCTCTCAAATACAAAGTTATAATGTTCAATTTTTGAGAGACAAATCTTTCTTCTAAGGTTATAATGCAAAAATATTCATAAATTACTACATATTTCCAAAGCCAAGCCCAACATTTCCAAGGTGACAAGGAGAAATGATACAAGGATCACCATTAGCAAATACTCTTTAATCACTCAACTAAGCACATTCTTCCATGGGCAACATAAAACTCTTGCTCTCAAGGAATGTAAATAATACTTGTTTTATCTTCCATGTTTATTTACTTGCATTATTCACTTGATCTTTGAGTGTCTAGGCTTGAGGTGTTAGATTTCTTAGTGTGTTTTTATTGGTTTTATCACACTAACACTTGATTAACTCCCCTCTTGGATTCATATGAGCACAAAATACACCTTATAAAATAGGGGAAAACTATAGTTTGCACTCTTTTTTGGCCACTTCTATGTCTAAATGGACACTAGAGTGAATTATAGCAAATAATGCAAGTTTAGCTTAGAAATCACTAGAATAATTGGATTCATCAGTGTACTTTACATGCATATTCTAAACCACATCAATTTATCCCTAGTTAGGGCAATGCACTTCATGCAATAATCATCTTCCTCTAATTCTTATTCAATCAATTTATAACCTATTAAATTGATCTTTTTGACCATGTGCAAGGGATAACTTGTAAAAATCTAGAAATGGCAATTAACCTGATCAGGATTGCTTAATTGATTAAATCTAATTAAATACATAGGTGAGAATTCCATGGATAATTAATTATAAAATTAATATTTTTATAAATTCATAAATCTAGATTATTGACATCATCACGACATCACACAAATATTTAAAATGATATCATCATCATGACATCATCTTTTGTGAGCTGTCAAGAACTTGAAAAATATTAAACAAATATCTATATTTGTGAGCCATGCTTTATAATTGAAAATATTAATGTCTTGTCCCCTCCGAAACCTAACCATGGTTAAAATAAACCTAACCACACTTGATTTAGGGTTAGTTTATAAGGTTATAAATACAAGGCCTCACCCATTCTTCAAACAAGCTTTTCTATTTAATGTTACTATGCAAGAATTCCTAAATAAGAGTTCTCAAAGCCAAAGTTATAATGTTAAATTATTGAGAGACAAAGCATTCTTGTAAGGTTATAATGAAAAAATATTTATAGATTGCTAAATCTTACCAAATCTAAGCCCAACATTACCAACGTGATAAGAAAAATAATGCAAGGAACACCATTGTCAAAGGCTCTTTGAGCACACAACCAAGCACATTCCTACATGGAAAATATGCAACTCTTTCTCTTAAAGAAGGTAAAGAATACTTGTTTTATCTTTTATTGTTAGTTACTTGTATTTTTCTCTTTCTCCTTGAGTGTCTAGGATTGAGGTGTTAGATTTATTAGTGTGTTTTTATTGGTTTTTATCATACTAATACTTGAATAACTCCCCTATTGGATTACTATGATCATCATTCCCAAAAATGTTTTGGAGAATCATTCCTCAATAATTATCTTATTTTTCTTTTTAATGGATTTTTCATTCTTTGAAAAGATGTTATTATGCATGTGTCTCACAATTCCTTCTCCAACAAGGGCAAACTATAGACACTCCTTTTTGGGCACTTCTATGTCTAAACAAACACTAAAGCAACTTCTTGCAAATAATGTGAGTTAATCCTAGAAATCACTAAAATTCTCTAATTCATCACCATACATCATGTGCATCTTTTAAAATACATCAATGTATCCCTAACTAGGACCATGAATTGCACTCAATCATCATCTTCCTCTAATTCATATTTGATCAAGTTGTAACCTAGCAAATTGACCTTTTCAACCATGTGTGAGAGACAACTTGTAAAAATTTAGAAATGGCAATTAACATGAACATGATTTCTTAATTGGTTAAACCCAATTAAATACATAGGTGAAAAGACCATGGCTAATTAATTGCATAATTTTAATTTTTAAAAATTCATCCATATTGATGACATCATCATTCTATATTTATGAATTCCTAAAAATATAATTTCAAAAATTAATTAGTGACGGGATTTTCACCTATGTATTTATTTAGATTTTAGCAATTAAGCAATTATGATCTAGTTAATTGACATTTCTAAATTTTGACAAGTTTTACCTCACACATGGTCAAAAAGGTTAATTTTATAGGTCATAACTTTACCATAAATGAATTAGAAGAAGATAATGATTATTTTTAGTGCATTACCCTAGTTATGGATACATTGATGCAGTTTAGAATATGCACATGATGTGTACTGATGAATTAGAGAATTCTAGTGATTTTTAAGCTTAACTTGCATTATTTTCAAGAAGTTGCTTTAGTGTTCATTTAGATATGGAAGTAGACAAAATTAAGTGTCTACAATGTTTATCATAATTATTGTATACTATAAACAATATCCAAAAAATAATTTTTTGGAACCTTGTGTCATGATATGGTTGATATTCTTGAATTGAAAGGATGAAATTGATGACCTCACCATGCATTTCAATTGTTATTAAAAAAATAGCTAATAATATGAATCTTTACTCTCCTATATAACTAAAATAAAATCACTAAATGTATCATAACTTAAACTTTATTCCATTGATATAGTTTCTTATAATAAGTTTAATAAGATCTTTGTGGAGATATTGTCGAACTTGGTAATATAATCTAGATCACAAGAAAAAAATTGCAAAAAATTAAAAAAATATGAATTTGATCTTATTCTATAATTTTCATAGAATAATAAATGTGTTTCTTATTATCTACAATACTTTTATATATACTTATCATGTTTAGGATAATACAAATACCAATATATATTAAAATAATTTGTTTGGAACCTAGTGATCACTAGCTCTCAATGATGTACAACAAATAACATAACAATTGCATCTATTAACTATAATCATTTTCTATGAATATTTATCATGTAGTATAATATAAAGAAACAAACATGCACACACATGTAGACACATGTACATATATTGGGAACTTAACAGCCACTACCTCTCAATAATGTACATAAAAAATATAGCAATTACATATGAGAATGAATATAAACTTCAATTTTATTTTTATTTGATATCCATGGATAGGTTTTGATAAATTTATTATTTTATTAGGGTTTAAGTGGGGTACTATTATATTTATTTCAATTTATCATGGTTTCAATATGGTTTTATTGTATGTCTTAAGAACACAATGACTGCTAGGTTTTCATGTAATTTAACCATTATCAATTGACAACTCACATCGATCATTATTTTTGTGTGAAACATATTCTATCTTATTGACATAAATTCATATATGTAAAAAAGAATGTTGTTAACCTAGTATTCAATAATCTCATACCAACCATTAAACAAAGAGAAATGTTGTGAACCTAACAACCACTAATTTAATAATAAATTACATGTAAATAATGTTATGAACCTAATGGTCGAGTTCCCAAAAAACTTTAAATATAAATAATAATGTTGTGAAACTAGTATCTAATGTGTTCCCATTAACCATTACAAGTTAAGAATAATTTTATGAAATTAGTAGTTGTTTGATATATATCTATACATGTAAGAAGAATGTTGTAAACCTAATGGTAGTTAAGTTCTTAAAAAATGTATGTCTTTTAATTTCTACCAATACTAGAAACCATAATATATAATTAAAATAATGAAAAGAATTTATGTCTTCTTATGCCTTATTTATGAAAAATGTGTCTAATTTTAATAAATGAAAGCATCATCATTTAGGCAGACTAATTATGTGAAATTAGTGGTTGTTAGATTCCAAAATTTACTATATCAAAATAAGAATTCTAGATTCTCAATATTTTAGAATCATAATTGGGGCCATTATTTATAATGAATAAAATTATAAACATAGTGTCTGTTAGGTTCCCAAAAAAACATTAATCCTAATGAATAATGTTATAAATATATATTGTCATACTATTATGTGAACTTAGCAACCGCTAAGTTCCCAAAAAATAATATATTTAAATAATAATTCTAGGAGATTAATATTTTATAATAATAATAATAATATAGACCATTATTTCCAATGAATAAACTTACAATCTTAGTGGTTACCAAGTTCCCACAAAAACTATTCCCAATTAATAACATTATTAAATGTCTATTTTCATATTAATTTTGAGATGTCTTCCATATTTTATGCCTACTAATATGATGATGATGATAAAAAAAACAACAATAATAATCATCATCATCATCTCCCCCCCCCCCATTGTCAATCTTATCTTCAATGAAAAATTTGTTACTATTATTGTTGTTGTTTTTGTTGTTGTTATTAAAAAATAATAAAAATAAAAAAACCTTACCCCATACTCCAATATTATTCTCAATGAAGAATCTAATATTAATCCTCCTATTCATATGCCTTTATGAAGACTAAGTTTGATTCCACATGCTAGAGGGACACATAATACCCTAAGGAAGATAATGATTCTTATATCTTATTTGATGTATGTCAAGAAGATAAATAAGGTAACAACTTCCATTATAGGGAGGATAGGATTTGATATAAATCCCTATGTGAATACACTTCAAAAATCATATGCAAAGAAGGAGGAAACTTATCATTATAGATAATTCATGAGATATAATTGCATGATAGGGATCCCTACATATTTATTGGATCTTGTAATCACTAAATTTACATGAAGAAATTCACTATATCTTATCCTACTCTTTTTTATATCGACTGAGGTATAATGAAGGTGGAAATAATCCTTTATTTTGTGAAGGAACCATGGGAGGGGAAATAATAAAAGTCAAACCTTTGTCCAATGAAGGAGTAAAGATAAATGAAATAGTTTAGAACATCCTTAAGAGGGGCATCCTGGGGAGTTACATTGATATTATTAGGTGCCATGACCCATGTTTATCCATGGATTTCTCCAAGGCTTAGAATAACATAAAAATCATTATGAAAATAGTGTCTATTGAGATCTTTGAAGAGGTCATTACTAGAGTTATTGAGATTCCAACTAAGGGACTAAAAATATATAAAACTATAATGATGAATAAAAAATAGATCAACAACTTATTCAAGGAAAATTAAATGATTCATGAACTTGAAAATGGGATCATTAGGACATCCTTTCCCACCCCATTTATGGAATTTTGTATTCATATCATGGAATGCATGACACTAAAAGGTAGGTAAAATAAACTCTAATCTTATCACTTCTCTTTACTATCATTTAAGACATATGAAACTAATGGGCACCCCCTTATTTCTTCCTATGTCCTTGGATAACTCTAATATTAAATTTTAAGATTTGTTAATTGACATTCCAATACACCAAGCCCCATTTTTATAATATTTTCCAAGAATCCCAATGCTTCATTATCTTACATGGGATTTCCCTTCATCCTTCTCTTCTAAACCCCCTAGGCAAGGAAGAGTAAAACCCTACCATAAACCATTCTAAAGTGGGAGGGTCTAAACTTAAATAATCCCATAATTTAGTTACAATCAAAATCCTCTCAAACAAAATTACTCACTCGACTAATATTTCCAATTTGACTCAACCAAGTTACCCAAGCAGGTAGAGGATTCTAGGTCTTTATACACCATCCAACACTTTAAATAAGTTTTGGCCCCAAAAAATAAATTAGGTTGAAGCTTTAAAATGGAAAGGAGAAGGTTTATGCCTCTAAGTAGCCATGCTTAAATTCATTGAACTAAGTGAATATATTATAGGCCCTTTAGCTGTTTTGACTTGGGAATGATGATTCCTTATCTAGTGGGTCCATACCTAAACCCAAGGGTAAGAAGAAGATTGTTAAGGGATACTTCCAAACAAATAGGATTCATAAATTGGATAAGGCCTTCAAATTGAAAATGAGCATTATGAAAATTATATGCATAGAGAACAATATTTCTTTAACAAAATCAAAGAAACACAAATGTAGTTGGAAAGGGAGAAAGCCAACAAAAAAATAAGGCCACAACATGACATAGTTCAAAAGGATATATTTTAATATATATGTCATATTAAATAATATATTTTTATTATGAATAGTAAATGTGATAGTTTAGAGAAATATATGTAGACCATCAAAGGTAATATGTATTAAGTGATTTCAGATAATAAAGCCACCACTAAAAACTATGTCTCTAGCATTAGTTTTAAGAAGAGGAAATAAGGGTATTCTCAAGAAGATCCAAGTAAAATAACACAGGGAAAGAAGAGGAAATAGGTGAATGAATTTGAGATAGTGGAGAAGGTGTCCTTTGAAAACTATCTTCAAACTTTGAAGGATGATTAAGAGGTTGGAATGATCTTGTTAGCCATTAGCTATATGACATTGTATTGTTCATGTGTCTTACATCAATGTTTATATTTTAATAACAAGATTTTATCTTTTATTATGTTTCTACTATAATATAGTCAGGGGCTTGTTGATTCTCTTATTTCTTATTTTATTTTCTCTCTCGTTGTTGTCATGTTGTATATTCTATCAATGATGTAAAAGGGTATGATCCCTTTCACTACCCATCCTTTTACCAATAATCAATAATAATTGTAATAAGGCTATGTATTAACAAGGCTATATACTCATTTATATATATTAATAATATAAAAATATGTACATAAATTATTATTAACCATTTGATTTCGTATGTTACCTAATTAATTTAAATAACCAAATTATATTCCATAATACACTAATTTTATGATCAATTTTATATTTTATAGGCTATATGTAATATTCTATAACATTAATTATCCTAAAATATTTATATCATATAATATATATATAAATACTAAATATGTATTTCAATGCATAATATATTTTATTATATACACAAGACTATATATTCATTTATATATATTTAAGATATAAACATATGTAAAAAATAATTATTTAACCATTTGAATTAATTCATTGGTTTAAATTACCTATTTAAATTTTTCAATGTAATAATAATATTATCAATTTTGTATTTTTTAGGCCATGCATAATATAATGTAGCATTTATGTGCTAATTTTATTATCAATTTTGTATTTTCCTGGTCAAACACAATATTTTATAACATTTATTATGATAAATTATTCATATCATTTAATATGTGTAAATAGTCAATATATATTTATTTCAATATATAAATAATACATTCTTAATGTAGAACATAATAACCAAATGTTTATTTTAATATATCTCAAGGTAAATCATTTTTGTTTCAAAAGCTGGATTGTTTAGCTTTGGGGTAGTAAATTATTCTAAAAATATTTAAAAATGGTCAATTCATAATATCTAAATTTATTAATTTGTTTTTTTTTTAATTATTGTGTTCATATTCAAATTTTATCTAGGATGGATATCAATAAATTTGAAAGAGGCAGAAAAGTTTGATGCTCTATTTTGAGCAAGATATTTTACAAAATTGTAAGTAAAATAGGAGATCAATATTTTTTTTGAGAAAGATATTTTAAAATTCAAAATTTTAGTATTAATTTAACACTTTAATTTGGGTAGGATATAATAGATTTATGCTTTTTTTGAGAGCGATATTCTAAAATTCAGAAGTGCTATAAAAGATTGATGTTTTTTTTTGGGCAAGAAATTTTAAAATTTGAAAACCATATAAGATTTTGAGGAACATATGGGAGGGACAACCATATGAGCATGACATTTTAAAAAAATTAGATACCCAAATTATAATTGGGGATATTATATATATTATTAATATGAACATATTACGATTCCCATAATTTTTAGTAGCAATTTGTTTTCTCATAGAGTTGAATATATCAAGGTTAGTAGCAGAACATGTTTTTTTTAAATCTCAAAGATAAACATGGTGGATTTTTTAATGATTCAAACTTAATTACAAATAAATTTACAAGAGAGTTTTAAATTGATTTAAATGTTCTTAGGTATGGATTTTTTTGACAATTTATCAAAACAAGAGTCAAATCAAGTATAAATATATTCCTCTCTAACCCATAATATTTATATTCTTACATCAACTATAGAATTTGTGTTTACTGTGAAATTATTATGTAATACCTCATTTTTCACTTGTTATAATACTTTAAACTCTCATATATTGGTTCTTTCTAGCATCTCTTCTTCTATATTGTGCAAATCCACTTCTATGTTTATTAATTGGGAAAAAGCAAAAATCCTTCCCTCTTTTACTAGATCTTTCTGCCCACTTTACTTATTTATTTTAAAAAATATTTTATCCATATTTACTTATTATTTATATTTATATATATATATATATATATATATATATATATATATATATATATATATGTTGTGTAGACACTTCTCTCTAGTTAATTTTATTTTTACATTGCATGGCTTTCTGTTGATTTTTTTTATTTCTATAATGGTACTTGTTACCTCCATTTATTGGCCCATTCACCCATTTTTTTTATTCATTCTAATGTTTGGATAAATTATGTTGTCTTTCATAATGGTTTTTTATCCCTTTCAAAACTTTTCAACAAATATTTGGAATGAAATATAGATTTTCAATCCATATCTTTACTTTATAGTTCATTTTCACATTTCTAAATGGAAAATGAGTTTTTTAAATGCTGTTGGCAAATTAGTTTTAAGGATCAAATACTATTCATTTTAGTGTTATGATTTATTAAAATACTATTAATTGAGTTCCATGCTTCATTAAAATATGCATACCAAATATTATAAATACAAAAGAAAACACAATATATATTATTATCAAATAAAATATAAAATACCAAGGAAAACCCAAAATTTATTATTTGTGTTCATTAATGGAATAGTAATATCATTATATGGCATACGTTTCTTAGTTAAATATTTCAATATTTAGTATAATTATTATATCATTTAATAATATTAAATGGTGTCATTAAATTTTTATTGAGTATGCTGATAAATAGTCTTTTTAAATAAGGTTACTACAATTTTGATTTTATTTACATTTACAATAAAATTTCATCTAGATATGGATAGGTAACAGAAATGTTATGAACCTATCAATGAATTTTATTAATTTTTAGTTAAATTGTTTCAAACATTTTCTATACAGTCATTTCTTTATTTCAATGCAAATTTTCAACAACATAAAGAAATAAGAATAAACATATTGGGAACTTAGTGATTATTATCTCTCAACAAGGTGATCTTTTTTATTTACATTTAGAAAAAAAATGAATCAAACTATGGACATGTAAAATACAAGCTAACATAAAATTATATTTATCTAAAAAAATGTTGGGAACCTATCAACCACTAGGTTTCATCAAGGAAATAAATTTTATAAAATTTATTTAAAATGTAATGTTGTTTGATGAGTGTTATATTATATAAAACACAGAGAGTGAGAAAGAAACATATTTTATTCACAGCATACATTACATATCCAAAAAATACAATAAGGCCTATTAAATAGGCAAAGAAATGAGCCACTCAAGAAATATGTGAAAAGGGTGGGTAAAACAACCAACATTGGCTAGCATGAAAATAGCTAAGCCCGTTAAAAAAACTAACTTATTAACCCAATTAGTTTATGCAACTAACCATAGAATTATTACCTTAGTCACTAACCCAAGGTAAATACATAATTATCTAACACCCTCCCTTAATGACAAAACTAGAAACAAGACCAAATTTATCTCTGAATATTATGAACTTGTCTGCACCAAGTGGTTTGGACATTATATCAACTAGCTACTTTGTAGTGGGGAAATAAAAGAGATTGATGTATTCATTTATAATTAACTATTGGATGTAATGATGGTGAACCTCAATGTGTTTGGTCTTGGCATGGAATACTAGATTCTTCACCAACTTCATAACACTTTGGTTATCACATAAAATTGAAGTAGGTTTTGATGACTCAAACTGAAGATCCTCCAAGATTTTATTTATCCATATAGTTTCACAACCTTCACTAACCATAGCTTTATACACTACTTCTATTGAATATAATGCCACTATAGTTTGTATTTTTCTCTACCATGAAAAAACTTCTAAAGCAAGAGTGAAAACATAGCTTGATTTATATTTTCTTGAATCTACTGATCCTGCTCAATCAGAGTCAGAATATCCTAAAATCTCAAAATCTATAGTCTTCTCATATAGTATGTAAAGTCAAGAGTACCTTTGACATATCTTAATACCCATTTTATATCTAACCAATTTACTTCCTATGGTTTAGACATGAATCAAGATAGAAAACTCACTACAAAACTAATATCTGGTATAGAGGTAATGAGGTAAATGAGACTACCTACTAGCTACCGATACACTATTTTATTGACCGAAGGTAAAGCAATTTTAGTTGAAATTTTAGCTCCAAATTCAATAGGTGTGTGATTTGGATTAAAACCCATCATTCTAAACCTTTCTAGCAATGATTTGGCATACCTATTTTGTGACATGAATACAACACAATCACCTTGCCAAAATTCCACACCTAAATAGTATTTCAGTAGTCCTAAGTCCATCATGCCAAAAGTATAACAAATCTCATCCTTCATCTGCTAAATGAGACTAGCACTACTCCTAGTGATGGATAAATCATCAACATATACAATGAGAATCAAGATATCATCACCAGATACCTTTACATAGAGAGTTTGTTTAAAGTTACACCTTTTGAAACCAAACTCCATAAGGTATGTATTTACCTTCATATACCAAGATTGAGGATCTTACTTAAGCCCATATAAGGACTTGATCAACCTGTAAATAATATGTTCCTTTTCATGAACCTAAAAACCCTATGGCTAAACCATGTAGGCTTCCTCCTCAAAATCTCCATTCAAAAAAGCACTCTTGACATCCATTTGGTTCACCTATCATCCAAATTGAGTAGCAATAGAAATAATCAAATGAAAAGTTACTATATTTATAGTAGGATCAAAAGTCTCCTCATAATCAACCCAATCCTCTTGTGCATAACCTTTTGAAACAAGTCTAGATTTGTGTTTGTCTAAGGAACCATCTGCTTTGCATTTTACTTTGTAAATCCATTTACAACCATTGGATTTCTTTCCTGGTGGTAGCTTCATGATCTCCCAAGTCTTATTTTTCATCAAGGAATCATATTCTAATTGTATTTTTGATTCTCACTCATGCTTCCCTTTGGCCTCTAAAAAAGAATTAGGCTCAAATACATGTGAAATAGCAGTTGTTAGAGAAAAATTGTCATGTTCACCTCTATTACCAAACTACTTTCCTGATCTCAATCTTCTTCCTTCCACACCTTATGGAAATTATCCCTCCTTTAGTTCTTCTATAGTGGCATAATACCACTTTGGATTCTTTGGTTATTTTATTGGAACCTCACAATCTCCTACATCAATTCCCTCCCTAGAATGTGATTCCACTAATGAACTAGAATCCTCCTCAACTTTCACACCACAACTTATAATAGAATCATTATAAGAAAAAAATGACTCAATATTTTAAATGGTACCATTTGTTATAAAGTATGGCATCTGTTCATTTACTATGATGTCTTTATTTACCACAACTTTATTATTAAAAACATCAAGTAATCTGGAGGCCTTTCAGTACCCACTATACCCAACAAACATGTATGCTTTGTTTTTTGCATCCAAGTTAATTCTCTTTTGAATAAGAATAATTGCAAAAGCTACATGACCAAAAATTCAAAAATCACTTACATCTAGAGTTCAACCTAGCCAAGCCTCCTCTAAAGTCATATTTTCCAATGCTTTTGTAGGACTTCTATTGAGTATGTACACCACCATATTCACTGCTTCTACCCAATATTTAAATGGGACATTTCTGCTTTATACCATATAACGAGTCATGTCCATCATCATCATCCTATTTCACCTTTTCACAACTCCATTTTGTTTCAGAATGTAAGGGGTAGTATATTGTTTGTGTATGCCTTTAGTGGCACAAAACTACTTGAACTATTTTGAGATGAGCTCACCCCCATTATATATTCTAAGAGATTTCACTAACCTTCCCACCTATTTTTCAACCATAGCTTTCCAAGTAAGGAAGTTAGAAAAATAATCAGATTTCTTCACTAAAAAGTATACCCACTTTTTCCTAGATAAATTATCAACCATCAATAGAAAATAACGGGCTCCAAAATGGGTAGGTGTTTACATTAGACCATGAAAATCCACATGTACCAAATCCAATACTCCCTTAACTCTTGAATCTTTACCAACATCAAATGAATGTCTAATTTACTTCCCCAACTGACATCTAGTAAATATATGATGACTATCCTGAATAGAAGGAAACCCCTTAACCATCTTAGTCTTGCTCAATGTAGTCAAATGCTAGAAATTCAAATGCCCATACCTTTCATGCCATAGTGAACTTGTGCTATCAACCATTGAAAGTACACTTTCCTTTTCCCTATGTGGATCCACAAGCTTATATAAGCCTTTATCACCAACTCCAATAGCAATAATATTTTTATCTCTAGTAGTGAATAAACATTATTGTCCTTGAAACTTTACAACAAAATCAGAGTTTGAAGTGATCTCACTAATTAAAAGTAAATTTTTATTCATAACAGGCACATACCTAACATTCTTAAATGTATACCTAAATGCACCATTAAAATTGATATGAACATTACCATATCCTTTCATAAAATGAGTCCTACCATCTCCCAAAGATACATATTCATTATTACTGTCATTTTCAACAAATTTCACATACTAGTCCTTATGGCATGTGTAATGGGGAGATGCCCCTAAATCAAAGTACCAAGCTTGATCCACCATAGAGTTACCACTAGAAGACATGAAATCAAAATTAAGAAATGTTTCCTCACCTTCACCTTTAGCTACATATGCTTGATGAGCTTTCTTTTTAGGGTTAGTTATATCCTGTTGTCTTTTCCTACAATCTTTCTTAAGGTGACCAGGTTGCTTATAGTAAAAACATTTCCACTTAGATCTCCTATTATAACCACTTGTGAAGTTTCTATCAAATAACTAGTAGTTTTACTAAACTTCTTAGCCTTTCACTTGATGAATAATGCACTCTTTGTAGATGTAGATAACACTATATGCTCCTACCATCTCTCATTCTACAATAACAATGTGGATAAATTTTCAAAGTCCAAAGTTTGCATATCATAAATCATGTGTAATGAC